>OX359250.1:41329022-41868963 GCA_947179485.1 Allacma fusca | reverse complement strand
TCCGCATCTGTCAGGTATTTTTGGTTCACGTATTGCGTGGCTACCCGCACCTGAAAAATATTCAGTATTTTGTCAGAAACTTATAATCATAGTTTCTATCCTAATACTATACTGTATCAAACATCCTGCAAAAATTGTTATTAATAGTATTTTAAAAACTTCAAGCACGCCATTGCTTTTAAACAAATCAGAGTACACGGTGTTGTAAAATTTGTTTCTCAAACAAGCATACACCAGTCATCACTTTCACGATAGTGACAAAATTGTAGTCACAATTCCCGGGTCATGCTGCAGCCCTCTGAATTGGATTTGTAAAGTGACCGTTTTCACTTTTGATATGGATTTTGAACTTGTGAAAGCGATTTTTTCCCTGGTAAACAGTAGAAGTCGGATTCTCTCTATCGAATCTCTGTCTTCTCGGCAAATCTGTATGGAAGACCATTTATGAATTTCCCTGCTGAGTCAAATGTCCCTCCTGGAAGGTCCTCAATGAATTCAAAAATCCTTGTTGAAAAAAAGGCTAACGACTTTCAAAATCCCTGATGGCAAAAATAATTTGCCTGATAAAACCTTGCTCTGTGTTCTTTGCTTCTTATCTCTTAAAAAAACCAAGTCGGCTAGAATTAACCGACTTAGTCGGAAGTCGGCTAAAATCCAAGCATAAGTCGGAAGTCGGCCAGAATTTCTGTATATTTCAGGTCGGCCAGAATCTATTACAGCCGACTTGGGACGGCCAAAATCATCCGACTTAATCGGCTAAAATCCGATAATATCCGATTCACGTCGGCTAATTTTGGCCGACTTGAGGTTCAAATGAACTTCCGATTTCCGACCAAGTCGGAAGTCGGCTAAAATCTGTTCAAGTCGGGTCGGCCAAAGTCTTATTGAAGTCGGAAGTCGGCTAAAATCCAGAATTTAAGGTCGGCCAAAATCTGAAAATACCCGACTTTAGTCGGCCAGAATCAGCCGACTAAAGTCGGAAGTCGGCCAAAATTTCGTACCCCCTGCAACGAAGATCTAAAGCAAAATGAACCAATACAGGAACAAATTTAAGCGTGAAACTGAACAAGCCCTATCCTTGGCAAAACAAAATATTTTGCGGGAATTTGCTGTTTTTCCGGCAAATGGCTCGACCCATTCACATTTCACATGGGAATGAGATAACGTCACATATGTAAAAGTAAAAATAATAGTAATTTATTTTTAAATAGTAAATGTCCCAGAAGAACATTGGAAGTGAAAGGTGAGTTACAAAAGGGCATGTGACCCATGTCATATAAAGTCACAAATAATATAAATCAAAAATAAATATTGTAATTGCCTGTACTGCATGCTCATATTGAATTTATTTTTTCAAGACAAGCAGTGTTCAAAATTTGGAAGAAGGAACGACATCCGTAATTGAGTACAGGAATATGGGAAGCCCGTAAATTGGAATAATTGGAGGAGACATTCAATAATTAATTTTGACTTTAAATTGTAATTTGTGAAAATGAGTTATTTCATTACACACGGGCAAGGATTGGAGCCATTTGTTCGCCGGGAATTGAGTGGACAATACCATAGGAGCTTTGATGACCTGGACATTCACGTGGAAGAGGTCAAGTTCCCTGGAAAAATTGTATTTTCGGCGAAACCTCAACTTTTGGTCACCCCGACGAAAAAGGATGGACAGAATGACCCAACCCAGGCAACAAATGTACTCATACAGCATTTGAAAACAGTGGAAAGACTCTTTGGGCTGTTATTTTTTGAAAGTGACATCTCTGGATTTTTGGAGCCTGGAAGAAATGCTTTGTCAGGAGTTTATGATTATGTGGCTGGAAAAGTGTCCACCTTCTCCATCATCCTTGATAATTGGGCTGAGTATCTGGTTTCAGCTGTCAGTTACTTTGATTATTCGTAGTCATGATTTTTTGTTAGCTACTGAGATTTTTGGATGTAAAAGTATTGCGAGAAGGAGGAATTATTATTAATTAAAAACATGTGTTTGTAGGAATCCGACAAGAGGAACCTTCGGAAAGAGGTGTTGGGTGAGGAAGTCGAGGGTGCTGACTTGAGACCAAAACGTCGAAAGGAGTCTCACAGTTTTAGGGTGAACGTTAGAATTTCGGGGAAATTTAGAGCACTGAATCATCGCGCTGTCACGAAATGCATAGGCTCGGCGTTAGTTAAGAACTTGCCTAAATCCGCAAACTGGGTCATCAATTTGAAGCGTCCAACCGTGGAGATTTCATTTTACCTTACGGATGAAGGAGTGATTTGTGGAATACCGCTCTGCAAGTTGCCTTTGTCTGAAAGGTAATAATGGATAATATCTAATCTATTGAGGGCCACTTTGTATTTATGGGAGGTATTATTGCTGTTATTACTTGTTCTATTTTGTAATCTTTCAGATCTTACTTGAATAAAATCCCACTAAGGTCTACGATAGCGTATTGTATGGCTTCCTTAGCGGTCGAAGGGGAGGACTCAGATGAAGGGACATTAATTGCATTGGATCCAATGTGTGGTTCTTCTACGATTCTGGTGGAACTAGTCAAACATTTCCCTCAAGTTCTTTTTGCAGCTGGAATTGACATCAGTACAGCTCAAGCTGAGGAGGCTTTCCTTAATGCGGGCAAAGCTGAGGAATTGTCAAAAATTGTGGTCCTTGTCAGTGACTCCAGTCTGACTTTACCTTTTAAAAGTGAAATGTCCTTCGACTGTATCCTGTGTGATTTGCCATTTGGAATTCAGCATTTAACCCGGGACGAAGTTACTGCTTTACTTCCCAAAGTTTTTAAGAACTTTAATTTAATAATTAAAACTGGTGGGAACATAGTCTTACTTCTGAGTTCAGAAATGAGTGAGTTATGTGAGAATATTTTACATGAGTTAAAGGTAACTTGGGAAATTGTGGAGAAATATCCTGTTAAACTTGGTGAGCTGCCAGCCATTATTTATCATTACAAGAAGGTTATCACAGCCGAGCCGAACAAAGTGTCAGTTGTCAGTGTCAGTGAGTAATGTCTAATGGTGACACAGGCAGCATAACTCAACTCAATAGCGTCAAAACTACTTTTCATACCAAGTAATTATCCGTAAGAGTTATAGGGGTTATTGTTGTTGTTAGTGTAGTTATTTTGTCTGAAAAATCGTAACGCAAATCTAGACACGGTATTTCCAAGTAGGAATAGAAATGTGAAATGAGCTCATTGTTTGTTCTGAAGTTTTGAAACTCACGAAAAGAATTATAACAAACGCTCATTAGCATCAGTCGGCAGCTTAAAGCTGAAAAAGTTTGTTTAAATGGTGCTTTCTACAAAAGATTCGTGATTACATACCCTATTTATGTAGGTCAACGGAATTATAGCTAGCAGTTTTCCGTTACCCATGAAATATATATTTTTTCATTCATCTATAATCTAAATCTATGTATGAAATTACTTACTCGGCAACCTTAAATGTCTTAGCTTTTACTCAACATTGCATTACACAATTCCCATGAAAAGTTACTTTTGAGCAAATATATTCTCTGGACAATGCTGCAATATGTCTTTTGCCTCCTGAAGTCAATAATTCTGTACTGGCTGTATTTATTATACGAAACTTTATACCTGCCCATTACAAGTAACAACTTTCAGTCTCTGCAAGACGTTAAAGGAAGTATCTCTCAAGTTAAAAAAGTTGTAATAATTGAAACTGTCCCATAAAACCGTTTTGTCATGAATTATTTTTCATGTGTAGATGGAAAGATCATCTTCAGTAATGAATAAGTAATAATTTTGGTTGGGTCCAACAAACGCATAAACTGAATAAGCAAAATGATCACTAAACTCTCACACATGTGATTGTTTGTACCTATGTTTTTTAATTTGATAAAAAGTCCAGGATTGTATTCAGAAAATAAAAAACATGTTTTAATTAGTTATAATCCGTGCGTATAAGCTTTTGCGAAATCGCTTTGCTGATTCAAGATTTAAGTGTGCTTTAAGTGTAGAATTTTTTCTTAAGTAGTAATTTAATTATATGTAATATCTATATCTCTGTATAGTGTTTTTTGAACTAATTAAGATTCAGTTATGGAAAATTCAAGTTTAAATAAAAATATCTTCTGGAGTTTCAGTATTGTATTTAGAAAATAAAACACCAGATTAGGTGTATTGAAAAATATCTCCTCACACTAGCACAAAAACTAGGGTTCTACTTTCGATTATTTTTAAAAATTCAAACGAAAACAACAGCAAACTGTCAACCCAATGCAGTGCATGATAACGTTAAATTTCGTCTAATTTAGATGAGTTTTCAATAATATTTTTGTATACGGCGGATGCCAAAGCAATGTATTATGTTTATACATCAGGTATTGTTGACATCACATTCATACATCTCCGAATTATTTAAAACAATCGAGTAATGTTTCAATGGATTTTATTAGTATCAGATCATCACGACATGCATTTTTAATACACTTTTTCACTTTTTAGAAAATTCAGTGTACTTTATAATAATCTTTGTAGTAATTTATTATAATGATGATTATGTTATAATAATATAATAGATTTAGGATTTATGACACATAATTCACTGACGTCTTTCCGATCCAATTAATATTACTATGAGTTCCCTTTGAAGAAAGAAAATGTCTTCGTGCCCACAAAACATCCACACTTCTACATTCTGTACACTGACCAGAGACGTAAAAGGGAACCTAATCAGTTCCCAAGCGATTCTAAAATGAGCAAAAATATTAAACATGTAAAAGCTGACATGCCTGAAAATATATAGAAGTGTGTGGTACATATATGCGTCGGGTCATCGTATCTCGTAACCGAAGTTTGACAGAAAAGGAAAGGAAAAGGTAAAAGTACTTCAAAAAAATGCCTCAACATTTGGATTTGGAGTCAGAAACCAAACTAACAATAAGTAACGCCGATGAAGGTAATTACATCATGAGAATAACAACTTTATTCATAAAAACTAAATCTGTGTATAATTATTATTAATGACAATTAATTCCGCAACAGTTGATCGTATGGAAAAGGCAGAGGAAGATGACGCCGAGGCAGAAGAGAAAGCGGAGCAGGAGCTCGCGGATAAGAAATTATTAGAGCTTAAAAGTGATGAGTCGTTAGAAGATTATCCTCCAGGATGTTCGCGTTGTTGGCACGTCTCCAAACGCCTGTGCAAATACCGAACTTTGAATTGTCTCGAATTTTTCAGATCAGATTTATACATCCGTGTGAGATCCATCTTCCTCATCTCCAGCATCTCTCTCATAAACCGAAGGAGCGTGCGGAGTGCAGCCAGCATTACCCATGAACGCTTCCGACACATCTCCGCGTTCCCTTTCATCATTCATCCATTTAGTTTGTTCAGGTAGTAAATATTTTCAAACTTCCATCAACGCTATTTATAAAATTTTGAGTATAAAATTTGATGTTTCCATTCATGAACGGGAGTTTATCTAAAATACTTTTATTCCAAGATGGCTATGGGATATTGGAATGGTGATAGCATGCATCATAATGCTAATACTGGACCCCATCCGTTCAACATTTTATGCGAAGGAGTACTACCGTCAGTACTGGAATTGGGCTACACCTTTTCAACAAAACGTTGTTTTTTTCTTGGACATCTTAATGAACATGCGGACGGGGTTGGTTCAGGATAAGACTGATATGGTGACGTTAGATAGCCTAAAAGTCCTCAAGAGCTATTTAGGAGGATGGTTCCTTCTGGATTTAATATCTTCTCTCCCCTTCAATGCAATCTACCAAGCATTAGTGTATGATAACAGCCTTTCCTCTGAAGACTTGGAGGTTCTCCGAATCACAAGATTACTCGTTATCAATAAATTCTTACTCATCTTTCGGCTCATCAGATACATCAAACGTATTGAAATGGTTAGTAATTGAGTAGTAGAACTTCTAATGCACACTATAATAAATTCTATCTTGGCTAAATACATTCTTTGGTCTCACTACCCAAATAAATATTAATCTTGCTGAATATTTTCCTGTATCTATGAACGACATAGGGCCTGCGTCTAAACGGTCTGGAAACTCGTCTTATTAATTTACTAATCATCATGGGAGTGGTCCTCCACTGGATGGCTTGTGCTCATTTCTTGATACCGGAACTCGCTAATGAGACGAGGCTGGACAAGAAGGTCAAGAGTTGGTTGACAATTGCGGAGCTGTGGGATGCCACTGTGCACATTCGCTACCTAAATTGCTTTCTCCGGGCCCTCACACATGTTTCCCTCCTTGGGTTCGGATTCGGAACTCCAGCTGAAATTGAAGAGATTTTACTATCTATCGTGAACATACTTGTGGGTATATTCTTCATGTCACAGTTACTAGGCTATGTCATCACAATACTCATGAGTCTGGACGTTGCTGAACGACGCTTTATTGAAGTCAAAAAGCAGGTTAGGTTTAAAGACCATTTGTAACATCAATACTAATTATTTAAACTTTTCTTGAGCTTTTCGCCAATCGATTAATATAATTCATTTATATGAAATAAATTGGCCTAGGAAATGGTAAATGATTTCAATCCGAATTTTTCTTAGGCTGGAGAGTACATGAGGTTTAAACAAATTCCCAAAAGTCTTCAGAAGAGGGTAGCAGTCTACTATGAGCAACGGTACAGACATAATTACTACAGCGAGGACAGTATTTTATCCAGTGTTTCCCCTGCACTGAAAAAGGAGCTCCAGATGCACAGCTGTCAAGCATTAGTTGAAGAGGTGATGATTTATTTATTAAGTTTATTTTATTCGTTGTTGACTTTAACAATAACTACTTGTCATCTGCTTGAGCTAGGAATAAATGCAAACGTTGCTTGGACTGTCACGCACTGTTCAAAATGTAAACCAATTTTGGCAAAGAATTCGTTTCTTTTTTGAATAGGTGCCATTGTTTCATAGTGTGGCCAGGAGCATTCTACAAGACGTGGTTTCTCGTCTCAGCTTTGAGGTCTTCTTGCCGAATGATGTTATCATCTGGGCAAATACTGTTGGGGACTGCATGTACTTCATAGAACACGGGTCTGTATCCATTCTAACGGCGGAAGGAGGACCAGTGTGTACCTTGCACGATGGAGACTTCTTCGGGGAAATGTCCATGGTCTTCAATGAGCTCCGCTCATCCACTGTAATTGCCACAAGCTATTGTGACATGTATCGTCTGGACAAGGATGATTTCATAGATGTCATCGAGCCTTACCCACAAGTTTATGAGACAATAGTGAAGGTAAGATTTCATTATACACGAAAAATAAGCTACAGTAAACGTCCAGTGGATTCTGAAAAAGTTGTTTTTTGTAATTATTATAAAATCTAAAAGATTTTTATTTTTTGTATGATTTAATATTATTTGTTCGAATTGCTTTGCAGGTGGCGGAAGCTCGTGCATCCCATTTAGACAAAAATAATATGTACAAGCATGCCAAGATTGACACTGACGCGAAGGAGGAATCCCAAACATGACTCAATATATTTTGGTAGATGGCGTTACCATTTTCGCATCGTACATAAAAGCTCTGCAGGAATGTAGAGGGATGCACTTGAGACTCCCCCAGATGATATCATTCAAAGTTGTTCTTGTTTCTGTTACGTTCAAGTTTTCTCTTCAGGTCCTCATCCTAAACTTTTAATTTCAAATGCCCTCAGTGTCAATGACGAAATCCCGTTTATTAAACTTAGGTTCCAAAGAGTGGTTAAGCTTTATTTCCTTTTTAGAGATGCTCATTTGTATGCAGTCATTCAAGAAAATATATGGGCGATTCACGCAGTCACAACAGAAATAATATTAGTATTTATCAAAATAACAGAAAGGGTACTTTAAGAAACGATAATAATAATTGTAAAGAAGTTTCATATACCTATCTCTAGTAAACAATTTTTCAACTAGACTTGATCGGTGCTGTCCACACATTCACTTAAGGTTGAAACCTGAAGTAAATCGTAAGATAAAGATTTACCTTTAAGCCTTCGAACGATTACTTGAACAATGTAGTTTGTATCGGGTTGAAGACTTTCAACGGTTTGACTCAAATATCCCCTAAAAAACCAAAAAACGTCATTGGATTTTTTTCCCTGCACATTTCATTGATTCATGTGGTTAAACTGGATAACCGTCAGCTTTTTACTCATTACAAAACTTGTTTTCATTTCAATTTGATATAAACTATCTCGCATTAATTTACCCGGCTAAGGGAGGTGACCTCTGGATACACATAGAATGTGTTACATATGGATCACTATTTAAACTTCTCTCCACATCACATTGGTTGGGTTTCTTAAATTTGAAAATGCGCTTTCGAGTTTCCTCCTTGAGAAAAATACAGTATTCATTGTCTTTCGGTTCGGGTGAAGGCTGCCACTGGATCTTCACAGAGTCACAGGACCGTTCCTGGCGGTCTTCAGTTATTTGAGTATTATCTTTGAGAACCAACGAGACGTAAATAACTCGGATTAGTAGCATGACAAGTCAAATGAAATAAAAGTCCACTTGTCAAATAACTTATGAAAATCATATCAAGACTCATGTCACAGCAGGTATGAAGGAAAGTCATATTTTGCAAGAATTGAGATATGTATTGAAATCCGACCCCTCAAAAATCCAATACCGCATTGAGGATTAGCATTTGAAATTCAAATGAAGGTAATGTGATGCAGGGCAGAGTTGAAAAATAATAATCCCGATTATTAGCATAAGGAAAAGGAAAACTCACAAGGTAGCTTTGGTAGAGGGAATCGTTTGTTTTTCTTGCTCACGTAGATCTCCACCATGAGAGCAAATGTGGAATTTAGGGTTGGACTCTGTCTCAAGCGAATATAATATCTGCCCTTCTCTGGCATGGCAATCTTGAGGATATCCAAGCTGTCAACGATGTCGGACTCGATAATTGATTTGTAAGCGTGGATGAGTTGATACCTGATGGCTCCACCACCACACGGCATCACGTACATGCTCATCTCTGTACAGGGTTTCTTCAAATTGAATTTCAACAGTGTAGGATTTCCAGGAGCAATCGTCACTTTTTTCGCTTTCGAGTCTGAGATTCCATTGGGTAAATGCTACACCAGAAACAGGGGATACTTCAAGCTTGATTAACCAAACAAATTTTTATGGGTGACCATACAAATGTCATCAGCGGAACATGCTTACGCCATTACACCTGATATGAAGGTCCTTTCCAAAATAGTATTATTTCCTATCCTACGACTTCAACCTTCGGGTTCTAATAGTCAAAGACAGTGATATCAAATAATACAAGGGGAGTCCTCCAAGCCTGAGTAATATGCACGTGTAGTTAGTTATGCCCACAATTATTTACAAGTGACCTGACTACAGGACTTTATGAGTACTTTACTTGGTCAAATAAACAAAATAATAATTTTGCACATGTTAACACACGTCAAATTACTCCAGGCAATGGAGTAAGTTCCTCCTCAGAGTCAACGAGGTCACCATTGTGGGTTGTAAATAAAAGCATAAAATTAAGTATGTGTTTATGATTATTTCAGCTGTTATTTTCTTTTGCAATAAGCTGTAAACATTTTTAAAGCCAAATCGAATCCTACGGATTCTCCAGGTGCCCCGGCCCAACTGAAAACATTTTTGGCACGAACGTCCCAACTGAAGCACAGCAGACCGAGCATGCCCTTACGAGATAATGTATATAAAGAATATATGATTGTAATGATGGTAATAAAATTGATGACGAGGGGTTGAAAGGTTTGGGTTGTAAAAGTCAGGAGAGTAGTGATCAAAAGATAATGACAGTCATAAGGTAAAAAAAAATTTACTAAAAATGCTAATAATCATACCTTAGGTGTTCTGTACTTGAGCGTGGTCCGCACGTAAGGGTAAGTGAGATTCGTACTGGAATCTTTAATGAAAACATTAAAATAGTAGAGCTTTCCTTCTTGAAGACTGTGTAAAATATAATTTGTCTTCTTGTTTACACAACCGATAATAATATCCTTAGCTCGCTCCCGCTGTTCAAAACTCGTTGGGTAATGACGTTTCTGGTCGTCAATACGATTATTACGAGGGTCCTGAGGGGGGTAATCCATCATCACATCCATCCTATCCTTTTCATTATGCCCATAACTATTGAAATAATTGTACCGCGGAGGCCTTTGAACAGGGAAATAATAATACGAGACATGTAACAAATCTGGAGGGAGAACACCATATTTCACCCCTTGAGCACCACATAATGATGAGAAGTCTCGATAGCTATTAACAACTATGCAATACTTCATGAGGTGAGGATTCCATGCACTTGGCTCCCACTTAACGTGAAGACGATTTCCGCGGAGCCTCCTCACGGAAATCCGAGGTTTGGGAACGCCAGGGTTAATATCTGAGATTTCAATGAAGTTCGAAGGGATCCGAATAGGCTCAGGCCCATTGAAGGCGTACAAATGGACGTACGAGTCTGAATATAAGGGTTTAATCTCCACACTGTAAACACCTTGGCGTGACTTGAGGTCATAAAACGTTGCGGAACGGTCTGTTCGGAAGGACTTGAGGAGCTGTGGTTCCAGGAAATGATGATTCGAAGAATCTGAAATTAATCCCATGTAACTTCGAATTTACTATTTTCCATGGCTTGTCCTTACCTCGATCCCAGTTTTATCTGATCAGCCAAGCAAGTATTTATTTATTACTTAAAATTGACTTTTTTTGATTGCTTACTTGAAACCGGCCAGTACCTCACACTCCAAAGTAAGGGTGACGTGCAAGGTGTGACTACAATTGATAAAACGTTCCCGCCGTTCTCGTTAATATATAAGAATCTGTTAAGATCAATACGAGCACAGCTAATTATTTTTAAGTGTAATTAATTTATTATCCCATAAAATAACACATTACCCTTAGTTTTGAGCCTCTGATTAAGAATGCTGTCAGGTCAGAAAAAAATCACTTTGCCCCAAGAGGAGTACTCATCTTCAAATGTGACCAACAAAATTGTGGAAGATAATAATTATGCAATCACAACTTATAGTAGAATGCTTACCTTTTGGTAAATCCTAAATTCAAGAAAGATGAGACATAGTGATGATTGGGAATAATCTTGGATGGAGAGGACCCAAATTCGTTCTTCAGCTCCAGCAAAGAATTCAAACCTGAATTCCTAAAAACCATGTCATGTAAGTTGGCTCGGTTGCCTTTCGAAGGCTCTCCTCCCGCATTCCAAGTGCATAACAATAGAGGAATAATTAGCACTGCTTTGCAATTCCTGGCATACAACCACAATGCCGAAGGCTCATTTTTGACGTTTGAGCTCTTTCCCATCCCGAATATTTTGTGAGAACTTCAAATCCCAGAACTTCACTGAACCCTAGGAAGGAATCACTTGGGGAAATAATCCTACAACTTGTTCTTCACACTTTGAAACTTCAGAAGAACATTTTCCCCATTAATTGCCGTGCTAATTGGAAATGATTAACTTTCACTTGGACAAGCTCAGTCAATCTCTTGTCACATTAGTTTGATACAGCATCTTTCGATATTAACCGGTTGACGTACAAAAAATGATTGTCTTATTACATTAAAGGCCGATTCAGCTCCTGAGATGGTAATGACGGGAAATGACTATGAAGTAATGTTGACAGTGTAATGGAAGCCTACAGATGTTTATTTTGGGTATCACGCAGGGAGGCTGACGGACAACTTAACTCTGACCTGACGCAGAATTTATTATGAATTTTTCGCCCTTTCCCCATAAACACTTGCTCAGGGTTTACAGCCTGCCAAATAAGCACATGGTGCTATAAGCATCTGATCTGCCGTTTTTTTCGTGTAGGCATGAAATTACAGACGAGGTACCTCAGCTTTATTTTTTTCTGGAATCAACTTCTGTCCACAGTGTACCTTTCCAATTGTTGCCACTGACAATGAGCTCTCCGTCCGTTTTTATTCACAGTGTCCTGTCTCGGATGTACATACAAACATCACCCTTATCCTCCACAAAGGGAGACTCTCTCCTACTCTACTCAAGATCACTACAGGGTGAGTTACATGTCCATACATGTGTTTCTCTACCTTTTACTGTAAAAAAAAGCTCTTGTGGAGCATTGATTGTCAGAGATCATAAACTATTAACCAGGAAAAATTTACACCTTCGAATGTATGCTCACAAATTAACTATGTACATAACTGACACTTTGAATTAAAGTCTTGACTGTTCTTCCCCTAGTTTTGGCTTTTTAAGGAAGAAATTGATTATTTTTGCAAGGTTTGAGGTCGGTGCATACTAATCACCTGCTTTGTTGATTTTTTTATTTACCAGAAAGGCGAAGCTTGAGATGTGAGCGCACGATTTTCCTCTTGTTGTTACTCTCTTGCATATAACCTACAGTCAAACTATTTCTTTGCAAATTAACGAGACGCGTTAACAAGGCACGGAGATTAACAAGAGGAGGGAAGACTCTTCCCAAATTAAATGTTCTTTCCAACTTTTTTTCCCTTAAAAAAAATAATTAATAGGGAAGTCTCTTGAAGAAGGAATTGAAAATATGGGGTATGACAGAAAAGTGTAAGAACGGTGGAGTGTGAGTGACGCCGATAGTCTACTACTTGTAGCACACACTGGTTGGTTTGGTTGGGATAACCAGACCAGGAGAATTATAAGCTGGAGATGCGGTCAACTAATGAAAGACGCTCAGTCTTGTCCGTCTTATTCATAGTTCCTGTACACAAACGCCCTGTCTGTCTCTTTGAAGTTCTCTCAAGTTCCTTTTGAAGACTAGACCCGACCAACCAAAAGTACCTTCTGCCTTTACACCTTTGGCTCACACCCAGCGTTCTAAATACTCAGCGTATACACACTTACGAAATAAACTTCGAAGAATAAACAAAGCTTGATTTGAAATGTTTCTGTTTCTTTGGATGTCTCTATCTCTCTCTCTCTCTCTCTGTCTTACGAAAAATAACCCCGACCTGTTCCATACTCAGTTGCTACTAAATCATTAGTGGGAGTAGTAACATTCTAGAGAATTTTAGTTCATTTGGGAATCCGAACTTTCTACCAAGAGGTTCAGTCTCAGCCTCAGCATGTGCCCCTTGTACAAACTACTGACTCACATTTCACAGTCAATTTAGGCTCATTTTTTGATCCGGATTCCTGGAAATGTCACTTACAATGTCATGAATTCCGTAATTGGTTCCACTCATATCTACTCTTTCATTTGTACTTGAGTAACGATCCGTTTGTTTTCAGCAGAGACTTTTCCTGGGACTCTGAAAGGTTCGCATGGGTTTTGTCACAGAATTTCTCCATAATTGGACAAAAGCAAAGGTTGACATTTATCTGAAAGTGTTTCTGTGCCATGCGAATGCTACTAGATATTTTATTTGCGAAAGATAAAAGGCTGAATGAGGACTGGGATTTGGAACCCCACTTTTACCTGTAGTAACAGGAGAGAAGGTTATGTGGACGTGGTAGGAGTATCAGGCGTTTAAAATACACATGAATCTGGCATGATTGCATGTAAACGAGGAATAGATATAGGAATTATGTATGTATGTATACTTTAATTAAATTACTTGGAAGGAGCCCCCGACCGGAAATTTAAGGAGCAAGTGCCTGAGTGACAAGTATATTGATCGCTACACTTGTGTCCATACATACTTGTGGGAATTCATTGCTGGTGCATAGGTGGGTGAGTGCATTTTTGGTTAATGAGTTCCAAGCATTTTTCTGTGTCTCCTCATCCATATACGTAACCACTCGCACGGTTGCTGTCCTATACAGTAGTGGCTTGTGCAATGGGAAAAAAACTGACGAAAAAGAATTTTTCATATTACCAACTCGGAGCTAATAAGCAGTAAATTATTCCTGACTATCAGATTATCTTTTATTATTTGTTGGCTTATTTGTTGTCAAAAGAAATTGTAAATAAAGATCGTAAATCATCTCGGGTTGATGGGGCTAGTACGCCAGAGATTGGTAGGGAGGGAGATGAGCAGAGGTCGAGTCCTTCGTGCTCTTTCTCTCTCTCTCTCTCTCATTCCCTCAGAAGAACCATGTGCCTCTCCGTATACACTTCCCGTGAGGACTTATGGTGTTAATAGCTCTGAAGACCAAGGGATGAGACGGGTTATGCAATCATCTCACGATCAGCCATGCGGGGAATTGTAATGTGCATAATATGAAAGCATGCAAATGCTTTTTCAATGCTTCCTTCAAGATATACATACATACATATACACGCTACTTGTATTTTTTAAGAACCCCCCTATAAGCTTTGACTATAAGTACTTTGGGGCCTCGCAGCTATACTTTAAGGACTCAAGTCTGCTCACAATTAGCATAAATAGGTAACCGTTAATGTTGAAACGTGTCCTTTACTCGCATTGGAAATCTCTTTGGGAAATGATCAAAAGCACAAAGGGGAGTTTCAGACAGGGATCTTTAGCATTGTTGGGCATTGCATGATTAAAATATTATTATTTCGACATATTAAGTCTCAATTCATCCTCGGACCTGTTTGACAGGCTGATGTGTAAATGTCCGGAATTTATTCTGCATCCACATACTTACTCCCGAAAATCTATTACTGTTCCTCCACTTTTAATTCCAAACATGAAGTATTTCAGGTATAAAACTGTGTTTGCATGATTTTTAACGTCATGTGGATGTTTACCTTTCCAAACCCGGCTACCTCGAATGACATAACTACAAAATGCGGTTGGAGTTCTGTTAATTTAGTAATATCTACAGAATCATCTTGTATGTCATACTATAGATATGTCAAGGCGCAACAAGGTTTTTTCTGTCTTACATAACTAAAAATAAAAAAATCCCCTTTAAGCTTTTGAATACATTTGAAATGAAATGGTACTTTTTATGATTGATTCCGCATATGATGATAATTGGTATAAGGCAAACAAGTAGTGTAGCCGTATGGTAATTTTTGTACGCTTCAAAATAGTTCCCTCACATTTTGTTAGTTTAGTGCAAATGTTAAGGAACTTTTAGACACAAGGATTAAATTAGTGGAGTCATATTGGACATGTCATAATTTATGCAGCGCATCATAAATTAAAGGGAAAAGCATGAGGATTTCATTAATTGCACGACAAAATGAACCTGACTGATTGTGAAAAGGTGTGTACAATACTACTTACATTCAAGTGAGTATTGATAAACACAAACACAATTAAGGATATTTTTTTACGACAATGATAGCAATCATCATTACAAGTATTGTGGTTGTTGTGTTGTTCTCCCATGTGAACCGAGCTTCTCAGTCAGCTTCATGGCTCATCACATCTCCTATTCATCAGAGATTCTTCATCTGCATTGTATTTATGTGCCAACTGGAAAATAGAGGCCCAGCCTTTATTTTCCTCCCTTTTGCTCTTTCCATACACTTTTTTTTTGTCCTCACAAGGGAAGTGAGCATGAAGGCAACTAATTTACCTGTACACATGTACAAGTAGCAGGAACAAGTCCTTTACATACATTATATACATACTTGCAAGCTGCAAATTAAATTGTTAAGTACGGAAAGAATGGACTTGCTCACTTTATTAACATATCTATGGGTTAAGTATGCAAATTAGCTGAGTTTTCACTTTTAAACCCTTAATGTTGCAAGAATCGAAGCGGGCTTGGCTGGCTAAGTGCACGACCGTTATTACACCTTAACAACTGCCGAGTGATAATTGAGAGTGGCGTGGATGGGCTCAGATATTTTTTGATATGTGGTGCGTATCTGGCAATTCAACTTGTAATAACTTTTCTTTAAACGAATGCCAAAGGTGAATTGTCAGATAAGCCCTGAATACATGAGTACAATGATGAGAGACGTACGGATCTCGATTGTCAATGTCAAAATTATCTTAATAAATTTACGTCAGTTTTTAATTCTCTATCTAATTGTAAAGATCTCTTGTTCGTAAAAAGACATAATGTAGTACCATAAAGATTATGTATAAAGTCATGCATGGGCATGATTTTTGTCTACGGTGATTTAAGTAGGGCACTGTCATAGCAAAGACGATTATGAAAGTATATCAACTTTGTTCCCGTTTTTATTACTGACTTTTCCAAATACAAATAGCCAAAATGGTAAAAGTTCGAACGATCAACCATCCTGAAAAAGGTACCTAAAAATTAACTGGCAAATAAATGTCATCTTGACGTTTGACTAACATTAACCGATTTTAAATTTAGAACAGATATAAAAGTTTTTATAAAAATCACCATGACCGCTGCATCTCATCTCACATCCCTCCTCTCATTAAGACGTCACAACATTAAAGCTTAGAAAAACTGCTGTGGTCAGCTTTCACTGTTTCATGGTAATTGCATGTATATAGATACAGTTATAAAGCCCGGTAAAATCATCGAGACATGGCAAGAATTAGTAAGATTTTCCAAAGATTATCTAGCAAATTCTTTTTTAAACTCATAAATACGTTTGTTAAAAGTAGATGATAACATTGAATAAGTATTAGCCCATTTAACAAAGTTATACCTTTTGTACTCTAATTTGTTGTGCACAATACAGTATTTCAAATACTAGATACAGAGACCCTTAAAACCTTTCACCTGCCAGCAAGTTGAAATTATTACTACTTAACTGCTACAGAACCTGACCTGATTACAAGTTGTTATAACAGACTGAATATTTACGTATAACATTAAAAATACAAATCATTGCGTTATCGTTGTACCAAAACCTTTGAATTTCAACTCAGGTTGAGTAAATACTGTGTTAAATGAATACAGACGTTTGAATTGTCTTTAATTATCATCTCGACCAGGTATAGGCACAGCTCCACTTCCTTTACCATCACAGGCAACAATCTTCACTTTATCCACTTTGGCAATTTCGTTAACGTCCCGGAACTCCACATCGTTTAAGATCCACGTCCAGACATTGTCACAGAACCGGTACATCCCCAGTTTGGACGCTTTGAAGTTTACCCTGGATTTGACTCTATTAGCCAATGCATTGCTCATGGATCGATCGAACTGCAAGTAAATTCGGTTGGCTAATTGTGGTGTAATTTGATTATACTGAATCATTTCGTCCAAACTTTCTTGCAGTGTGGTTCCCAGGGTTGTGTTGCGGTATATTTGATATGACGCCATCTGAAATAAAATTAAGCTTACCATAAGTACGATATATAACAAATTAATTAAATTCAATCAGCATTGTGAATTACATTTATGTAATTAGATGTAGTATCTTTTTAAGAACACATTACAACAACTCATTACTAAAAGTATAGCCACAGCTATTCCTCCGTTATTATAGCTTCAAAGAAGCTACAACAAATCTACAAAAGGGCAATTCACGAACAGCAAACTCAAGACTCGGTACAGGGGTGCAGTCATGGCTAGGCTGTCAAATTAAAGACACTAAGTTACAACACGAAATCACACCTTATATCTACAGAGATCATAGAACTTTTATTAATGCGTTTATTTAAATATTGTATTTATTTATTTATTTATTTAATAGTTTATTTTAATTAACGCGTGAGATCGACGGGGGAAACAAGCTGCAAAATTCCATTTAAACACAACCTTTCGTAAACCTAACAATAATAACCGACGTAATAAGTTATTAATTATGATTACCTGTCTGGCTAAAAATATTTTTCTAGTCCATCAAAATCAAGGTTTCGTAAAACATTTAAAAAATTTGAGAACGTTGCGAAAAAACGACCATATTATAAAATAGCGTTGTATGCTCGTGAATTGAAAGAATTCAAAGATATTCGCCCTGATTTCACATATGGGAAGAGTAAAATATTTTAACTGTGCTGAAAATTTAGAGTAGGTGGATAGGAAAAAAATTCTGAATGTGAACCCTATTTTTATATATAGAATATTTAAAGTCATGGGTAACATCAGGGCATCGTGGAGCTGACAACCTACGAGTACAGACTATCAGTACCACCTGACGATCCCTACCAAGACTTGAAATGATTTCGCAGCTAATTAGAAACGTCAGAATTTGAGTACCGGCAACCGGCATCAATAAAATTTTGTAAAAAACTCTTTGGACTACTGTAGACCCGTTCTTAAATTTTAGATCTGAGGGTGCGGGTTAAACACATTCATGACTGTACCCCCGACTCAGTAGTACAACTAATAGTAACAAAATAAACAAACCAAACTTTAAACAATATCAGCAATAATTCTACAATTTCCTAATTTAATCATCCCTGGGTCCATAATATTCTTCAAAACTTAATGAGGTTCAAACAACTATTCAAAACAAATTAACAATCTTTTGAAAAGAACTTTTCATTACTACTCTACACAACACTCCGAACAAGAAACAAGAATTACGTATATGAAAATAAACCACAATTAATAATTCAATATAAACTAGGCCACTATTCTATACTCACTCTGACAACTTCACACCACGCTTGATCTATCAACAGGTGGTTTTATTCGATGTAGTTTTTCAAAAACGATAAATTGCAGTATCAATATCAATACAGCCGGTTCTGACTGAGTCGCAAATTCTTCCAAAACCGGAACTAGTCACCTAAAATCACAAAAATTAAGGATGCATTATTAAAAATTATATCGAAAATAATTAATCACTTAAATAATTTCACAACCAAAATGACCACATCCCATCATTTTTTCCTATTTCTTTTGACTCATCCGAAAGTTGTTCCTTTGAAATTGATCCGGTGTTCAAAAAAAAAACAACTTAACAAAAATTAACGTATAATTCAAACTATACATAAATTAATAGTGAACACAACAACAACAAACAACCAAATTAATTTATTGATGGAAATGCGGTCGACTAACACGTCCGTCCTCCTTCTCGTTAAGGAACAGAATGCAAATTAAATTGTAAAAAAAACTTGTTTGTCAGTCACTGTCAACACTATTCAATGATAAAAATTTGAATAAATAAATAATTCCTTTCAGTCGCAGTCCGACACCTTTTAAAACCAACACATATTTAATAAAACAACAAATTAACTTACGAGAACTTACATATAGGACGTAAATTCTGAAGCGATTTCTCGCTCTGCTTGGCCTTACCCATGCATTTCCAATTCCACACTGAAACTCTATGCTCAGCAATGAAATGGTCCTCCGAGAGAGCGTTGCAGTGTTCCCCAGTCTTTGACTTTATAAGCACCGAAGCCCTTCCGGAACCATCTTGTATTTATAGACGATTCACATAAAATTTATAGTAAAAATATGACCCGAAATTATAATTAAAAAATCATCTTGGTTTGAAAAACGCGACAAAATTTAGACCCAAAAAAGAAAAATGAAGCCCAAAGCCCTGGACGACTTGACCCCTGAAGTACCTCCCGGTTGGATTCTCAAACAATAATTATAAATTACAATCTAAACCTACAATTAGCATATTATATTCTAAAGATGAAATGAACATGGAAAATAATATAATGCGGGCAGACAATTAATAATCTTCAGATATGACATGACTGTGCTCCGAATTTGTTAAAAAAAAATCACATCAATCAAATCCAAAAAATTAATGTAGATACAGGTACCGTTTAGGCGTAATAATAATTACGGATATATATTATCTTTTATATTATCTATTGCTTGATCTCATTGACAAAAGGAGCCTCCATCAGCTTTTCAAAAAGTCTCTCGGCCACAGACCGATACTCGGGTTCCAGGTCCAAATACGGGAAGTCCGTAAAGTGTGACCCTGCGGTTGTCCCAGGGCTCTGGCTCAAGGTCTCCAATTTCTTACGAATTAAATTTCTGATTTCCATTCTCTGTTTAAGATTTATAGGAATTGAGGTTGTCATTAAAGATGAGGGATCTTTTTTCCCTAACTCTTGGAGCCTCTCACTGGAGATGTGAATATTCCAGAGGAACTGGCAAATCATCAGGTTGAGGACGAGGTCATGTTTGACCCGCATGAGTCGGAGGAGGTGGTTAATGCCTTGATGACGGAGGAATTCCTCGGAGGCTCGAGCCTCCGCGATTATATTCATAAGAACTCCGACTGTAGCGCAGAGGAGTTCCTCATCTTTGACGTCATCCACCAAAGATAGCAAAAGTTTGTCCACATGCTCCGCCGCCGCCCCCCGGATCTCAGGATTACGAGTTAGATTCCCCAGAACTTTCATGACCTCGGTTCGACCGTCTAAATTCCTCCAGGTCAAGTACTCAAATAAATGCTCGGCTGTTTGAACAGCGGTCAAGTTCATGGAGGAGTAGTCCTTGTAGAAGGTGGTGTTGTTCAGGGTGGAAATAACGCAAGTAAGGAGTTCATCGGAAAAACCCTTATTGCTCAGGATAGTATTGAGGATGTGGGAGATTTGGGGATCATCGCAGATATCCCTTCCAATGGTAGGATTGAGACTCCAGTTTGCCAAAATCCTGATGGTTTTGATTAGGATGTCCTCGGAAATCGGACTGGATTTGTCTAGATAGTAACTAATCAAGTGGAGGATCATACTGTAGCAAGAAGGTTCTTCAAAGAGTCGGACCCGCATGCTCTCACAGTGTGCCAGGAGGTTCCCTAAGCAGTAGGTCAGTCTCACGATGACATCGTCCTTGGAATGCCACATTTGGATGGTGGTGACCACACTCTGGACGAACGTTTGGTTGGAAGCGATGACTTGGCAGCAGAGAGTGTCCCCTGAGACAACACTTAAGATCCGGACGATATTGGAAAGAATGTCGATATCTTCCACGGTCCACTCCAAAGAGTTGCATAGCTCTTCCAACAGCCCACTTGTGACCACAGAATGGAGACTGGATTCCTGTCCCACGACACTCCGAAGGATGGAGGTGAGTTGGAATACACCGTTAAAGATAGATTCCGGGATGTGCTTCCCTTTTGGTAATATTTCCTTGTCTTCATCATCTGGGGTCTTATTTATTCTTTTGCTCAATTCATAGTTGAGGAGTTTCAAGTTGAGCGTCATGATCGGAATGAGGTTCAGCTGAACAATCCTGGTGAGGACATTTTTCTCCATACAAATAAATTTGAGAGTCCCATACCCGTAGATCATGGACTCAGTCTGGGTGAGAGGACATATCTGACCGAAGGACTCCATGAATACATCTAAATACTCCGTCTCCTGAATGATCAGCCAGTACTCCTTGGAGCGACTGGCTTTGAAGACCATTTTGAAAACTGTGGTCAAGTTGTTCCCCATGATTCTGCAATGGAGTAGGACGAAGCTAGCCCAAAAAACTACATCTTCGTCATGTTGATTCCGCTCGACTAGTTTAAAGATCAATTTGAGAAGTCGATGCTTCACTGCTGCTGGACAATCCTGGATCTCCCCGACATTACTTTTGACTTGTTGAAGTGAAGCAATTACCTCGGACTTCAAAGGTCGCTCCTCCGTTGAACTGCAGGCAGTATTGACTAAGGAATGTAAATAATTTACTGCTGGGATCAATCCTTCAGTCCCGTCCGGATCTTCGTAATTTTGGGACCGGACAGGGATTGACCCTCTAATGGTGCTACTGTTACTAAAGGACACGGGCAATAAGCCTTTGATTCTCTGAGTGGTCTCTTCAACTGACTTGACTGATCTCCCACTCACTTGTCTTGACATCCCGTTGACATTGTTGCAACTCCGGATTGAATTGTCTTCAACTGCTGCTGACATACCCATGGGGCAGGACTCTAATTTCTCTCGAACTGCTCGGATTTTAATAGGTTTCCCCAACCCAGGACTGGTTATACGAGACAAACTTGGAGTAGTTGTTGAAGGAGTTATTGGCTCTTCTTCGAAATCTTCTAAGCTAAGTCGAGATACTGTAATTGCACTTGGAGGTCTTTTTCTGGATGAGACTCCCCAGATGTCATGATCCGTTCCGGTTTTGGGTCTTTGGGTATAAACTGGTCGGATTCCGGGTATACCTCCTCCTCCTCTGGGAGAGTAACTTGAGGAGGAATTGGAGACATCGAAGTAATCCTCCAGTAAGCTGTCTCCTTCTGGACGGCCCATGTAGTCTTGTTCATTCCGACGTGACAGGTAGGAGATGGAGCCATATCGGGAGGAGATACCATCTCCGTGATCACCGGGTCCAGACCCTCCAATAACACTGGCTGTTGAAGGCAATTTCCCTTTGTAAAAGAGCTGAAGTCTTGTCTCTTGAATAATTCTTGAACAAGGTTTTATATGAGCCGGAAGCTCATAAAAAGGTCTCTTCGACTTGCCTTTCTTTTCATTCATTTTTGTTCAGACATTTCATCATTTTTTCGCAGTATTTCACATCTTCATTTAATAATATTCTTCTTTCTTCTCTACACTTCACTAGAATGTAGTTACATACGTACATACTTAAATGCACATACAAAATAGGAGAGATTGCAATAAATTAATAAAAAAAATCTTTGCACAGTATGACTGATTCAAGTGAAGACTCCTCTAAACTTGTGGTTGAATGAAAGTTAATAATTGCAGGTGTGAATGCCTTTGCTTGAGAAATTAAGGTAGAAATTATGGTCTACGTAATTGCTACACTAAACTTCATTTTAAAATGCTGTAATAATTAAATTTTTAAATATTTTCTACTATCAAATCTTTTGTTCATTTTACCCTTAGGGTTTGGAAATCGTTGGTTGCAAATTTTAGTTATATTCCAATAATTTCTTTATGAACATCAAAATATCGGCCAAAGACTATCGGCTAAAAAAAATATCGGCTAATGAGAGCATCGGCCAAAATTTGAAATAACGCAAATTGTATTCAAGCGCATCAGTTTCAAGCCCATTATTATCAATGAAGCAAAACACTGCATTTATGAGACTATTCCATTATGTGACTTTTACATGCGACACAAATTTGAGGAATCCTGTATACTAATTTACTGATACTTTTACTAATTTACGATTTACTAATACTTTAATTTTTACACTTTGAACGGGCACTCCGGAACGTTCAAAAAAGTGGGGGGACTTTAAAATTTGTTTTCGTTACTTTGCTATTAGGCACATACAAATGTATGCATGTACATATGTATAGGGTTACACATTATTTTTCGTTAGTTAGCTCATATAAGCATGTAAAATATAGAACTTTTAATGTTTGTTCCAATTTTTTAAAGAACAAGTTTTCATAGACAACACTAAATCTCATATATTAGAAACATTTTCTTACACACACTAAATATTATCAGTACAGTGTGGCTAATATGATCAGTCATAATCTTTTAACCACCATGATTAAATTGTAACTTTGGGTAAATCTTATATCAACAAATGGCAGACCTACAATTATTTAAAATGCAAGGCTGAAACGCGTTATTAGAATAGCCTTCATGTTGGCATCCCTGTGCAACGACGTAGCCAGGGCTGCAGACGTCGTTGTCTGCAACCTACATTTGATTGCGTCTCGCTGTTGGTTTTGAATTCGTGTACGAAAGAACTCATCCTCACCGTGGCAGCAAATTCCATTGATGCTATGATAACAGGAATATGGGAACAACGGAACCAAGTGCATTGATAGGAATTAGAAACTTCGGACTTACGACATGCGAACATCCATTGGTTTCAATGCGGTAGGCGGTGAAGACCCACTCAATGTAAACGAAATACATTTTCTCGCTTTACAGTACCCTGACGCGTGAAAGCAAGCTGTGTGGCTGTCGTACACTTTGTGGCACTCGAAGGTTAGCCCACACTGGGGAAGATATTTTTCTACTTGTTTTCGGAAGTAGTCCGTCCAACCACGACGAAGTCTCAATGCACCGTTATCATTAGTATACAGAAAGGAACGCCAAATCTCGATTGGGACAGGCAAACGTATGCAACTAGGAGTTTCCCACGTCCTTTCAGGTACATTAGTTGTTACTGTGACTAAAATAGAACATACTACTACAGAGATTTGCGCAGGATGCTAAATACTATTGTGATACACATACCATTACTTACATCTTTTGCGTTTGTGTGCTTTGCTTTGAAAATTTGTTGCAAAATCCGTTCCATCGGAGTCGCTGCTGTCTTGAAGCCATATTGTACTTAACAAAGACCTTCGTTTAGATACTGGCTCATCCACTACCTCGGTGGCATATAGCGGGGATGGAGATCGTCTCGGGGAACATGACTCACTGGAACTGCAACGCCGGGGAGTGAAAAAAGGTTTACCGCTTTCGCAGTCCTCATCCGAGCTTTCAACCACCATCGATTTCTGACGGAAAGAACATCGTGGAATTGAACCGTCGCAATCTGAAGTGCCTACGTCGGTCTCTTGTGGTAGAAAACACTCGTGAATATTCTCTTGGATTAATGAAGCCGACGCAGAATCTAAATGGTCCATACTGAGATGACCGTCGGAGTTGAAATAATCTTCCTGGTCTTTAATCCCGCCGTCTTTGGAACTATTGCCTTCATTCAGGTGAAATGGAATGTCGGAAATACTGAGGGGTTGTCTTGGTTCTGGACAAGTTACCACGTATGCAATGGGTATTTACTTGATGCGAAATAAAATATTTAATACAAACAAATTCTTACGCTGAGTAGAATCTTCCCAGCCATCCGGAAATCTATTCTGCGGTAGACCTAAACATTGCGGGCATTGCCATGACGAGTCAGCAACAGCAGACGCAAAGTCAGTGTTGATGCACACCGGGTGAAACCACTCCTTGCACCTACCACAACAAATCATGGAATCCTCGTCAGCGTTATACCGTTTCCTACAAATGCAATACTTCTGCTCCTTCGGCCTTGGTGTCGACTCTGCTAGTGGCTGAACGTTTTCATATAGGACGCAATTTATACGTCCTCGATACAAACCCTGTTAAAGAAACGAACACAAGCTGAACTCTGTGAACGAACCACATTAGTCAATGGTGCTTATACCTGGACATTTTTCCTGTTTTCAACAAATATAGTTCGAAGCCACTTTCGGTCCGTATTGTCGATCCGGTGGCGAGGCCAGAGGGATTTAGCTAGTGCATCCCAAAGTGAGGCCGATTTCTCACTGCCATCAGACAACCAACGCTCGGGCCTTTGCGAAATACCCGTCATAGCTGCAGCTACCACGTCCGGCTGAACGTTTTTCCACCGCGTGTCACTCCGTTTAACCATTCTGAAGAGGAATTTATACAAAAATATAACGGTTAAACCATATTGGTGCATTCCGAGTTACGTCACAAATTCCAAACTTTTTTGAAAAATCCCTGAACTCAATTTTCGAGCAGAGTGCCCTTTGTGGGACTGTAGATTTTAATGATCTCTCCGAATCCCCGTAATGAAAATTTTGAGCAGAATCGTCTTTGTGGTAGATCAGTTTTTGATGCTCTCTCTGAATCTGGCATCGAAATGAAATTTTTACAACAAACAAAAACGTTATACCACTACATTAGTAAAAATCTTGTCCCAACAAAAATTTGAAACTGTTTTGAAAAATCCCTCAATTCAAATTTGAGTGCCCTTTTATTCCACATCTGTGAAACCAGAGAGTTATCTTCGAATTTGTTAGCGGAGTCTCTTTGCGTATGGGATAACCCTGCGCATGGAGTTTTTGAAATTGTTTGAGTGTTGCTTTGGTTTTAGTAGCTGACAGGGTTGGGTTTTTTTTTGGTTTTTTTCAAAAAAACCAAACAACCAGGTTTTAACCGGGTTTTTTTGGTTTAAACCAGGTTTTTTTTGGTTTAAACAAATTTTCAATCCAAAATATTCATTAATATGCAAAAACATGTGAATTTGAACAAATTAACTTATTTCCCAAACTCAGTAAGTATCACAAAGCATTAAATATTTAATAATTTAGATATAATTTTAACGATAACTTTGCAGCATAAACACAAGTTTGGCATTTTTAATTTTACAAACGATTCCGAATTTCTAAATGTACAAGACTAAAAGCTAATAGTATTATTTACTTCACTAAAGTTTAACTACACAATATCACAGTAACTGCACAAGTTTTGTGCACGACGAAATATAAGCATTTTGGATTGAAAATATTAAAATTTCAGGTGTTTGGTTTAAACCATTGGTTTTTATAAAAAAACCGTTTGGTTTAAACCATGGTTTAAACCATGGTTTAAATCATTTGGTTTAAACCAAACCAACCCTGGTAGCTGAGTCTCTTTGCGTTTGGGATAACCCTGCGCATTGAGAATTTTGAAATTGTTCGAGGTGTCCTTCGGTTCTAGTAGCTGGTTCTCTTTGCGTGTGGGATAACCCTGCGCATTGAGTATTTTTGAAATTGGTTGAGGTATTCTTCGGTTTTAGTAGCTTGGTCTCTTTGCGTATGGGATAACCCTGCGCATTGAGTTTTTGAACTGCTTCCAATTGTGTCATATGCAGGTGTATTCTAAAGATATAAGCAGCATGCGCAGAAAATTGAAACTTAAAAGGGCATACAGCAAAGGTGTCAGCCTATCCTACACATTGACCATTTTGTGGTCTATTTATGGGAGACCAGTGTTTTATTTCAGAGTACTAAAGTATATCATTTTCATTTAAAGGCAAATTGAGTCTGTAAAATAAAAATTAATCTACGCCTGGTATTTTGTTGTATGGTACTGTCAATGTCAATACGTTCGTCCCTTATTACGATAAAATTTACGTAAACCTTGCCCAAATTAAAAGTTGTAATATTCAGTACAATAAAAACTAACTCGACAGCGTGGGTAGCTGTCAACGTGTCGAATGCTTTGAGCTGACTTGTCAAATAAATGTTTACTTCGATGTAGGCTTAGTGCTCCCCATATAGGAAGCATGTAGGATAGACTAATCTATTTGGCCGTTAAAATGTATCAAATATGTACATTAGGCATTGACATACCGATATAGCCATACGATATTATCGTACATATCGTACATTTTTACGTAAATTCTCATTGTCAGTACCAGTTCTCATTCCATTAATACCAACTATAGTCTCGGGATCAGTAAAAAGAAAAGTTCTTTTTCTTCGATAATTTTCCGAACATTTTTTTGTTATAAACAGTAGTTATCAGGTGAGTATTTAATTAGCCATGAATACTTCGGCAGATTTGCTCGATTATTTTTATATTTTGTTATTAACCGATGCATTTCAAATTGAAACAAATATCGTTATATCGTCCTTCGATATCGTTATCGTCATTTTTAGAATGAACGATAATGATATTTAAAAATGACCGATATGCCAATGCCCTAATGTAGATTCATTCCAAATTTTAAATATATGAAGGATGTAGGATAGGCTGTCATTTGAGCACCTTTGGTATACAGCAAAATGTTTAGCTTAAAAACGGAGATATAAATGACTAACGTTGTAAGGAAGAAATTAGTCCAAGTGATTTCAGGAACCTCCACGTTTTGAGCTGCTGGTAGTTTCCGATGCAACGTCCCGCGTATTCCTAAATCCTGCAACTTAAAATAATTGAAGCAACAAAAGCCCTCAACAACAACAACAATCAACAACAATCAACAACAATCAACAACAATCAACAACAATCAACAACAATCAACAGCAATCAACAACAATCAACAACAATCTCAAAACAATCCCTGTAAACCGGTCACAAGTTTATTTTTGCGAGTATCTCTGCAAAAAAAACGTTGCTCTGGAGGTAGGATGAATTAAGGTGAACGCTAAAAAAGTCTCAACAAAAACACTGAAAAATTGGTCAAAACAAATAATTTTCGCGAGTAGCTCTGCAAAAAATATGAATTGATTTGGAGGAAGAAAAAACACGAGTGAATGCTTCTTTAAATCGTAACGCGCTTGTAAGTTTTGAAGTGCATCATTCGTTCGTACGCTGTAGATATTGCCATCGCAAGCTTTAGCTTCGCGGTACAAGCCGATGGCCGACGTATACTCATTGGCCGATATTTTGTCATCCATAATTTCTTTGAACAACTTCCATGCAATTTCGACGCAATAAAAACTTTTTTACGAAGATGCTTTTTAGTCTACTGGCTAGCAAAATTCTGGAATTTTATTCTTTTTTGAAAAATTTGTGCCAGTATTTACCGTTTGGTCGACCTTACAACAATAGTCCGATAACTTTCTTACTACCATTGGATCTACTTCAGTTTATTGAGATCTTAAAGTCGATTTGAGAACAGTCTCTGGTGACATGAATTTTTATAGCTCGGTAGTCCCCATACTTTTCTTGATGTGACCTATTTTCAACAACTTCTTCCTTAGGTTCCTACATTCCGTTTGCATAACAACCATATTAAAAACAGTGGAAATAAAAAAAATACAGCTCATAGATCCCCAAAAGAAGTTCTTTTGAAATGCATAAATTGTCTGTATATAATTTTGTTTTTTTTTGGGGGGGGGTGGGTTTCAAGCTCGAAACCATTTGAAGTATTGGAATTCAAGCATTAGGATTTTGGCATATGTATATTCTTAATCTCCAAAAAGCAATCGTCCCGCAATGCATCCGAATTTAAAATATACATTTGCAATAACTTTTGACACATCTTCAAGATCATTCTATTGGAGTAGGTTTAAAGCGTTCTGGTTCTAGATATCTGTAAATACCAACACCCTATTGCTACTTGGTTTGGAGTTGTTACTTGTTACAAGTTACAATGCAAACATTCTATTGACAGATTCGAAGAAATTCGAGACAGAAAACCCAACGCACCAAGTCTGCTCAAGGTTTAGAACCAGAATGACCTTAGCTTGAAACGCGAATATAGTTCAGCATTAGCTAAATTTTTTTGTTAGCATTATTGCTAACATTTTAAATTAACAAGTTTAAATTCAATAATTGATTAACTACAACAAATATTTTAGTTAAATCAAACATGGCCAATAGATGGCGCTAGAGATGGAGACGACCATGACACTATGTAGACCGTTCATATCTTACCCAGAAATCCCGTGAAAAGAATTTAGAAATGAGCTCTTCTACTACTGGTATTAATTTCCACATGAGGTAAAATTGTGCTGAGGCTCGTGAAAATCTTTATGGTAAACTCTGTGTATGATTAGATAATCGTTTGCGTTATTCGTTAGGTTATTTTATCAGATTGGTAGCAATTCGTTTGGAAGTATGTGTTGTAGTGCATCGTTTTTATTACCCATATTTGCTGTGAATACATTATTACACTTGTGTAATAGCCAATTTACTTGCAAGAAAACCTCACGGTATATAAAATTGATATAGGAATCCGAGTTTGTGAGCTGTTAGTCGTCACAGTCAGGCCCAGTGTCCAAACCCACAATAAAGTTCCTGGCAGTTCGACCATGTTCGACCACTAGAGGTCGTCAAACCTTAATGCCCGAACATTAATTGTAAGTGTCCCCCTTGTCTCAGCTAATATTTTCCACTTTAATTTCCAAGTTTGCAAGGCATTTGTTTTTATATAAAATAATGCACTTAAGAATTTAAATATGACCCGTGCTTTATGCAAGTGCAATAACGTGTTAATAAATAAAATTTACAGTAAAATTTTTGGAAATGGAGGAAATAGTGTAGAACTGTATACACGGTATCGAAGTTCATCAGTATTACTATAATTTCGAGGGGCACTTATACTGAGCACCGTCTATGATCTCGAAAATATTACGCCATGCCTGCTATTCGAAACGAT
This sequence comes from Allacma fusca, assembly GCA_947179485.1. NCBI lineage: Eukaryota > Metazoa > Arthropoda > Collembola > Symphypleona > Sminthuridae > Allacma > Allacma fusca. Next base: position 41,839,463 of record OX359250.1, on the reverse strand, counting down.
TTCGATACTACTTTATCGTGATGGTAGCCATTTCTACGTGCCTCTTCTTTCCAATACTTCAGTATAGCCTTCTCGTGATGAGTAGAAAATACGTGGAAGATAATATTAACAAGGCTCCGCCCAATTCGTCTTTTGCAAGTTCAGCTTTTTTTCAAAGTTCAATACTGCAACAAAATTTCAATAAATTTGCCCCAAACTCAAATGCTTCATTCCATGCAAACGAATATTTTGAAATGTGAATTCTTTTTTGATTTAGAAATATTTACATATACATATGTACTTACTGTTGTAGTTGAAAACTCGTACAATTTTAATCCTAATATTTTCCTTTTTATAAATATGTATTAACCGAAGCAAGGTGCCGAAACAGGAAAAGCACATTGGAACTGATGTTCCTGCTACACATTCATCTCCTGCGTCCAATATGGCTGAAAGAAATCAGGACTGGAATTTACATGTCCAAGTGTTAAATTATCCAAAAATTAAATGTCCCAAAATTACTTTAAACAGTTGTATTTGAGAAATATGAAAATATTGACCAATATTCCTCAAAAAATATTTTCAATGATGTGCAGTATACTGTAAAAGTATAAACATGTTTAGAAATGACAGGAATTTCCAGGTAACGAGAGCAAACATCACAGTAGCCCTGATAGTTTGTGGTGATTCGTTAATCAACGATTTTCGGCCATGTTAAGGTCCGTGATTATGTTCAGCTCAGATGTGAGCCTCCATTGGGTGATTTTTTTGTGACGTTGACAGAATTTTGATAATCGGGAAACATATGTAAGTAAAGTACTGACGAGTGAAATGAAAAAAATATTCAATACATTTTTTGTTGTAATCGTCAATAATTGCTAGCCAATATTTTCCAAATAAACTCTTAAGTATATTCTAATCTAATTTCGAGTAAAAATGAGTAATTAATGAAGTATTATTTTGCTCTTAGAGCCTGCTGAAAAATCACGATCCAGCTATTTACTTGGACACAGATACTCTGGTGTTTTCCAATATGATGGAATTGTGGGATATAAATATTTTGTTGGAAATGAATGTATGAGTGGAATCAATGTAGATGTAGTTGTGTGAGCAGTTGAGATTTTTGCAGTTCTCATAATAAACTCGACTTCACACTCACACGAGTTTATTACTCCGGAAAGGAATGCCGACCGTTACCAAATCTTTTGTTTGTGGAGTTGTGGCTATTATTTAGCGTTGTAGGAGGCGCCTCTCCTCGGTCCGCACTCCTGTTGTTCTAGGATGTACTGTATAAGAGCGTCTTGGCTCAAATAGATATAGAAATAATATAGAAATGCGGACATATATTTTAAAAACCTGGTGACTTTTAACTTGAGAACTGTTACTGTGACTTTTGTTTGCCTTGAATCCAATAATAATTGTCCCACCTAGTAATAATACTAATTGTAAGATTTTACAATATTGTAGCCTAAGTTCCTGTATCGTTGATTATGCAATTACTTTGCAGAAACTTAAAACCGGGTTGAGGTTTACAGTACTGTTAAAATATGTGAACTCATATGACGATATGACGCCTCATAATGTGATATTGATTATGTGTGTTTTAGCTGATAGGACAAAATCCTCAGAAAGGACTTTTGTCAGGTAAGCTTTAATGTTTTACAGGATATGATTATCGACCTCCAACTCTGCGAAGTTGAATAGGATCTGTATGTAGGTTAAATATTCTTTCAAATATTCTTTCCTTAGGATTTCACAACGGATTGTGAAATCTGCTCTGGTATTTTATTGGTAACTCTTTCATGATGCTTGAGTTATAATTTTGGTAAACAATAAGATACATTCCATTTCTTTATGACATTGTTGTTATATTTGAGCCTGCATAAATATGACAGCACTTAGTAATTAATAAATTAGTCTTTGACTTACTTCGGATATCAGTAAGTAATCAGTTGTGTTCAACTTTTATTTATCATAAAATTTATGGATTCGGTAATTTTGAGTGCATTCGCGGAGTAACCGCCTACAAATTAAAACTTACTCGCAGAATATTTATTAGCCTCGAATACCCTGTAATATATGTATCTACTATAACTTCAATAATCTGCATATACAGTACTATACAGGGGCTTTTGAATAGAATCTCTGGATATCTAATAATTGTAATCTAGCAACCGGGCCGTGGGCTTGGACAATCATGACAATGATAATCTCTATATGCATTACAAATGTTGTTTTCAATGATATTCATATGGTGGGAAGCAAGGTGAAGGAAAATAAAACTCCTTTGCATCTTGATATAGTCATATCCGTTTTTCCATAAATGGGAAATAAATACCTCTGAGAAATTGTGGGACGTAATTAAAGGTGTAGAAATTTAGGGAGTTGTTTCCACGTGACATTACACCGAGATTTACGAAACTGTACTGTACTCTGGGATACCTTTTGTCAGATAAGCATGGAAGACAAATATCCCATAATTCTATCAGAAATTAGACAAATCAATGCAATGGTATTACTCGGTCACAGTTCTACAGAAAACAAAAAGAGCATTATTTAAAATGGCAGGTGGGTTCCTGAGTTTTTACGCGCCATAACTTCACTGATTTCCAATTAGCAAGAATACCAAACGGACAGTATAAAAACTCAAAACATTTAAATTTGGCGACCATTTTAAATTCATCTTATAAATTCTCTAGAAAGAGTTGCAATTCAAAATTAAACGGAAATTCAAATCAAATTATGGTGTTTTCGTTTACAGGTTTAAGATGTCAGGAAATATCATTCGAATTACATGTCGTAAATACAAATCTGATTCACAGGACAATACAACCAGCGTTTCTGGAGTATTTATGTGAAACTAAATATGAGATTTTCAACCCGACTGAAAACACCTGGGCTACTTTGAGCATGCAAACCGTAAATGACTGGCGTTTTTAATTGTGCAACCCTACACTCCACAATCTGATTTCTGCTCCCCGAAATTGACCCTATTTACGGTGGCGATGCATGTGTGATGTATTATTATACTTGTGACTCACGTCAAAATTCATAGTCACAGGAGTAAAATACATTAAATGAAATCCAGGAAATTTGCTATAGTTCCTCCTATCCTCTTACATCAAATACTGGTGTACACTGGAACGAGCTCTCGGGAGCATTGCTGATTATGAGTCGTGAGGCGTATTGTAGATATATTTGTGTGGAAATGCATTCTGTCCTTTTCAACCTGCGAAATCTGGATTTACGTTTTAGTCATACTACGATCTATGCCTTCTGAAGTTAACAGAGTAAACAACTTTATTGAAAACATTTAAACAACACATAAATATCCTGCAGATATACATACTAACAACCAATGTGCTTGTAAAGTTGCTGTCGTTTATTACGACGTTTTGTTTTATCACTGCTTCCAGACGGACACGCTTTCCTTTACATTTCTCAAGTAATAATAGACAAAAGAGTGAGATGCATCCTAAGAGCTCGAATGTAAACTTAAGCAGTGATAACAGATGGCTTGTACGGGAGCTGTAGTAAGGGACTGATAATTACTACATTGTGCAATAGTAAGTTATAGATACTGAAACCTTCAACAAAAGAGTTGCTGCAGGATTTGTAATTATTATTACTATTAATGGCTATACGGCATACAGGATGACCAGAATTATTTGCCCGGACTAGTCCAACAGAGTTTCGTTCCAGATTTTCAAAAAATTATCTCATTGTCCTAAATTAATGTCAAGTCATGGGGGATGGCAGACTAGAAGCATGGAATTGTCGAAGGATTTCAAAATTAATCAATTTTTATTCCCACAGTAATTTTTAAAAAAATGGGTACGTCCCTCGTTTATAGGAAATTTTACGGGCTTCCAAGGAGCCAACAGATAGTTTCCCTTTTGCGATTTTCCGAACTGTAACACACATGCACACATACAACATATGCACAGTCAAAATAAATATGGAACAAGGTTGGGAAATTTTTTTTATCTTCAAAATACAATTTGTTCGCTAAATAGTCCATTTAATGCAACTTTCCTGTAATGTGACTCAATCAAAATTATATTTGTTTGATGACTGCCGACTGAGGTTAGTATGGTAAGAACATAACCGCATTTTGTTTCATGCATATTTACTGTATGCAGTCCTATTCCTTTAAATTCAGAGCAGAACGAAATTCTCCTTTTTACTACTACTGCGGCTGGGAAGACTCTTACCGCATTTTATTTCTTGTCTTTTTTTCACTGGAGCGGACGTAAATGAGCATTCTTCAGCTTTCCAACAGTGTTTTCAGGAAATCCTTCAGAAAATCCCCACCTTTAGTTTTGCGTCTGCTATCAAATGAAATGCATATTTTAACAATAAATGGTAACAAGTTCAGAGCCTAAGTGACCATGTACCCTATCTAATCTATTACATTTTCATCTCGTATACATACGTATACTTGCATCAATTCATAGTAATAATTAACAAAAGAGTGGAGAATGCTTGAGCTGAACCATGATTCTATTCTCAGGGCAATCTGAACACACATGCGATAATAGCCTCCAGAGATACTATTCCATACGCCGGATTGCTTCATCCACATACACACGTAACTCTATAGCTGTCATTTAATACGCAGGGTGACGTAGCTGATTGGTCTAATTTACCTTACTATTTAGGAAGCAAAATTATATACTTACACGCGAAAACTGCCAACCTCAATGTTCGCAAACAGGTTTCAAGAGAAATTAGCATCTAATAATACGTCTTCAACTTAATAAGTATTAAGAGATCCCGACAAACCACAGGCTTTTGCAAGCTTTACAAAACAGTGTAGGGACTGACTCTTGATTTGACTTTGACTCTAAGGATTTTAGAATCAAAGGTACGTGTATAGGAATGGTTGACGGAATAACATATATTTTAGGTTAAAGCCAAAAGCTCCTTTCGTACATTTATTTTTCTGTATATAAACTTCTCTCTTGTATACTGTAGCTCCAGCTTTTTATAGACTCGTTTCTTAATAGTTCTTAATAGTAAACAAAATTGACGTTAAATTAAATAGGGATGCTAGAACAGGGGCTCTTTTCCCCATGCAATTTGCTGTTTGACTTTAGGTACAGAATTCCTTCCGAAAAAAAAAAAAAAGTGGAGGACGATTGGAGATTATGGACAAAGTAAAGCTTGTTTGGTAATCATATGGGCCAAAATTTTCCATCATACGACATAGTCTCTGGGTTAAACATTTAACACAAATGTCCACAGCACTGTCTGCATATTGGGATGATGGGGTACACCCGGATGAATGAGGTCCGCATGGAATGTGGGGAGAATCCAGCCTGTGTATATCGTACTATGTGCATACCTCCATAGGTACAGGATTTTCACATGAGAGACTCGAGAGATCAGTACTGTATTTCCCTCGAACGAAACCATCCGGACACTATTCCTTGAGCAAAACATTCGGTAACATTTAGTAATTATTTGTATAGTGAGAGTTTCAAGTCCATACCGGAAGACTACAAGCACGGTAGGAACACTCCACGGACTCATCATCGGTGAAGAGTCCCGCCCTTAGCAGGGATTTTATCCCGGAGACAAAAAAAAAATTGGCAAAATCCAACTCCCAGTCCCATTCCTAATTCATAGTGAGAATGATGGACGCAGGAAGGCCTAAAATTTTGGACAATGTTTGTCAATTTGTGGGACAGACTCCTATGATCCGGTTAAATCGGATACCACAGTCAATGGGGATTGAATGTGAAGTTTGTAAGTAATTAATTACTTGAAAGAATCTATCTATTCATATAGGTACAGCTCTTGTGAAGGAATAAAATAAATAACCCTTTCGATCCCATTACAGTAGCCAAATGTGAATTGTTCAGTGCCGGGGGAAGTCATAAGGACAGGATAGCCATCAGGATGATTGAAGATGCGGAAAAAGCGGGGCTTTTAAAGGAAGGTTCCACAATCATAGAGCCCACTTCGGGGAATACGGGTATTGGCTCCTCTCACTCTCTCTCTCTCTTTTCTCACTATGCCCTTCGTATCTATATGTACATGTGCAAAAGAATGATAAAAACAGTCCGGTCAGGATAACAACAAATAGTAGTAATAAGTATGCACATGTTTAACGCCAGCTCATTGACAACTCAAAGCCTTGAGAACTTGTATATTTATACGCTCAGATATAGTAAACAAATTTTTTTTTGTAGATTAGATCTCTTTGGTATGTGCAGAGTGTCATGCCTTCAAAACATGCCATGCTGAACGCAGTGTTGTAATAATTATTACGCAATGTTTACTTCTTTTAAGGTCGTTATTGGTTTGTTTTTCCTCAAGGGTAATAACAATATCGCGCTGGGAAATTTCCAGTGAACTTACTGACACTTAATGATGATTTAATAGGGATCGGAGTGGCAATGGTGGCGGCTGTGAAAGGCTACAAATGCATCCTTGTGATGCCGGAAAAAATGTCTGCGGAAAAAATGGACACTATGCATGCCCTCGGGGCCACCATTATTCGTACCCCGAACGTTCCTTTCGGCTCGGCGGAGAGTCACATTTGTGTGGCTGAGAGACTGCATAAAGAAACCCCCAACTCCTACATTTTAGACCAGGTTAGACCCAAATGCGGTCATAATTTTAATGGTAGTCTTACACTCTCGCTTTTAAAATAAATAAAAAATACTTGATACTAAATACTTCCACAACTTTTACCTTCTAGTACGATAACCCAGCAAATCCTAAAGTGCATTATGATGAAACGGCGGAGGAAGTCCTGGACCAATGTGATGGTCGGTTGGATATGATTGTAATTGGTGCAGGGACGGGTGGGGTCATCACAGGCATCGGGAGAAAAATGAAGGAAAAGCTACCCGGTTGTTTGGTGGTGGGTGTGGATCCGGAAGGATCTATCATGGCGGAGCCTCCATCAATAAACGAGAATCCTGGGAAATTTTGGGAAATAGAAGGAATTGGTCATGACTTCGTCCCGGGAGTTTTAGGTAATTATAATTAATATTGACCATATAATTTGACACAAAATTAATTTCCGGCGTCTCAAAATCTTTAAATGAGATTTCTCTTCATGTCATTATTGTTATATATATTTTGAGAGCGGATATTTTGAAAAGTTTTTTCCAATAATTATGCATTGTTAAATCAAATGGGCTAAACCCCAAGAATTTCAACACGGAGTCAGGCGAGAACTATATTTTATGGAATTCTTTCAGATCGCACCGTGGTTGACAAATGGGTCAAGATAAAGGACGTGGACTCGTTACAAATGGCAAGGCGGGTAATAAGTGAAGAAGGGATTCTTGTTGGTGATTGAAATAAAAATACAATAATTTCAAATATTAATAATTACCTACTCTTAACTATAGTTACAGTGAAATGGGGTCAAGTGAAGGATTTTCCTTGTTTATCATTTCTAGGTGGCAGTAGTGGCTCAGCGGTAATGGGTGCCATGAAGGCCATTAAAGAGGTCGGTCTTGGAGCTGGGAAGAGAGTTGTCATTATTATTCCTGACAGTATTAGGAATTATATGACTAAATTTCTGTCAGATCAATGGATGCTGGAACGTGACTTCTTCCCAACTACGGAGCTCCAGAAGCAGTACAGTACTTGGTGGGATTTACCCATCTCAATTTTAGACAACTCCAAGAAGCTCAGTGTGACCGTCAGTCCCGATAATACTGTCGGAGAGGCCCTTGCTCTTATGAGTCAAAATTCGATTTCCCAAGTGCCTTGCGTAGATACTGACGGGTGAGGACCTCAAATTATTAAACCAGCCTAAAATACATACATATTTAGAAAATATCCCTTACTGTGTGCTTGCTCTACTGTAGAACTATATATTTTATTTATTTGACGGATTTTATTCCAGAATCCTAAGTGGCGTCATTACTCAAGAGCACCTGTCGAAAAAACTACTTTCTCGAGAGCTGAGTAAAAGTGCTCTAGTGTCAAAAGCTACCACTAGCCAGTTCAGAAGAATTTTACCAGACGCCAACCTCGGGAAACTGAGTTGCATTTTGGGTGGACATCAATTTGCTGTGGTTGTCAAACCTCGGGGTAACCTTTCCTCCCAACTTATTCCTATCAGACATACTCCTGCAAGAAATAGTTTTTTTGGGGACAAAAAGGCCTCACATAGTTTTTTGTAAATGCATCAAATCCACATAAAAATGAATTCCTGGGAAGAACCACTCACTTCATGTATTTTATACAAAACCTTTTTTACAGGAATCAGGGTCCACTCTATTTATACTCCATATAATTACCTGTAATACTATTTTAATGTTGGGATATTCAATCCTTCGCATTGAAGTTTCTTATATCCAAAAAATACACCTCCCGACTCACGATTTTCAGCTCGCCCCTTAGCTCCACATAGATTTTTTATACTATGAGGCCTTTTGGATGAAAACAAAAAAAAATAATTTATGCAGGCGCATGTTTGATACCTCATTAATGTTTAGTTCAAGACTAATTTATTTCCATTTTTCATTGCTAACATCTTTTTTGTCATACATAGTGGACAATCCAAAGAAGGAAATTCCTGTAGGGATCCTCACTCAAGCAGATCTTATGGGCTACTTGAATACAGTTGACTTCTAGTTGAGGGGAAATTTGGTAATTATAAGAACCATGCTAGCAAATGTACCTATAGAAAATGAAAGGTCAGACGAGTGACTATTTTTGAAAAGCGTGTAATAAAAATATATCCGAAAACGTCGGCATAAAATCTGACCATTATTTATTGGCAGTTGATAATAACAATTCTCTCAAGGACAATTTTATAAAACATAATAAAAGAGCCACAGTGACATTACATCATTATGACATCATGCACTCACTCCATGAATACATTTGTATTACAGTTCATGGACAGCCATTCTTACCAACCCCGACTAATTGGTATAAATGTGCATTTTTCAATTTACAATAGGAAGTCTCCAAAAACTGACCCTGAACTATTGTGAGACCAGAATATGATTAATGCTTATTTCCCAACGAAGTTACCTCTATTTCAGATCAAGTGTAAAAGACTGACAGAATAATTAGCATTCAACACTCATTCACTCAAATATTGATGTATTGCCTGACAATGTACCGATCAATTGACCAGTTTTTACACTTTGCAAATATGCAAGCCGACTGGCATGAATCTAAATTCCAATTTTTAACTTTGTCGCAACTCATACAAGCTAATCAGCATAAAATACTTTTATTACAGTTACTTACATCATTTTTATTTAACATTCCCCTACAGTTTGAACTCCAGAAGTAACGTTGGAAGTCGTCATAAGTATCTCCATGCATTTGAGTCCCAGACTGTAAAAAGACATTTGAACTTGATAACATAACATGCACTATGTCAATTTTCTACTCGTGGACAGCAAACGATAGAGGAATGGTTAGGATCCCAAATTAATGTTTATGCTATATACAGTAGTCAAACTCTTGGACTTCTTATCTGTATCAAGAGTATGTACATATGTACGGAGCTCTTAAGTTGGGAAATTTTCTTCTTGAGTCAATGGAATAAGTGAAGCTCAATCATTGCTCCGTTAGGTCGTAAATTGATTTTTTCTCTCCTTGAAAAGATGGAATTTTAAGTTCGAGTGTCCATCAATTTGAGGTCAGTACTACTCAAATTCATTCTTTTTCTCAAAAATGATGTGAAACACTTGTCAGGCAATTAGCTCCACGTGGTTGCTCATAACATGGAAAGGCCCAACGTGTTCTCTGATTTATTCACTACCTACAATAATTCATCCACATTTTGGTGTTAGAAGGGATTTCCTCAACATGGGCGAGTACTTTGCTGGATGCGTTTCAGGTATAATTTCTTCCCTCATTATTCGCACACAGAGAGCCTTATACTATAAATTATTGTTCAAGTCAGCATGTCAAAAAAACCACAACAGGTTTGTAAATGTGCTACAAGACAATGCATCATAACTGCAGGGATGGTTGGAGTGGCTGTGGGACATCCAATAGACACAATAAAAGTCCAACAGCAGAATGAGGGCATTGGAATGGCCAAATGCATCAAAAACATTGTAACGACGGATGGCTACAAGGGTAAACAAGACTAATTGATTGGAAACTCATTAAATTGGAAACATAAGAAACATTTTCAACTGGATTGAATGCGACTCTGTACAAAAACTAGACTACATAATCCCAACATTTTTCTCCAGGGCTGCTTTTTTTAATTTCTGGCCGAACACACATCTTGTAGCTACAATTATTTCCACATGAATAAAATATGTGAACATTAGTCAAAATGAAACTCGTTTAAAACTCATAACACTTTCAGGCTACTTCCGCGGACTCTCTTTTCCACTTTTGGCCAGCGGGGCTCTCAACTCAATTTTTTTTGGTGTCTATGGGTCAACACTAAATCGCATAGTGGAACTGAAGGAGTACCAACAACACTCACATTCAAAATTTTCATCAAGTTCCATAAAATGTGTCTGTTCCCAATTAAATTCCTGGGATATGTTATTTACAGATATAACAATTCTATGTCAATAAAATCATCCTCTTTGGTTTGTATGCAGGAAAAACAAAACAAGGCAAATTTTCTCGAAATTTACCTGGCGGGCTGCGTGGCTGGTGTGGCTCAATTAGGTTTGGCTTGCCCAGTAGATTTGATCAAAGTGAAATTACAAGCTCATGGATTCCGGATGGGGAGCTCTTCGGAATGTCTCAAAATGATTTTGAGGGAAAGAGGAATAGGAGGATTGTACCAAGGGATTGGGATCATGGCAATCAGGTAATATAAAGCTTTCCCTTCGAGATTAGCATCCTTGAAAAAATGTCTGAGCTACAGCTACAGGTTACCCCTCATTCTTGTAATTTAAAATCATCCCAGGGATATCCCCGCATTTGGTTTGTACATTGCCATGTATGAATTTCAAATGGAACAACTCAAGGAACTTACTGATGGCTTACAAATTGATCTTGGTGGTGGAGCCTCGGCTCATCTTTCCAATTCTGCTTTAGCATTCCTTGCTGGAGGATTATCAGGTTAAAATTTGTTCCCGTGTTATTTTTACCTGGACTAACGTTGTCATTACTTTTGTCATGTGTGTGCTTTCATAATTATTATTCCAATGAAATTCTAGGTTGCGTATCATGGTGGTCCATTATACCTCAGGATGTGGTCAAGTCCAGAATGCAGGCGGACGATCCGAATGCACCAAAGTACAAAGGGACGATACATTGTGTGGAAGTTATTATGAAAGAACATGGCTTTCGGGGATTTTTCCGAGGATTCTGGCCTCTCTCCATACGAGCTTATCTTGTAAATGGAGCCATTTTTGTATCCTATGAATGGCTTCAATTTTTGTACACGTTTGTAATACGGGATCAAGACTTGAATTAATTTACAAAGCAACTTAGTATCGTTTAATTCGTAGTTAGCACAAGAATACAACAACTAGTGATAAAAACACAATATCCTAAGTTTAGTTACAAAATGCAAATATTCTGAAGTTTTGTTCGTTCCCCCTGTCCATTATTACATGTAATAAAGATGTATGAATAACCGCCGTCTCTTCGAAGGATGATGAAACGTGTCAGTTTAAATAAAAACTATTAGCTGAAACTAGGTTAACTGAAAGGGCACTGCATATATATTAGCGTTATCGGTACCTAAAAATAAAAGCTAACAGAGCTGATGTCATCCTTTCGTTCACCGATCCTACTCAGTCTGACTCGTTCAATGACTAAAAGCGAGACACATTGCATTGTGACGGATACAAGATACACACACGACTTGTACTTAAGACTCATAATCATACACAATCATAGCTACTTTCTAAAGACGTTTCACTTTTTATCCATTTCATATGGAAAACAATTTTGGTGAAAACAGAGGGTGATCCATCACTACAATTTGCGGACCCAAAAGAGGCTATCCCAATCTGAACACTACGTGAGTGGAGGGAAATGAACAACGGACCCCCACTATCTCCCTTGCAGAAATCTGTACCATTGCTCCCTTGTGTACAAATCTGAAAAAAAAAAATAACAACATCAAATTAATGCTGAGTTCAAATATAGATTACCAACCATTACAAATAACAAAATACTAGAGAAACACAAAAATTGGATTCATGAACCCAAGGAGAAGTGCTTTCTCCCTCGACTATTTGTATTTGCTTGTTTCTACTCACCGTACTGTTCTTAATAATCATGGTATGATTACGATTGTAAGTTTCTGCACACGTGCTGAACGAAGCTTTATCAAGTGAGACTTGATGTAAGTCTGTTGCAGCCTCCTGGACATCTACGAAAATTAATTATGTATTAATTAAGTATAAAATTTATTCAGTATTCCTCACGTTTGAATGAATTATCCCTTTTAAAATACTTCCTGAATGCCCCCACTAAAAGTACCAGTTTTTCCTCCTATACAAGTATCTTTATGATTCAATATTAATTTACTAATTTGTACAGCTCAAAATTATACTTGAAGACTTGACAAAATGTCAATCATTGTACATACAATGTCAAAAGTTAATACATATCCATAAAACAATTTTTTATCGTTCTTCTTAATGGAAATGTCTCCCGGAAAAATTCAATCTCACAAAAAAAAAAGGAAAAACAGAAATACATGACGTATCATAAATGGTTACCATTTGAAGTATAACCATATCCAGCGACCATTCCTGTTTTAGGTGAAATATCAGCAACGTCTAAACCATAGCAGCGGAGTGAGGGTAAGCAAACGGGTTCCACGTCAACTAATTCCTCTTGCAAGCGTACAAGAGCAATGTCATATTCACGGGAAGTTTGTTCTCCGCGAGAGCAGTTCCTCCTATAATTTGGATGAATGCGGGTGTCATTCACTCTCATCCTCTTTCCATTCCGTAGTTCCACCTCTTCCCTTAAAATGCACAAAAAAAAAATCTAAATGATGTCCCAGTCCCTCAAAAACTTCCCCCCACACACGACTACTTAAGCTCAAAATCCAGTAATTACAAGGGATTGCATTTGATGCAATGGGCAGCGGTGAGGAGAAAACGCTTGGAAATGACTGTAGCCCCACAATTATGCTTGCTCACTAGCTGTCCATTTGAATCATTCGTTCGGTATAATAACTTTGCCATCCAAGGGTAATAACTACGATTGTAGACCACACTACCTCCAGTGACCCGTCTCCGTCTCCCTCTGAAAACATACGAGTCCGTCATTGGATGACCGCATTGTGGGAAGAGCGGGAGGGTCTCCGAACAGTACTTGATACTGTTATTATTGTCATTACCCGAAGCAGTGACATTCTTTTCGTCAAAAAATTTCTCGGACTTGAAATCATCACAATTCAGAATATGTGAGTCTTCATGTGGCTCTTCATATGTCTCTACGGCTGGATGCTGCTGCTGCTGCTTCCCTTTAAAATGAAATTATTTTCTAATTATCATAATGAACTGTCACTTGCTATTAGGGAACTACCATGTCAAATACAGAGTGAGTTGTCGGACGCTTGCAAAAAAAAATGAAGCTCAACAAATTACTTTTTTGGTATGATTAAATATTCATGGAAAATGCACTCCACGATGTCAATATTTTAAACTTTTTTTTTCTCATTTTTAATATGGTCTAGCTTAATGAAATTGAGATGGGAACTAGTAATGGGAAGTGGAAGTCCAACACACACACACACACACACACACACACACACACACACACACACACTTACAGTAAATACAGGTGTAAAAAACTGCGGAGACAACCAGGACAAAGACAATAACAGCCGAGAAGTAGAAACTAATGGTCATGGTGCTAGCTCTCTGAATGCCACAAGAACCAGCCTCATTGAGGCGATTCCTATTATTGTTGCGACTCACAATAGAATAGTTAATGTTGTCTGGCGAGATATCTTCTGTGTCCATTATGACGAAACAGGAGTTGTCGCTATAACTCACAGTGATACATAGAAACTTGCAAAAAAAAAAAAATTATTGCCGATTCCAAACACTGGTCGATAACACAGTACTTACTATGAGATGCTTATTGTTCACATGGTTGAGCAGAACTGGTTACTTTGGCATTGATAGCTGTGCATAATATTAAATACTCCTTGATATAACTGACATGAGGGACATTAGCGTATGAACCCCAAAAGAAATTCTGAGTGCTTATAGTTAAGCAGACAAATGGATGGGGAACCTCAAGACTAATTTTTTAGGACCTCAACAACGAGATTAAATACTACAAGAGAAGGAAGTTTTTTTTAAAATTCCTGGAACCTGAGAGGCACGTAGGGAACAAACGCATTCTGAAGATGCTACTCTTGAATCCAACTACAATGCGGTGCGGTTCAATGAAGTTAAATATTTCCAACTGAACAAAAACTTAGGAGCTGCTCGTTTGTCGCGCAGACTGGAACTTCATGCTACAGTCTCTAACAGACGTTAGAACTAAAGAAGATCACTTGCCCTCGCAAAACTCGTCACAGACGTCAGATCTCGCAGATTCGCAGCAAGGTCATGTTTATGCAAATTGGTTCTTGAGAAGAGGCTTGCATTCATGACGTTTAACACGGATCACATTCTTGGGGAGCTAAATGCTTGGAAAACTATTATAGCTTGTCATAACAGCCAACAAATGGTGAGCTGGGGCTGTCAGCGACAGCATATGAAACCGTTCCTCACATGTGAAGCCATATTTACTACATTAATTATTGTGAGCTTTTAAAACCCATACTGACTTTTCCATTCCAAAAAGACAGAGCCAGGGAGAGCATTTCAAGAAATTGAATCATAATTCAGGCCCACATGTCGTACTCTATACTGTTAAACTAGGCTTAATACAGTAGTAAATATCAAACACATGCACAAACACAGACACTCTGTTACAGGTTACAGCTATTTAGCAAAAACAAATTCGCAGACACATTGGCACTGAATCAGCAGGAAAATAAACTATTGCGTTTTTACAATGTGTGAATTCACTCTAAAAAAATTTATTTCAGTTTCATAATAAATATATAGGGTGTGCCAAAAGATTTGTCTCACTCCATATAAACGACAATGGTGAAAATCATATCCTTCCTACATATTCAATTAAATACCTTTTCAGATTTTCCAAAAAGTTTTTGAAATTCGCCACGAAATACAATCACAGTGGTTATACAGAGGTTAAATAAAGTCGGGGATTTTGTAAGGATTTTGTATACTTATTACAATAAATTATTACTTCTTTACTCCCGACCAATTTATTATCTAAATATCTTTAGACGTTCGTTTTTATTAGAAAATGTCAAGGAGCTATCTGACATTTCAATACCTTTGAGAACTCTGGGAATGCCCAGTAAAATAAGGGAGCAAGATGCAAAAGAAGATTAAAAAAGTACTGATGCTGGAAAAAATATATTTCTCACTCTTTTTCCTTTCCCTTCTCGCAACTGAGGCTGAATTTATTTCACCTTGATCTCTAATTTTACACGTCATTCCCAAACTTCTAGGGGAATGGCAGATAACATACAACTCCTTCAAAAGGAGTTACAGTAAAAATATAATTTCCTAAATATGAGTGTCAAAAGATATTTCGAAAAAAAATTTACCGGGAACAAAGCATAATAATTGGAATTTCCCAAATCCTTAAAAAATGGGAAAAATGTACCTCATGGCTGGGACCATTACTGTGGGCGGTCGGAGATTTTTTTTTCTTCTTAAACTTTGACCTGGTCTGTAAAAATCCCTGCGAGCCTAAGGAATGAATTCTAATATCCTTAGGTAGTGAAGCTGAAATCTCTGCTCAAATTTACTTGCAATTCTATTGTCTGCATTTTACAACTTAACAGTAGCATGACAGGTGTATGGAATTGAAATCTGCAGAATCGACCCTGATTCCTGAAAATCTATGCACGCCCCCAGACTCTTGTTTTTACTGCCGTTTTTCTGCACACAGGAAAAAATTATGTGATGGTCCAAAGGTTAACAGAAAACAAATAATGCCTGACTACACTACGCTGACCAGTGCGTACCGAACACAAGAGCAGGACAATTATGCGTTCGTTTTTCAGCTAGCAATGAATATTCCAGAAACATTTTTTGTACCCTAATTTCATGGAATGTCACGCCAGGACACAACATGCTGCAAAATATTTTGACTCCAGCTCTGCCTAATTGCACAGTTCCACTGGACATAAATTACTTTTTCATATGGTTAAACGGATCGATATCTTTCACAACATATCGGACTGGTGTTCGGTTTAAAATAATATTTGGCACGTAAATATTGAATTCAGTACAAACGCGCACAGAATTTTTCGTAGAGGTGCTTTTAGAATTCCACTGCCAGAATATGTGTAAACAAAATTCTTGGAGTTCCAAAAAAAATAAATGGATTTTAACATGGTAATTTGCAAGTTACATGACTCGGGAAAAAAATAACTTTTTGAAATTTACCTACTGGCTTATGTATGTTCTATGTACATTACAAAAATCGTGGATTCTCATGCAACAATGAATTTGTATAAAGTTGTACTTTATGAAGCAATTATATGCTCAATGAGCAATTTCAAACGGTTGTTTTTTTACTAAGTCATGTAACTAGAAAATTATTATATTAAAATCCATTAAATTTTTTTGGAACTTCACAAATTCCCAAATTCTAGTGGCATAAAAGTGGCTAAAAGTACCACCCCTAAAAAACCCTTTTATGTACCATATCCAATTTTACTTGTCAAATATTTTAAAAAAATCAAATTCAATGAAGAAAATTTTAGAAAATCTGGATAACAATTTGATTGAAAATGGGGGAATCATAAATGTTCCTTAAATGGGCTACAGGGGGACAAATGCTGTGTTACACCCTGTTCATACCTTGACGTTAAATGCCCACTAACAATAAATGAAAAACTGTACAAAGACTTTTCATCACGTTACATCTGCAATGCACATTGTGCATTCCAAATTACATATACACTTATATAAAGAATACAACCTCAGTGGAAGTTTTAATGACATAATAAGATCACAGACCAAGGAGAATCAACTATCATACATAACTTCCCAAATACGTTTAAGACAGTACTAATTATTAGTGATGTTAATTTTGTTTGACTTTTATTTAAATATTTCAAGCATTAATAACTTGAACTTCCACTGAAATAATAAATATTCTATTGTCTGGTCAAAGTCGTTTAAATACAGACTCCTTGTTACAAATCCGTTCCAGGATTTTGGGCATCGTTCCTCTATTTAAAGTATTCTACAGAAAGGTTGAGGGACAGTCATTGAGGGGAAAGGGTTACCAGTGAAGGATCACTTCCAGGATTCCAAGGAAGGCCACTTTGTCATGGGTACTTCTTAACTCCTTGGACGGTATTAAGCCCAAAAATAAACACAGACAAATAATATTATTTAGAGCTGGGCATCATCCATTCCCTGTCTCCCAGCCTTTTTTATGATTCTAAAAATAAGAAAATTCAAAACAGGAAAATAAAAAAGAATATTAGAGTTCCCCTTTCTCCGCCTTTGTCTAACACACAAATACTATTAACGTCATTCTCTCAACTTAAGAGAATCTCAGCCCAACCCTTTCAGTTAACAAGTGCTTTCAGTCCGTTCAACTTCATCCTATCGTGTCGGCAGAAAAAAAATCTTCTCCCTACATCCAGTTTTCCCGCTACCGTGTGAAAATTCATTCAATATAAGTTCCCCCAAGTTGTGAAGAACCAGATGACTGAATTGCTCTACTCATAATAACAACGAAGATTATTTACTCAAACAAAAACATACACAAACACACACACACACACACACACACACACACAAATACAATACAAACTCAAGTGAATTTTGTGTAAATTTTAAAGGAAACAGCCCTTATTTTACAAAGTGACAATAAGTAAACAAGTCATCGTGATGATGTCAGTTCTGTAGCATAATAAAATTCCCGGATAATAATTTAGCTCCTAAGGACATAAAAACTCCCACTTTCGTTAAAAATAAAACATAATTTTCTCAAGTGAATAATCAACACACTACTAGATTTGTCGCTGTTGAATTTCCTGAGTAAAAAATAAATCGAACAACAATAATTATAAGCAACATCATTTGTGAGAGGAGGCTGAAGCTTGGAAATAGCAGCACATTAACTCGGACTTTCAGAAAATTCCAGAGGAATAAAATTCAATCCGGCGTCAACGAGTCCAAATGTAAGCACATATTTATTGACTATCGTGTGTCATGTCATGTATCCTGCCAATGAAGGATCTTCTTTAGCTCATGTTTAGTCAAGCAATTGCTGTAGGGTAACCTTAACAAAGTAGGAATTAAGAATATGCCGTAGCTGTGATTTATGGATAAACGAGTTTTTTTTTTCTCCAAACAACTGACAAGTTGCTCGACAATAATTTACATCAACAGAATGTTAATTGTCTCGAGCTGTTAATTTACTAACAAATTCTGCATCATTGCAAATATGTCATACCGAGACGAAAATGCAGAATAGTCGGGACCCTTGGTAATAAAAATGATAAATGTTGTGTTTTCAGATTTCAACACTTGAAAAAAATGGCAGAATCCATGTTACCTGTGGAACTTCCAAGTACTGAGGGCAATACCGTAGGGAATACGGCACTTATAGAAGACGTAAGATATTTTAAAGTAACCTGGGAATGTATACATGACAAATTTGCTCGGAAATATTCCTAAAAATTCCAGTTATAATTTAGTAATATACCTATAGATTTTAACACGTCTAAATTCTTTGAATATATTTCAGGTCCTGATGTGTATTCTAAGGAAACTGGAAGTTCCAGATTTAATGCTGTGCCGACTGGTTAATAAATTTTGGTGCAGGTGCGCCACGAGGGTGGTGAAACCCCGGACAAAGGCTGTGAAGATAACACGTGAAAGTCATCAAAAGAATCTAATGAAGTTTGCTAGAACCGTTGAAGGGAAAGACCCATCCCGCTGTCTTCCCTACGAAAAATATCATATTGACATTTCCCAAAGAATTGCCCAAGCTGATCCTTACTTCGTAACAGTTTTCGATCATATCTCCCAAGAAAAATGTAAAAAATTGAAACTTATATTTCATTTCCGCCCTGAAGTCCTGGTTGACGCAGAAAAGGCTGCAGTAGCTCGGAATGGAAAAATGAGCTTCGTCAGTTTAGAAAATCTGGACTTGAAGATTCGCTTTTACGACGGATTTACCCCTCAATTTATGAATATGGAAGAGCTCCTTCAAGACAGTGAAGGACTTAGGAAAATTAATTTATCTCTGACTAGTTACATTATCAATGAAAGACAACATCCTATCGTTAGCTCCATCCTACGCTGCTTTACAAATACCCAGAACAATTTTAGAAATGTCACTACGCTAGGAATTGACTACTCATATTTGAAGTCAGAGCATTTGAAGATTTTAACGGCTTGGTCCCATCCCATCAAAACTTTAGCCCTGGGCACATTTGACTTGAAGCCAGACAAACGGGTTGGATTTCCTGGAGAGGCTCTGACAGAATTTTTAACTAGCCAAAAAGACACTCTCCTAAACCTCCGTATCTGTGTGGGCAAGCCTTATGAATGGGAGGATCATGCTGAGGACCAGGGAGAATTAATTTTTCAAGATGACAATGTTTATATTCCACCCGTATGCAATCCCCAGAGAGTTACTCTCCCCAAAATGCCCAAACTTCGAAGTTTTGAGGTACTCGCGTCCAATCCTAACAAAGTAGGCGTAATGTGGGCTTGGAGATTGGACCATCTTTCGCTCCCAGAAACTTTTCCCAGTTTGAAAAAATTCTCTCTGATAATGTTTTGGTACTCCTTTGGAGACTCAACCGGGTTTCTACCCAAACTTGACCAGCCCTCTCAAACCGTCGAGGAAGTTAACCTTCCTGCATCAAAAGATCGTCCAGACCCAGCCCTGTTTCATCGTATGATTCGTCTGTTCCCTAAAATTTCCTCGTTGGAAATATGCTACGAGCGAATGACCTTCGAAAACATATGCTTATCCCTCCCTGGCTTGGTAAAACTGACACTTCACCTAGGAGAGGATCTCCTGCATTTAGACAGCATTCTTACGGGAGCCCCTAGTCTGGAGCACAGAGCCACTCTGTGCGAGAAAGAGGCAGAAAAGTTTAACATTGAGTCTGTCAGAAGTCGACCCTCTTTGATTAATTTAATAAGTAAGATTTCCTTTTCATAAGTAATACCTTCAATATTATTTACGACTCCTATTTACATTGTTCTCATCCCATGTGTCTTTACAATCCTTAGACCTGGAAGAGCTTGTCATAACCACGGAGGACTACTATGTGAGAATCACGGACGTGACTGTACATCATGTATTCCTAGTAATGAAGAAATTTTCCAAGCTTACCATAGATGCTTACCCTTGGGAAGAGAGGACAAATGTACGGACTCAGTAAATACACACTTTATGTGCGGGTATAGAATCAGGACCTGAAAATAAAATTAATTTTTTTTAATTTTGTTTTTTCAGTGGATCATAAGTTCCAAGTGTATGGCCAAACTGAAGGAAAAAGTCAAGACAACTTTAAACGTACACAACAAATGTTATCGAGAGAAATTTTTCCTTCCATAATAATGTGTCATTCGATAGAAAAATCACAAATTTTCATACAATTTTTAACTAGAGTGAGTGCGACACAATTATTATTATTTTTTGCCCATCATGGGTACTCCCAGATCGCAAATACTTTACATTGCTACACTCCATCGAGGTTGTTTTTATACTCAAGTTTGACATCTATTATCATTAATAAACCCTTTTACTATGATTAACCTTAGCGCCAATTTTATGTAAAGCTAGAATATAATAGCTAGAATAATATAGAATATGTAGTAATTATTTAAATGCTAAAAGAATTTGTAAGAAATATCTTAGCCATTTTGTAGGCTAATTCTGGTAATAACGCAGCTCAGCTCAGAAGAACTGGCGGGGCTTTAGTTTTAATGTTTTCAAAATTGTGGTAAGTAATTCATTCTAACTAATTTTATAAGGCTACTGAAAATCAAAAACCACTTACTGATTCATATATATATATATATATATTATAATTATTTAATTACGCATGCCGTATAAAAACTTATTGTACATAATAATTATTTATTATTTCTGTTTGTTTTTGAAGACTACCCAACATCATGACTTATAAACAAAAACGTTTGTATTATTTAATCTATTGATTTTTTATCGCGTATTTCGGTTGTCTGGAAAACGATTGCTGTTATTTTTGTTGATAGTATAATATTGGGCTTGTTGGCCACGAGCCATTAAACTTAGTCAATTAGTTATTATTTCTATTGTTACAAAGATTAAGAATGGTAGCAGATTTTTGTACAATCCAAAACTACTAATTGTGCTCGCGAAGAAAAGTAAACTTAAAAAAACTTATTAATAAATAGTGAAATTAAAGGAATACGACTTAGATTTTTATTACAATTTCCTTTGCTTTACGATGTCATTTGAAACTCATTTTGTAGCAAATCAGCAAATAAACATTCACACCATTTTCCATACTTTTCCGCCACTATTTGGATTTTGGAATGCAATTAATGCACTTTAATTAATAAAGGGCAACCGAGTAAATCATTAGACCGAGTAAACCTTAACAAAACCCGGTACCCACAGTAAACCGGGTTTTGGCTTTATTAAAAGTAAATGAAGCAATCACACAAATATTTAAATGTAGTTTCGATTTACATAAAATGCTTTTGAACCCTTACTAGCATACTTCCAATGTCATTTTCTATTTATTATCCATTGATGGCTTGGAGAAAACACTATAAAATTTGTCACAAACCAAATTTAAAAATGAAACTCTACATAAGTACCTACATAAAATTTTATACAAGTGCACTGATACAAATCCCAGTGAAATTTTGCCACTAGAATAATCAATCTAAAGCCTACGTTATCTTTGGCACTAACTGAACCGCAATAATTGTTGACTTCAACTTGTGAAGTTAATATTAGAAAATCATCAACACTATTTTGACGAACTGGGGAAGATGAATATTTTCTACACCCCCAGTTTATTTGAATTAGGTTTCGGAGTAGTGAAAAATCGAAAAATGATTCTTGACACCATATATTTATGTATAATATAAGTATATGTTTTTTCACCAGAATACAATTAAAGGGCGTTCCTGGCACGATATATGTGCAAATTCACAACCTCTCAAGACTGGCCTGAATAAATGAAATTGATTTTAGAAAAACTGGTACATCATTAATTGGCTTAAAAATGGATAAACTGTTGAATACTGCTTGCCATTGCCCCTTTTATGCTACAGGGAGGACGAATGATATGTCATCTGTTCACTAATTGTAAGTTACATCATCTTTCAGTCCCAAAAACAAGGCAATGGACTAAAGATAGTAAATCTGTCCGCAAGACCCCGAAGAAAGAATTCATGACTAAAAATAAAAATTTCCGTGGACACGGTTTAACACACAATCTTCAATTAAATCTTGAAACCATTGAACGAAGTCTGATTTTTAGATAGATGCAATCCATAATCATTATAAAAGATGGATAATGGATACTGATATTTAAAAATATTCAAAGAACCAGGTGACATTTCATTTAATATCACTGGAAGGTTCAATGGAACATAACATAACCCACGGCTACATCATGGACTGGACACCACAATTCGTATGAACACTTTTCCCTGAACAACAGAAACATCCTATTTGGTTTGTAATCCCTAAAACCCAAAATTAATCCCCACATTTCAAAAGAAGAATTTTAATAGGAAGTTTGGATTCAAGGCAGTGACCCAGAAGTACACATGGAGTAGAAAGTCTATCGATCCTCAGCTGAACTTTTATTTCATCATTAACAGTTACCCCTTTTCATAAAACATGCCGAAATAAGCCTAGAGCTGCCCACAGACGAAACGAAGACAACTCAACAGAATACTGAGGTAGCAATAATAAGTACAAAATATATGATTGCAATGAAAGATGTTCACGACTTGAATATAAATACCAAATTACCCTCACATTATTAAGAGCCCCTTATATATATTTACAACCCCCCAAAACTTCACAATTTAAGAAAAAAACAAGCCGACTAGACCACTAAATGAGTGGTCGAAAATGAAAAATTCGTCATACTGATAGTATCTTCATCAAAACGCCCCATATCCCAATCGGTTAAAATATTCTAAAAAGCAGTTACTTACTGTCTGAAAAGTCGTACCAAATGTGAGCAAACGTTCCAAAAATGAGTCTTTTAAGGGGAAACGGACTCGCTAAACGTCCACATCCATCCAACGAAAACGTCCTACAAAGTAAAGAAAAAAGAAAAATAATTTGCCATTTGATGAATAAACTAAATAAAACACTTCATGTACTTGGTCTACTTTTTTCGTGAAAAAAGCTTGAATTAAAAATACGCGTATCGCACCCTACTTATAATTTTTGCCAATATTTCCTCAACTTCTACGTCGTTAATCTAAGCCTCCAAGGAACTTCCATTAAATTATAATCATACAAATTTCTGGTTGACTTCGCATATACAGCGGTTACGCCCAACCTTAAAATTACTAAGATTCACACACATACCTGACCTTTTGCTCATGTAATTTTGTAGGTATACAGTTTAATCCCTCCCCATTAATAGCTCAGAAACAAGTTTTTTGAATTACGAGAATGAATTCAATAATATTATCATCCGCAAAATTCTCATCACGAATCTTCCTTGAAATTTTAATCTTATTTACACAAGGAACAGATCACAGCCATCACCTTTAACAAATCCAAATCCTCCTTTTTAAAATCGCGAGCCCCGAGTGAGCCCAAAATAATACCCAGTTCCATCCTTGGTTCCAGAATTTCGTTATTTCAACTGATCGTTCCTGCAGACAGAAATTCAAAATTTTAAAACCACTCCCTGAAATCTGGCACCTATCGAAACAACAATCTACAAAACAATCAGTTTCCAATCTTCTAACTCAGAATCTCCTTATTCGAGTTCTACAACAAGAAATAATCAACCTTGACCGTTCGTCTCCCGATAAATCCTTTTTGAAAAATCCATAGAATCAGTGCCTTCACTTCTGTCCAAAATGTACCCCAATTAAATACTCCTTTCAGAATTAATAGAAAAAATTTCATTATTTATAAAATAACCGGATCCTGCCTCTGGCCGGACGCAAAATCCTATTAAATCCTGTCAAATTAAAATATATTTTTAATATAATTACTCACCCAAGTACGCTGCCCCAATCCGTACGTGATCACATTTACTTCCATACTTGTATTTACTTAATACAAAGTCCAAATCGTAGCAGGGAAGCATCATTGCTCTCAAAAAGCTTCACAAGACTCCCCAATAGATGGCGGAAGCTGTACATAAATTCTAAGGAATTCCTTCCTCCAACTATTCTTTCCCGTTCCCACAGAACAAAGATTATTTTGGAAAAAAAAACTCCCGTAGAGATCCTTCCGAAGATCTCTGTAAGGAAGGAATGACACCAGATTATTTAAATTCGGAAGAATCCCAGAAATAAAGTTGGGGATGGCTTCAAAACAAAATGATTACATCCAATAAAAAAAACATAAATGACTTTAAAAAAAGTACAAGCAATCAAAAGTCCCAAAAGAATTTCGCAGGTGTATTATCTTTTTTTTTTTAGTATTTCCCCAATGCGGAGGTATTTTTGAGTAAATGCATGGACCGTTGAGAAACCGTTGATAAATGGCAAAAAAGGAGGGAGAGAGAGTGCACAATGGCCTCAGAGGAGAGTCCAGGAAAGAAAATAGTTTTTTGGAAGGGAATAATCGAATTCGTCAAACTGTACTCAAGTATAGTAATTGGGTAGGATCGGAGTAAGTGTAATTATGTTTTTTTTTTAACGAGGACTTGAAATTAAAGAGGGAAATCTGACAATCTGGGCTATTTGTAATGAAATGACATGAGTAAAGTAGAGGAGTCTAGCCGGCGTACAATTAGCTGCTGTAGGAGAGCGTGTAATATTAAAGGAAGGGAGCATAAAAGAGATAATGATAGACTGGAAAAGTCATCACCGTCTTCATCATCATTTAACAGCATAATACTTCCCTACTTGTTTTGTTTCACTGTTATGGTATCGTGATACAGATTAACATACCCGTAACAAGCAGTTGACTTTTTGTCTACTTTTTCTCCTCAATATATCCTCCCATTACAATGCAGAGAGAGAGAGAGAGAGAGAGAGAGAGAGAGAGAGAGAGAGAGACCTCCATTCTGAGAAAAGCTTCCCTTCCTCCATCCATTTAGTATTTGGTCATGACTTCTTTTACGGTTTACAATAAACCATGTATATTTACATACAGTCCAATAACCAGAACAAGGAGGGAGTAGTAGTTACTAAACTTACTAACAGAGAGAGAGAGAGAGAGAGAGAGAGAGAGAGAGAGAGAGAGAGAGAGAGAGAGAGCATCACATTACAATATCACAATTCCAGTGTGCATTCACGCTAAAGCCTGCTATTGACGGAAGATTGGTCTCTTTATCTTGCACGAATGCTACCAACTCCTCCAACTAACTACTAAGGAGCCAAATAGTACTTACGTGGTGTAGTTAGTCAAATGCAGAGATATGAAAGAAGAAACTAAAGACAACCCGCCGTTGTAATGATACACAATCACAATAAATTGATTGGCATAAAAACCAGAGCATATCCCATGTATCTATCGAGGGAAGATGAAGTTGCTCCAGGCCAGGGAAGGGAAGACAAAGGGCAAGAATATTTACGATAAATAATTATTAATCACTATTTTATACACGGGTAATTACAGGCATTCAAAAGTAACCAGCAATAAATAGCTATTCAGATCAACTAATCGACTATTGACTTTTTCTGACCGTTTCAAATCTTTATATACTTACTCTGTCTCTCTCTCTCTCTCTCTCTCTCTCTCTTTACTCCACGCACTATAATCTCCGTCCTCTCAGAGACTCTGTCGACTCTGGGCATTGTGGAAGGACTCACTCCCAAATTGTGAGGCTTCATTCCAGGAAATCCGTTTGTTACATAGGACTACTGGAAAAAAAAGAGCTTATTCAGAGCTTCAATTAAATCGCCGACTACAATTTCCCTGAGATCGAGTAACATTTTATACCACTCGTAGTAAAAACGTAACCTGCTTTTATTTAAACATTTGATAGGGGGAAAAAAAAAGTGATCCGCATTTTTATGGAGATTATTTTCAATAGCTTTTTAGTACCACTTGGTCACTCTTAATTACGCTGGGGTTCATGCCATCCTTCATAAAAATCCCATTTTTATTTCCCTCCACCCATACTTTTATCCACAAGTTTCTCACAGGGACATACAGCAATATTTCTCGTAATGGTGTCGTCAAGTGTGAGCATTTAAATATCTTACATTTGCAAGGGTGATTTTATGATTCGTACATATATTTTTCACTTATTACACTCTGACTGACGTTTCAGTAGTTGAAGACTAAAGTGAGTGAGTGAGTGAGTGAGTGTGTGTGTGTGTGTGTGTGCACTTAGAAAACAAATGACTGGATGTTTATGAGACATATTTTTCCCGTAACGGACTCACTCCTTAGAACCCTCGGCCCAGAGTCGTCGAACGTGTGAGTGACTGTCCCAACGACAAATCCTAGATGTCTTATCACATCAATTACTATGCCCACGGAAGCAGTCATGTGTGATGTCTCTGACGGGCCCCGTACGTAATCTCCTAACATGCTCATCCACACTCAAATCCCCTCGCAAAGTCATAATCGAAATCAAGTTAATTAATTAGACGTGGAAGAATAGGCTCATCATGGTTTAGTGTAATATGAAACCAGGCAATTCTATTGGACTCAACAGTGAATTTAATCATAATGCTGCTACGGGCCATACATTATATTACACATAGATATCTATAAGTAATTACTTTTCACCCGAGTCCCCTCCTATAGACAGATACATGTAGTTCTCAAGAGCTACAGAAGGACGTACCGGTCCAAGATGCATCAGAGTAGGTTTAAGATCCACTCAAACCTTTCTCACCTCAGATTACTATTCACCGTTGATTCATTACACTCTTTTAGTCCCGAGCAATTATATGCAACTATATGCAGCAGTTACTATAGAATTGAAATGTTCTGCATATACTCAAGAATTGTAATGTTCCACGTAGACTCAGGAATTATAATGTTCCGCATATACTCCGGAATTGTAATGTACCTCATGTACTCCAGATTTGTAATTCACAGCATATACTATGAAATTCTAATGTGCTGTGCATAATTGCAATGTAAAACGTTCAGGATTGAACTGTAATGCACATAGTGCAGGCTATACCATCCTAAAGGATAAAATCCAATAGAATCTGTATACTCAAGACTATGATGTGGAGTCTGATTGGGATATGCCCCGTAACATTATTACTATATAGTACTCTCTCTCACTCTCTCTCTCTCACTCTCTCTCCCTCAAAAATTGAGTATATAGATCCTACACTTATATATAGATAACATAATATAGTAATGATGCATTGGTGAAAAAGTAAGAAAAAATAATCAGGTCTTCATTCCGCCTTGTACTCCAGCTCAGCTGAAATATAAACCGACTTGAGAGCCAGCCCACGCTGGAAAATAAGCGTTGTCTGATGCTGGTGCACGGATCTGGTTGGTAGCATTCACCAGGGATTTAACTAACCAGAAAATTATTTTAATCATGCATAAATCTTGTCGACTGGTTAACTTTTAGACAAATATATCCACTCTCTCCCAACACTTGTTCCTCTGTAGTGGGGAGTAGACACGGAGTATTCCTTACAAGTTCGCCTCATTGCTCTCAATGTAATGTTTGAGTTGCATTGAAAGGGCATATCACCCTTAATATATATCAACAACCTA
Organism: Allacma fusca; assembly: GCA_947179485.1. Taxonomy (NCBI): domain Eukaryota; kingdom Metazoa; phylum Arthropoda; class Collembola; order Symphypleona; family Sminthuridae; genus Allacma; species Allacma fusca. The sequence goes on along the minus strand of OX359250.1, from coordinate 41,811,617 downwards.
GTATCATGTGTTCAGCTCCACACACACAACACAACACACACACATACACACTCACATACATACATACAAAAGGGAATTCACATGGAAGACCTATAGAATCACCTTGGTTCTCTAATATATGTAAACCCAGCCCAGGCATGATCCTCCTAAATAAAAAAAAAAAGACTGAGTGAGTGAGAAGGAAAAAATGGTATTTTGTCGGGCTGGTTTCAAGTCGACTCCACATCAAGAACCGAATAAGTGTATAATATTCTATCGCTTCTGGTTAGTGCTAATGACTTTACCCGCCCATCTCCTCATTACTTGCATGTCAGCTTGTCTTTAATTTTGATCTATTATCATCATCTAGTCTGATTTATCATCGGAACGTATATTTTATGAGACGACAAGCTTTGCATTATTTTCCCCACGACCAATCTTCAACAGCCCTGGATTTTCATAGGGAAAAATCCTTTTTAACAGTATTCCCCGTAGTAGTTAATCCCTTCGTTTATGGACGTGGATCCTGACCCATATGCAGGCAGAGGCGGGGTAGCGTTGAGGGGAACCAGACACACTGTACACACAATACCCCATATCTATAGATACAAAACGAGCCTCCATCTAGAAGAATTGATTCGGTATCCGTGCAAGTCGTCTCCGGTAAATAAGCTATAGGCCCTTGTGAAATGATCACTTTAATTCATGGGCATTAAGAGCCCCGTAACTTGGTCCTACACGTCAGGATTACACGTCCAAGTGCGTAATAAATGAATCGTTAAGTAACTTCTTTCTCCAACATGTTCTCAAGTGGACATACTTTACTGTAAGTATGGAGGAACATGACAAGTGTAGCAATCTTGTTGATTTTAAATACCTCTGCAATTCATTTTGGCTTGATTTGGCTAACGGACTGACTGGCTGATGTTTGGAGCATTGGTAACTACTATATATGACTTTTCCACAGCACACTCAGGGGCCGATTGACACTAGTACATACAGCACATTGTAGTCAGTTATCTTCTTTTTAGAACTCAATCAGTGACTTCTGTAAAAGAAGATGAACAAGAACTTGACTCAAGGGAGGAATAAAATATGGTAGGATGGGACTCTCTGGGCAGGTATGTTGTTGGACATAATTAGGCCTCTATGCATTCCTATAGGGACACATGTGATCTCAATTGCCTGTAAAATTAGATGTATATAGGCAATTTATATTTTATTAAGGCATGAAATTTTAATGAAACTACCTCTGCAACTGTTTTATTCATTGTAGTATCTATGTCTATGTACGTCCCTGTCTGAGAGGGCCGAGTCGAGGCTGTACATTGTGATGAAATATTTTGAGTTTTGTAACATTATTGGAGCAACTTCTTCTTTCCTCGTTGATGCCCATACAACTTATTTTTATTGGGAAAGCTTCGGGGATAATAATTGTAAAAATATTGCAAAAAAAAAAATTCCTGTGCATGTATGACTATATGGGAGGAATCATTTGAGGAAAATAATGACAAGATTATCATTGTAGTTGTTGGCTCGTTGCTTGTTTTTCTCTACAGGCTCTACCCTGCTCAGCACTTATATGAGGTGTTGTTTGGTCGTCGTCACGATCATTAAAGTTTTTTTTTTCTCTCTCTCTCAAAACTTTTGACTTTTTCGTCCAAAGATTTTCTCGTCACGTCATTAGTGAGGAATAATATGCTGCAGTATAATGCTCATCATTTCAGTGAGGACAGGGGAGCATAATAAAAGGTGCATGTCTGCATAACTTGTATTGTTATTGCGTACAAGTAGTAATGGAATAATAACAATGCTCTGGTAATTATTCAAGGTTAATAAGGGAGATGAGGAGGGAGAGAGAGAGAGAGAGAGAGAGAGAGAGAGAGAGAGAAAGAGAGAGAGAGAGAAAATGAAATAAATTACCGTCCTATTGATTTGATGGGATAGGAGGGAGCAAGAGAGCAGAAGGAATAATAATGACTCCGTACGACAAGCGGATTATACTCTGTATAAAACTAAATTAAGTGGAAAAAAGCTTCGATACAGATTAAACTGTTTCTTGTATTTAGAGGAGGGGCTCTCAACTTGTCGTCTTGTCTTCGAGCAATAAATTTCCTTCGTTTCTCTTATATTATAGAGAGATGCGTTATGTGTAGTACATCCCCTCCAATCACCGTCCCTTCGTTCCCTGTATTTTTAATACTTCTCAAAATCTCCGGCCCATAGCACAACTTTCAATTATTATTTTATGGAAATGCACAGGAACTGCCACACGTTCCAACGTTCCCAACCCCTCTGTCACCAGGGCGCACTTTAACCAACGAGATCCTTCCGGACAGGTTCATTTCCCTAGCAGGAAGCACATCTCTCTCAGACACATCTTCCCAGATGGTTAGACATGAATTTGAGGGATTCAATTCTAAGTTCTAATTTGTATTGGCAAGAGATTAATCCCAAATGCAGGGATCCAATCTAGAATTTATGTATGTGTATAGGAATTAAATCTTTAAAGGCACTAATTTTGAGAGCTCTTGAATATTTCAAAAAGTGTAAACTTGGATTATTTTGGATAGCTTGTGTATAGTACAGTACAGTGGTCAAAATATATTGTGAGTAAAGTTACAGCTTGCGTTAATCCTTCACTTTCACTGGTCAAACTTTTACTTGATCCACACGCTATATTGCATTGAGTGAAGACTGCCAGGGCTAAAGTTCCAAACTCCATAACAAATCCTTACATTATTGTTGATTACACATTACAGAATAGGATGGAGTAATTACTACTATGGAGTACCTACTTATTAGTGGAGTATTGGTCAAACCCTTTTAGCGGATTTAAAATAGGAAAATATATATGCAAAGCCCAGTGAACATGCTCAAGTATCTACATTTAGAATTTAGAGACAAGTTGAGAGTCCGGAGGAATCCCAGAATTTGACTGGCAATTATTTCCACCTTGTCCTCCACAATAATGGGAATTCATGGTGGATGAAGGGAACCACGTCGAATGTCTCAAGGGAGATGGGACAACATGACAAAGTAATGAAAAGGGAAGTAGTTCAAAAGCGTAGGTTTGACAGTCTGTCCATCATCTCCTAATCCGCACTGAGTATTACAAGAATTGAGGCTATGCACACAAACGGGAGGCTCAGTGGACATCAACTATAGTCATTGGACCAGTGGGCGCCCAACTCCCGCTGATATTTTTGTCATATGTGAGTTTCCGTGAAAAAATGTTACTGGATTTGTTCACTTTTGCCACCGTGTGGACTCCTCTCCCACTAATTATACACAGTACATCAATTTCCACGCGCAGCCGGACGGTCCCATTCAGCCTGAACAAGTACTGCTCCTGAGTCCCTCCAATAATCAGGTTATAAACTGTGACCAAAAGTCATAAAATTGGGATACGAAAAGCCCCGATGATGTGAGCATTGTTCCCACCTGTACACCCAAACAACCCTTGGGGAAACCAGTAGTAGTCCAGCGTGAAAAAGTCCTTTTGATCTGTCACAATGAACAACAACAGAAACGAGTTGGCAAACCATAGTGAGTAATTGCTCCTAGAAGGAAAAAAAAAAAAAAAGAAAGAAGCCAAGCATGGGTGAAATACAGAATCATGACCAACTTCGGATAAATACCATTAAAGAAGAAACTAATCAGAGGGATAGGATCCCAGTGAGATTCCGAAAGTACTTGTATCCAATAGTTTTTCAATAAATTACAATTTAAAAGTTAAGCGTGCTGTAATTGGGAAAAGGGTTTTTTCTTTCACACACTCTGTCAGAGCAAGTGTGTTTTGTATAGGCAGTGAGGCAACATCATAAATTATAATACACGGAAAAACAGATAAGTCCCTGTACTGACAGTCATTTTGCACTGGTCATCCTTTCAGCGATTACTGGTGACTGCATGGCCATCAGCAAGGTGACAATAAAAATAATTTATAGCTAAAGCTAAATTTGCTATAACGATGACCCTAGATGTGAGAGAGAGGGAGAGAGAGAGAGAGAGAGAGAGAGACGGAGGAAAAAAAACTCTGATCACTGTCGAGCTTCCTTTCCCCCCATGTCATGTACATACTCATAGAGCATAAACTGACAGATAAGATAGTGTCTTGCCAGCCAAACTAGTTCCAAAGCCAGAGTAATAATTTTTGCACGATACAATCTTGTTTCTCTTTCCACTGCTCATCCGAAACTATTACAATTATTATGATTATTATGAACTTAAATACATAAAGGGAGAAAAATATAGTCCTACCGTCCATTATCTCCGAGATGGTGATAATGATAAATGGGAGAGCCCAAATGCATCATAAAACCCTCCTCAGGAATGTCATGCCAAATCACTTGGTCAGCACTCTCTGACCCAGTAACTCATCCCTTACCGAACATTACCAGTCGTGGGGCTCAACTCTACTTTTATTTTACCCTCAGCGGAATACCCCTCCCTCCGACACAGTCTCTTCTCCCAGAGACACATAAGGAACACACAACTCCACCACAATCCTGCCTTGTCCCTGTAGGAAAGATAAATAAAGTAATAATGCCACTAATCCGCTTTAGGATGACACAAGGACCCACCTCAAGGGGGTACATAAGGACTCCTTAATTTCTTGAACACATAAGAACCCCTTGATTTGTGTCCAGTCCGGCACATGCACTCAACAATGAAATTAAAAATCGACTTAGACTCAAGTCCCATATTTCTCATGGAAGAGGGGCACAGCGGACTATAACTCCCTTCCAAGTTGGCAGGGAAGGTAAACATTTGTCTTTCCTATTGTTCCTATGGAACACCATAGCAAATCATAACAGCTCGACGTCCATTCAAACTCAACATATTTATTTCTAGCCCTCAGAGCAAATTACTAAATTTGTGTAGATACATGCATAGGACTCAGTACAGAGTGGCATCTATGTATGTACAGTACTGAACCCTTCCTATAAGGATACAATCCTACATCAAGGTCTTAAGGGACTAAGCTTTTCTTCCCTAGGACCCCAACCTTTCCAACTGTATCTTGAAAGTTAGACACCTGACCCTTACCTGTACAACATTCTCATGCTAGTAGGTAAGGACTCGACTTACAGTTGTATCAGGTGGAATGTATCCTATCCCAAAATTCCTGAAATTTGTGCAGGGCAAACACAAGTCTCATCTGTATGTGCATACATCTAACATGAACCTTAAGCTGAGCAAGAGTCAACGATGTTCCAGAACACTATATGAGCAATGATGCAAACACGAATTTGTATTTCACTGCTCACCTCAACCCAAATGTCAATCCCCATGTTACCTTTCCCATGACAGTTCCGCTGGACGGGCAAATCTTTGGATTCTGTTGACTCAGAAAGAATGTGATGGGGCGTGATTACCAAATAGGTCCGGAGTACCAACTCTCCAGCATTCCCCTGCTCTTGAGGGAATCCATTGACTCCGATCGGGAAAGGGAAAACAAAAGCCCTGCTTTTGTTTTCCTCCATATAGTTTTGATGAAAAAGGGAAAATCCTTCAAAATTAGACTCAATGTTGGGATAATGAACGCTCTCTCTCTCTCATGGATCTCATTGCGACGTCGACCTAATTACCTGATATTGCCCTCAGCTGGAGAATTATTTCAAAACCCTTTGCCCATGAGGAGTAATCTCCATTAAATCTATTCCTAATCCAGGGAGAGAAGCACAATCCAGAAATATTTCCTGTAATAATTACCTCCTACCTATTCTATTTCCTGAGGATATTTATTTACTTGCATTTCATAAATTTTAATAATTTAAGTCAGGCTTTATACACTAAATTTACCCGTCCCTTAAAACCCGAACTGTCTCATACAACCATTGGAAATCCTACAGGATTGGAGTTGTCGAAGTGAGAAATGTTGGGGATTATCTCATAATCTATCCAGGATCCATCATGAGGGAAGAATCATAAGTGAATGCTAATTGCAAGTAAAGTGTGAAAGGCAAAGTGTATACGACGGAGCTCAAGCCCTCCTCCACAAGAGAGCACGTTATATGGGAACTACTTGAGGAGCTGTAATTAGAAATGATGGGTTTCGTTATTTACCTTGAGTTTTTTTTTGTGAAACTTGTAATTATTCAGAGGACCCTCTCTCTCTCTCTCTCTCTCTCTCTCTCTCTCACCTTCCCTCAGGTATTTATGATGCCGGTGTGATGTGCATGTTTGTCTATGTGGTAATAATAACACGGTCGCTATTATATTCCCGTTTATGAATGAAGGAACTCAATGACGAAGGATTTTTGCCCTTTGAGCCATCCCACGACACACTCAGATAATAATTAGTCAGTTGAATTTAGGGTCACTACTCAGACTTCCCGAGGAATCCCTAATGGATTTCCTCCGTGTGTGTGTGCGTATATTATATATATACATATATATATATATAGATAAATATATATTTATTTAAAATATATATTTTAAGACCATTTCACAGACAGACAAAATTATCTCTCCATCCCTCCCAGTCCATACACATACGTATGGAGAGAGGTGATTGGAGGCGAACATCCCAACTGTGAGTGAATTATTGAGCTGTCTACTTAAACCCGTAAGTACAATCTAATTATAAGGACTCATTTATCTGTACATAAGGGAAAGAGTAATTTTCAAATTTCCTTGTAATCGTCGCATGTCATTTGTTTTGTCACGGTACTTTCGTTCCAGCTCAAGAGTACATTAATATATGTTTTACTCTATACTATCGGGACGACGTCCGGGGGAGCTACTCTACTAGAGCTCTATTGACACTGTTGCGAGAGATACCGTACCTGTAGACATACACACTCTTACGAAAATAATAGATATTGAAAGGTTGATGATTATACACGAAGGAAAGAGAAAATATGATGTTGCATCATCTCCGTAGAATAAACGCTATTCGATCACGTCTGCTGGCACTGTTTCATGTAGAAATTATTAGTTTGAGGATTAGTCCCATCCAGTGTAGTGTAGCCGGAGTCCACATAAGTAGATACTGTACTTCTGTTCTATAATATTACAGAGATCTCAAATTTTTCCCAATGCTCTCTCTCTCTCTCTCTCTCTCTCTCTCTCTCTCTCTCTCTCTATCCAAGCCCCTAGATCCTATGGTATATACAAGACTGAAATTCTGCTGGGGAATAAAAACGTAAATAAAGATAGTGACTCTATGACGTCAGGTTTAATTGAGACTGCAAATAATCATTATTCAAAGTTCACATGATACTCCAGTCCTTTTATCTCACAATTTGCTCGATAAGACAAACCGTAAACTCTGCGTACTTGTAACTAGCCAGTGAGCCCCTCACATTTTGAACTTGTGTGGCCAACTACATAATAATATCAAACTCTACTATACACACACATCCACACACACACACACACACACTAAACCATTAATGTGCTGCAGCTTTCAATCCCTGCACGTCAAGTAGTACTCGTTCATTTTGTCCACACAGAATATATAATCAATATTTTCTCACTCAAATTATTCAACCAAGTGTGGTTTGTGGTACGTGTAGATCGTGTCGGTATGGCACGACAGCTCAATGCCAAGTAAATAATGAATTACTAGATTGGCTTCCAAATCACCGAATTGCAGTAATTACTGTTTTATCTCCAAAAAGAATTCGAGTCTAAGCATATGGAAACAAGTTTGGATCAGACCATATTACTACAATCCCATTATTATAATGCTCTTGTGGAGCCAATCTATGAGAAATTAGCACCTTTTTTACATATCATCTCCGAAGACATATGCACCACAGAAGCCTTGATTTACTTGACCCGTTTGGGGAAGTAGTAGTGGTTAGCAAATCACAAATCAGTTTTTTTTTCTTATCTCAGTCTCTCTCTCCTTCTCTCTCTCTCTCTCACTACCTGCAGAAAGTGTGAGCAAATGCGTGGACACGCATCCCAATCTGAACAAGACGGAACTGCATACACCCAGAAATGTGCATGCTCATTGTGAAACCACCAGGCATCGGATTTGCTCTTTTTCCATCCCTACTCCGGCGAATCAAGGCTGAAGAATGACTTCGGAAAAACCAGGCGTCTCCTCCAATGTTCCGTACATATACATATGTATGTGTACCTACAATACAGAACTCTCTGTTGAAGGAGAACCTCGGATGCTCGGACTCAACTTCCAGTTCCTATAGTTTTCTATAGTCACTCAGCTTGTAGAGTTCCGAGTGGAGATCCAGCTTGACAGTAGCATTCGGACCTTTGACCAAATAAAACATAAAGTTTCCTTAATTCGTAATAAACTATACCCAACATTACATTTATGACAAATAAACAAATTAATGGGAATCCCGTTCGGAATGATATTATAGATGAAATGCTATTTTGGGACTATTCTTTTATCAGTGGATATCCACTCACTCAATAATGACCACACGCCAGGGATATATTTGGCACTCCAAGGGAAATAATATCAATCTGGATTGAAATGCGCAGGACGCATATGGACTCTACAATCAAACGCACTTTTTCCCCGTCTGAAAAATAAAATATTAGCAATCGCCTTCTAAATTCAACATTGATTTACAGATCAGTCAGCACTATCAAATAAACAGAGGCAGTAAGTTGTTCGGGTTGACAAATTATTATTATAGGGAGAGTCAAAAAAAAAATGAGTCAAACTTCCAAAAAAAAGTACTTGCATACTAAAGTTATGTCGCATGGCGTATGTAGATATTACGTCTAAACGAACATATGACTCACATCCCTAATATTGATAGATGAGAGAGGAACTCAAGAGGGACTGGACCTAAATACCAGAGAAGAGAATTATCGCGTGCGAATTAAAAAAAAAATCCCTGCACTTCTATACATATACATACAAGTATATTTAATGTAAACTATGTATTGAGAGCTAAATCATCTCCTTTCCCTTCAGACACACATTCCACCTGATTATTATTTATTTGCCAACGGCTGTCACAAAATTTCCAGAACATTGTTACAATCTCGACCCACCTATGTACATAATTCTGCACCGATTTCGCTTCCTGATACGTGCCAGGAGATAAAGATACCTACAAAAAAAAAAAAAAAGAGATACTCCCGTGCCAACCTCCAGTTTCGATTTTCCTACTTGATCCTGTCCCATACATCATTCCTCCATTGAAATTATTACTCCTATACAAGTCCACACTTTTGACTATAGTCCGACACCCGCACTCCTACTAATACGATTATTAGAACAGAGTGAACTGCAACCGTGAGTCTCAGCCCCTCCAGAACAAACAGATAGAATTTGCAGTAGCAGGATATATATTATAGAATATAGTCTCCATGGAAAGAAATCCGACCTCAGAAACACTGATAAGCAGATGCGAAATAAAATATGGAAGTGCTAATCCCCAATAAATATCTTTAGTTTCGAAAAGATTAGAGTAAAACCCATGATTGAGATATTCCTGATTCCCCGTACGCATTATTATTCCCTTACAAATAAATGAATCATGAAAATATTCCTACACACCCGAAAACAATAATAATAATAATTCCAGACAGAAACATGGAAATTCCAACTGCTCCCTTGAATCCTCCCACGGAATAATGTCTCTTCATAATATGTGCCTCCAAAAAAAAAATCTATAATTTCTCCTCCTGCAGATTAATTACTACTCTTATCACTTCTCAGGATGATAGTAAAGTGTAATAGCACTGAGGGAGCATTCGTTCAGGAAAAAAGCCTCCGATTACATTCATTCAAACATCAATCCTCCACGGATAGGCTTTTATAAAATATTATAATCCCCACAAACACTGCACAAGTGTCCCCAGCCGCCTTCCCATAGTACACCCAATACACATATCCAACCTCCCCAAAAAATGAATAGAAATTGCAAGTTAATTGCCTTCGCTCCGAAGTTAATAAGACAGAATGGAGGCATTCATTTAGCTAGTGATGAATTCATATAAGTCAAACATTAAAGGCCAAGAGATTAGATTTTAATAGGAACTTCGAGGATTTTATTCCATAGAGAGAGAGAGAGACAGAAGAAGAAAAAAAAGTTAGAGGCTTCATCTCCCAGCCCAAGACATACTTATAGGAAGGCTAAAGGATAGGACAGGAGTACCCTGCCCCGTCGCTAGATGGCCGGACTAGTGCCGGAGTGGGATTCACGTCGAAGACCGTCGGTGTTTTTGGAGTTGGGGAGTAAAAAGGAAAAGGATTGGATAGCCCGCGTTCAAAGTGCCGAACATCACTGGTTCAAGTGCCGGTGGCACAAGCCCATCTCGGCCTCGGCGCGCACTCAGAGAGAGGACAGCCGCATTGGAGTTTTCTTCAGCCCCTTATCCTTTTGGTGGTAGGTTCAGAGTCAGAGGCATCCCAAGATGCTCATATGAGGATGCTCAATGCTCAGCTGTGTGTGCATAGTATAGTCGACTCCAATAAAGAGCGGAGGAAGAGGCGCAGGCAGAGATCAACAAAGCATATGCACATGCATTGGTCCAACAGGGGCCGAAGGAACGGTGGAAGCCGTCATCTCTCTTCTACACATACGCAAAGCCCAGAGATGCCTCAGCCTCACACACACAAGACCAGTGGAGAGAACTCTCTGTCTGCTCAAGTACTATAACTTTAAATGCATGTCAATCTGTAGCTATCCCCTACACCCTAGCATTTATAGTATTAAAAACAAGCCTCCATATAGTGAGGACTAGGTTTTTCAAAACTTCTCTCTTTTTTAACTCTCTAAAAACCAGCCTCTGTCTGCACGTATAGGGGACACTCCTTATGCATCATACTCCTCTCATTTAAAACTGGGGCTATGTGAGATACATACACCCAGACGGAGGATATAGTATAGCCCAAGCCAGAAGAAGAGTGAGATGAGAGAGCTGCATTAAACTGTGCATACTATATACACTATATGGAGCTCAGCTTTGGCCGTACTCTTCTCATCTCTCTATGACATATAGGGGCAGGGTATATGTAGTAGTACGTTGTGTTTGTATGTGTGTGTGTGTGCATATATGCCAGGCGAGATGCTTGGAACTTTGGAAGGAGCTTCCAGGCGGGATGCCGAAAAAGCCCCTTTTGCCTTCGACTCACAATGTCCCCGAAAGTATTTCAACCCCTGCCGGCCGACCCTTTGCTTTTATCAGCCCTCCTCTTTTTTGTTGGAAGAAACCCCAGTGCTTAAGTAACATATACACTCAACACACACAACACACACACATTGCCTTCTCTCATGCTAGCCAGTATTCTCAGTACTACCTAAGGCAAAGCAACGTGAGGTTCTGTGCGAAGCTCCTGCTCAACACTTGATTGTACTGGAATGCACGATGGAAAAGGACACTACCATCACATTTCAACCAACTCTCAACGTTTACCCGAGTCTGTAGCTCATTGCTTACTATAACCCGACGACTACTGATCCACCAAGCGGGGGGAGAGGATTTCGGGAGTTTTTTCCAAAAATTTTAAAATAAGGATACCACACATAAATAATTATTTACAAAAAAATAAATAAAAAAACAGCGATTTTCCAAGGTCATCTTTTTTTCTCTCCACATCTGTCTCAATCGTTCCTTTTGCGGATGTTGTGTTTACAATTTTTACGGTGTTGTTGTGTGCCTGTGTTATAATTATTAGTAAATTGTTCTTGTGATTTCCCAAAAGAAATTTAGTTACTTCAAAAAAAAAAAAAAGAAAGAAAGAAAGAAAGAAAGAAACGGGGGGAAAGGAAATTTTTACAGTTTCATGTAGTTTTTTTTCAACTTGAGTGTTAAATATTTGTTGATTTTTTGAAAAAAAAGAAGGAAAGATTTGATTGTGAAGTGAGGACGGAGTTTGAGACGACGTTTTTCTGACGGAGTGTCTGACGGATTTTCGGACGGAGTTTCTGGACGGAGTTTCGGAAGGAGTTTCGGAAGGAGATTCTTCGGGAGCGTCGAGAGACATAGAAATTGTCTGGAGAAGAAGAATTATTGTAGAATTGTCAAAATTTTTGAGATTTGAGAGGAGTCGGGGGGGAAGACAATCCTTGGATTTTCCTGACAACTCTTCTCAAGAATTATTGTCCCCAGTCCCGGCCTCGAGTAGTCACTTGTTTTCACGGATCGTTTCGGAAAATCCCAGAGAGTGGATAACATTGGGATCAGGGCAAAGCGTGACGGCATTTTGGCTCCAAAAACCAGCAAGAAAATGCCGCACGTGAGTGCCGGGAGTAGTGGCAGTACGGGCTCATCCACGGACCGAATACGGTCGGATGACCCGAACGACTGCGATGAGGTCAAAGTGTTCAAGTGTGCTGAGGATGAGGGCGAATGCGATAAGTTGTCGGATGATGTCATTGACGATGACAAGCGAGAGCTCATCAGAGACACCGAATGTGATCAGGGAAGGAAAAGCCCTTCGTACCCACGCAGTGGACATTCAAGTAGTTACTCGTCGAAGAACGGACAGTGCTTACGACCGGATCCAGCTTCGATTTTCAGTAAGATTACGAAAAAAAATAATTCCAAAATAATTATCGTAATTAGAATTGATAATTACTGTCTGACAAGGAAATTATGCATGGGGATGCGTGTGCCTACGTGTGTGTGTATGTGTGTGTCTCTCTAGTGAGTATCTCTCTCTCTCTTGTGTGTGTGTGTGTGTGTCTGTTGTGAGTGTGTGTTTGTTGAAAAAATTGATGGTCTGCTTTGCTAGTTAGACAAACTAATTGTTGTATGAAGACAATTACCTGTTCCCGACTCATCCTTACATTTACATCCCCAGTCACCCTTCTTGCATTCCTTTTTCCACGCCTCTCAAAGTCCTGCTCTCAACCTCAAAATTTCAGCTTGTGTTCTGTTCACTTATCTTGTGCTAAATCACTCACTCTATTTTTCTGACTCTGCCTCTTTCTTTGTAGCCCTGAGTCACTCCAGAAAAACAAATAAACAGAACAATATAGTTGAATTAAATGTGGGGATATGTTTGGGGAATCATAATGAATTACGAGGATTATTAATACCCCGGTGTGGTTTCCTCATCCGTCATTTAAATTCTTGTCTGTAAAAATTTCCAAGTAATTTGTGGCTTTCCTCTGAATCCACTTCCCTGGTCATAACTAGGGATAATTATGGGCCAAATCATTATGTGTGAATTTGGGAACACAGTCAGACGTATTTTTTTTAACGTGTTTCCCCCCCCCCCCCGATCTGTGAGTAACTAGCTGTATCTCTCCACACGGACTCTGTAATTATTCAGTTTTGTGTCTACATGTAAATAGATACTAGGAAGGTGGACGTGGGGGGAAGTGCTGGGTGTAATTTGTAACATCAGAGTTGAGTTTGTAGTGACTGGAGATATTTAGTTGGAGTCATTGGGATCGGTGTTTTGGTGCATGGTTCATGGACTCTAACTCTGTTGTTTTTACTCTGGGACTGACTATTGACGGAGATAGTGTGGCATATCTAGTGGTTCCTTTTGGTTCCGAGCCCTGTTTTGGTAGGGAGAGATTAAATTCGGGTAAAGATAGCGTCACTCCATTTTGTTCACTTGTTTACCCCTTATTGTTGTTCAGTTGGTTTTCATTACCATTATTCTTCCTCCGTCGTCGTCTTCTCTCTATTTGTTATGTTTTTGAGAGGTTTGTGAAATACATTATGATGACATGCACAATTGGTGCAGGATGAATATTTGGGTTCGATTTCTCCGGCCTTTTGTCAGCCTGGTAGACTTGTGTGTGTGGGGACTTTTACATTTGGCTAGGGAATGGAGAGAGTATGTACCCTAGGTATATGGCCTCTCCTCAATAACTTGTCCAGGGCAGAGAAACAAACATTTAGAGCTTCAGTTATGCCCAGGACTCTTGTACCCTTATTACTGTGTAGACAAGTCCGTGTGTTCATGAGCTGTATGTACTTGTGGGTGTTGAGGATGAGAAAAAAGTGTTTAAAATGTGAACTTTTTTCTCTCCCTGGACTAACAAAACTTTTTGATTCCTTCAGCTCATCTCTGCATGCAGTCAAGTCGTCAATATATATTCTTTTTCTCTCTCTCTCTCTCTCTCTCTCTCTCTCTCTAGCTCGCTTGTCTCTCCATGAGGAATATTGGAATAAAAAATACATATCTAGTACTGTCCCTACGCCCCTTTTCCCTATAAAAACCTAGTAGGTATTCATGACTGCCAGTTTTATGTCTACAAGTTGGATGTATGTGTTCCATATGCATAGCATGTGTTGAGTGTGTTGAACACGGTTGGAGTAAATAGGCAATAACTACTACTTGAAATGTGGATGGATATATTGTAGTTGGAATTTTTCAAGGGTTTTTAAACTCCAAAAGGGCTCACACAGTTCATTCTTGTTTCCTTCCACTGAGCACTGACTTAGGGCTGGGCTAAGTCAGGTTGTAAATTTACGCTTGGAGACAAGGAACATCCATGGAAAGGTGTGAAAGGGCAAGGACTATGGACTTGATACAAACCTTAAGTGTTGTGTGTACATTCGTATGGATTTACATTCCTTACTTCAAGTCTCAGTGCATATTTCCTGGACTTGTAATTCTCCGGGTTTGTAGGTACAAGACACCTTGTATATGTAGTGTCTGTTACCGAATAAATGAGGAAACTCAGAGTCGGGATGAAATAGTGTGCCCTATTTACTGCAGTCCATGTTCCTGCCCCACCAACCTCTCCAGATTACTCTCATGTCTCACAGGAGTACTTGTAAATACGAACTGTTCCAAACCTAACCATGCTCACCACGGATGGTTCCTCGGAAGGGCTTGTGTGTATCACATATAGTTTAACATTTCCGAAGGAAACACGGATACAGTTCAACTGTTACTTCACCAGGTCCAGGTTCTCATGCTCATTCCAATTCCTGCTGTAAATCTTCACCTACAGAATGACTACAAGCACTTGTACAAATTCAAAGTACACCTTTCATGGCTGCGTCATAAGAAATAATACCACAAGGTATTTTCTCTCCTTGGTCTAGTTATCTCAGTTTTTGTTACAGGTGAGCCTGTCCTGTACGAACGTCCTCCTTCCAAATGCACTCACTCACAATTACTGCCAAGGTGCAGTCAGATCTATTGATTTACTTTTTACGGAAATTCTGCCTGCCCTTTGTTTTCTCCACAAACTCATTTACCTTTAGGAACTTTGTTGTAGTTTTGAAGTCAAAGCTTGGTTTGAATGTCCAATGTCCATCTGTGAATTCTCCTTGGTCCAGAAAATTACCCATCGATGAGATTGGTCAAAATTGATTCTCAGGCATTAGGGAAATATTTTTAAAATTATGATATATTTATATAGAAATGTGATCTTTTTCTTGATAGTTCCATATCCAACCTGAATTTATCCAGATTAAACTTTACATTTAATTAAGTCTTCAATCTTGAGAAGTTGGTAGTTCTGCTCCTGAGAGACTTACAGAAAAATGTTTTTGCTTGAGAGAAAAAGTTTAAAAAGTTTTTGGTAGACCTGAAAGTATTTTTTGGAGGGGGAGCGAGGAGGAAGAGAGAGAGAGAGAGAAAAAAAAACAATTGCCATCATAACAAAGTGGATGGTTTTCAAGAGTTTTATTACAATTACCCCATGAAGTTGTCTAAAGAATGCCTAATAGTGTTCGTCATTAGTTTTATTAGACTTTTATTGTAGGTGATGTTAAAAGTGGAAAGCGCTGTTCTTCTTCTTGACTCTTCACTATTTTAATGACTTGTGTCCTCGTGGAGGAGGCTTTTTTCCGAAAAGATGGTCAGAAAAGAGGAAACAGTTGAAAGTTTTTACCACGGCTCATGCAACTCACTGACGATAATCTGGTTGTTGAAGTTTCGTCTGTATGTCTGTCTCCCTCTCTCTCTCTCTCTCTCTCTCTCTCTCTCCCTTAAACACTTCTGGTTATCATCAAATCTATTTTTCACAGCTATCCTGCGGAAAAAAAGAACTTATTTTTTTTTCTCCTGTGCTTGCACCTAGAAATTATGAGGAACAGCGTTTAGTAGAAGCTCTCTGAACCTGCTTAGATATATTATGTTGTACGGATAATAAACTTGTACGGAAATAACGCTCCTGAGCTTTATGCCAGAGGTGCAGTCGTTATTATAAATACAATTTGTAAAATTATGTTGATGTTCTGCCCTGCGTTCGGTGAGCACTTAGCGGAGGTAGTGTTAATTAGTTAAAAATTTTTATATTAAAGAGTTGATGCATGTATATGTGTGTGAGTGTGTGTGAGTGTGTGTGTGTGTGTGTGCGAGTGTAAAAGCTGGGTTGATTTTTTTCCCCAGCATTTCCCACTCCATATAAATTATCAAACTGTTGTTGGGGGGGAGTGTGTAAGTATATATATTGGAGAGTGTGAGTGCAGCGATGATGGTGGTGCGAGATAGGAAAAACCATTAAAGAATTACAATCCATTATTCGTATGCAACGTGCGAACAAAACTATGGAAATCCTATTGTTGGAAGTGTACTTAAAATTATACTCATTACCAACTTGTCTATTTATTATTATTGCTCTTATTATTATTATCATCATCAAGTCAAAGCACCAGTGCATTTTTCCAAGTTTACGTTTTTCCCAATGCATATTAGAAAAACAACCAGTCTTATCCGAATTCTATTAAATGCTGCCGTTCTCTTATTCCTTTTATTACTACTTACTACCACTACTACTTCCAAAACCTAAACGCAGTGCACACGTGGACAAAACCATAGGACTTAGTCAGCAGGAGTGGTACGTTGGGCTCGGGAGTTCTGCATACATAAGTAATTATATATAAGTATATGCTATTTGTGCTGTTAGTGTTGTTGTGCATAAATGCACTATTGTACACACACACACACACACAGAAACAGACATACCTACACCCATACAATTATGTACTCCTGACTCTCACAATGTTGACAGGGAAGTTTGGTTTAGCTTGAGTATGCATTGATTGAAGTGTAGTTGTAGGCATGAGAAGGATATAAGGCTGACAGAGCATTAGTAGTTAGTCATTCTTTTGACGTTGTTACCTTCCATCGGACAAACCCTTGTGGTGGGTAACCAGGCATTGGCTTAAAAAAAAACTTTTATGTATACATAGCTCAGTAGATAAATAAATATCCACCGAGGGTTTTGAAAATGTGTGTGTTGACAAAAAGACAAGCAAGTAATAAGGTAAGACTATGTTTAGGGACAAGAGGAAAAAATCCTTCGTACTGGGCAGTTTTGACTGTCTCTCTCTCTCTCTCTCTCTCTCTCTCTCTCTCTCTCTCCCACTCTTCCTTACTCTCTCTCTCTCTCTCTCTCGTTCAATTCACTTCACTCCCTCCCTGCCTAGTTCTTTGGGAAGCTGTGTAACATTGATGTTTTCCGCCATGTTCTCAACTTGGACCTATCGGGGCTAAACATCAGAATTCAGAACAACATTCCAGCCACATCAAGACATTAGCTTGGAATTCACACGTTACATACCGATGGAAACCGAACAGATATTATACGAGCATTGTATTTAACCACACACACACAACATTGCACATGCTGCACACACACCAACGACAGGCATCTTTGCGGGTATTATAATCTCCTGGCTCTGTGTGTGTGTGTGTTTGTGTGTGTGAGAGGGAGAGAGAGAGAGAGAGAGAGATAGGTTGTCGTAATAATGTAAAGAGAAAACTGGGGGTGCTAAATACGCAGAGGAACTCTCAAGAGTGACTTACTTGTGAGGAGAGCGGAGTACAATATTTTGAAACGTGAGCAATCTTGAACAGCTCATGCATATTAGAAGACATGTATACGAGTCCATAATAGACACGATAAGATACGATGACTCTGACTGCTGACGATGCGATGAGCCGTTGTGAGTACTAGTGGGGAAACATGAAAAAAAATCAAAAGAAAGAAGTGTCCCGGCAGGAAAGAGAGAAGTTAGTGGTTGCTTCTATATACAAGTTTGAAGGAGTGAGTTAGAGTCAAAGGGAGAGAGAGAGAGAGAGAGAGAGAGAGGAGCGTACCGGTGGTAGTAGTATCTATCTAGTAGGAATTTTGCCGAGGCGAATTTTCCTCCTGGTCGTAAGTCAGCCAAGTTGCAAGACATTTATTTCATCCGGGCTATTTTCGGGTTTTCACTCTGGTGCGACGGACCATTTCGTCCTCCTTGTTTCTTAATGAAAAGATATAAAGCGGTACTTCAACGCTTGCTCCTCTCTCCTTCCACTCACTCCTCCTTTTGCCTTACCAACAACATTCTCTAATTCCTTCGGATTTTGATTTCCTTCCATCTTACATACGTCTCCTGCTAATCGTTTCCTCTCCTTTTCTCTCTCTCTCTCTCTCTCTCTCTCTCTCTCTCTCTCTTTCTTCAAATCTGAACACACGACGAGAAGAAAAAAAACTAGTGTCACCCAAACAAATATCCCCCTCCTGTGTATGTCCCCCACCATCTTCTTGTGTGTCTTGAGATTCCACATTTTTGAGGATTGATATTGGAGTTTGTTAGGTGTCCTCATAACATTGTGTGTCCTATTACCATGGGATCTGACAATTCTGACAATATATATGAGGACGTTGCTTCTCCGAACTAAATCTCCTGGAAGAGGGGTGGGGAAGTAGTTTCTTTGAGATTTCATAAATTTCCAAAGGTGTTCCAAGTCAATTTGCATGATTTAATTGCTCACTTTAAATTTTGATGATTTTCCTGGCATTTTTCATCCTCCGTAAGAAATTGAGACCGGGGCTTTAATTTATGACTTATAGATTCAGTTTAGCATTGAGGGGGAATCTATTTATTCTAGAGAGAGGATCATTTGGCACCGGAGTCAGAACTGAGACTTGCTTGGGTAGAAATCCTCTTCTGAGTGAATCACTTCTTCTGGTTGAGGAGCGTTAGAGCAATGGAGGATATTTAACATCATTTCAGATATGAATTGACAAACAGACTGTACTACTGTATGTGTGTGTGTGTGTGTGTGTGTGTGTATGTGTGTACGACTGCAGGCGTTTGCATGGATGCTTTTGCCTTGGAAATTAGATGATTTGAATGTGACTCTATATATGTGCATATGTAGATCAACTCCGTGATTTCTTCTCTTTTTATTCGGCGTCATCCGAGCAGTTAGTGGAGTTTTTCTCGGGTTATATTTTCTGTGGATTTTTCTGTGTTGAGACACCACTATCCTACCATGTGAGATTTGACTGCACGGAAACTATACCATGAAGTCATAAATCTAATCTTGTATCAGGAATTTTTTCATTCCTTCAAATCCTAGTCATCAGAGGTCTTCGGATTTGTTTTTGTTTCCTCCTGTTATTTATTTCGGTTCCCCTCCCATCTCATTCTCACCAAATTCCTTGTATAAATCACTACTATTTTTTAATATCCCCTTGTTCTATGTCTATTTACGCTTTGTCCTTTTGAAAGCACACCTCTAGTCGGAATTAATAATTACCATTGTATTTATTTCTTGAATTTTTTTTATATGAGCAATTCTTTACAACTGGATTTTTATTGTATCGTCAAATTTACGAGAGAGAGAGAGAGAGAGAGAGAGAGAGAGAGAGAGAGAGAGAGAGTGGGACAAAATTTAAAAGATTACAAATGTGGGCATGTCAGAGGGTGAGCAATGCAAAGGTTTTTTTTTTAAATTTAAAATAAGTGGATTTGTTTTTTCAATTTTTCTACACACTTGTAGTGTACTTTTGTTATTGTTATTTTTTATATCTATTATTCTTATCGCTCACCCTCCATCGGTAAAAACAGTCAGTTCCAATTGGAAAACATTTCCTTGGATTGGATTGCATGTTCAAACATCATCACTCCCCAACTCTTATACTTATGTTCCTGTTCCGTTTCTTTTCCCTCTTCATTTCAATCTTGTTGGGTGTCTCTGTGCCTCGAACAGGTTCATTTTCAACGGGCTCCGTACACACAGGCAGACATACTCATTCTCGTAATCTCCTTTCAGTGTAATAATTCCTACTCACGTTGGCTCTTCGAGGATCTTCGTGAAAAGGGATAATGGTCCAGGGGGATGTAAAAACTGACTTGGGAATGGGATCCTCTTAGACGTAGGTGCTGGCTTACGGAATGTGTCAAATAAACATCAGCAGTCTATCACTTTTAATTTGATTCCCAATATTACTACGTACTGCCTATATAGACCAAGGTTTCCCTCCCTGTAAATAATTATTACAGTTTCATTTAAATGGTACTAGTGTTCGGGTGAGGAGTCAGGAGGTCCGACAACTTATATATTTCACTCCGCTGATTAATTACATGATAGAGTTTGGGATATCCCCTCATTAAGGAGAGGGATAAGCGGAAGGCGAGGGATTAACGAAGTCGAGGATATTTCCTTAGAAAAATGAATGATGTTGTTACCGGTCGGTAAAGATAAGGGAACCTCTTTGTCCATTGATAAGAGGTGAGTGTTGGGAAGGGAACATGAGAAATGCTTTCCCTCTTTTGGCTCTGGGATGAGGCGAAATGGCGAGTCAAAATGACTCTGATAGTGACATGCTAAATTCCCTTTTCATTTGCACCTGTTCTGGTTTGGAGTGGACTGGATATGCATATGTACCTCTGTGTCTCTTACAAAATGGAGATTAATCTGGATTCGAGTGCTGGGTAACTCGTGCTTGTTAAAAGTATTTATCCGACTGTATGTGTGTGTGTGTGTGTGTGTGAGTGTGACTCTATATGCCTGTGTAAGTGATTGTGTGTGTGTGTGTGTGTGTACAGATGAGAAGGTGGAGGTACGGCAGATCCTTACTCTCATAGTATCGAGGGTTCCTCAAAATTGAGTCTGCAATGCACATATGACTGACATTATTGTATATGTAATTACATGTTATATGTAGATGGAGTGTGTAGATGTGTGTGTGTGTGTGTGTGTGTGTATTGGGTTCAGGGTGTGTGTGTGTGTTTGTACATATGTGTGCATAGGACGGGGATATGGGAAGATATGGGAAGGTTCCTGTTAGTAATGTGATTGTATTTTCGCTCGTTAAATCCGGCGTAGGTTGTTGATTTCGGTTTGCGAGAAACAAGCTGGGGAATCCAAGTTGTCAAGTGAAGAGGTGACTTATTGCATGTTTTAAATAAGGCATCTTTTCCTATCCAAACAGAAATTTGTAGAGGTTTGACTCTCGCTAGTTAATTTTTTTTTCCAACGGCATGTCAAGTCTGCTCGAGCCTTGTATCCGTATCTGTACTACTCCTTTATATATAAATGTATCTCTTTGAGAGATGATACAGGGGCTTACCTACCATGTTCAATCTGCTCTACATATATCTATCTATGTGGGGATACCTAATAGTTACATTGAAATATACACAGGCATCCTATCATCGTAACTTTCTGTTGTGTGCTCTATTCTCCAAGTCTCTTTCATCTCTCTCTCTCTCTCTCTCTCTCTCTCTCTCTCTTTCAACTATGCTCCATGTGTCCAATATTTTATGCAAAGTACTACCTACATATACTTAAGGAGATATATCTTTTGAATGCCGGTTCATCTGTAGTTTCCATTCATGTTCTAATTGAGTACGTATGTGTGGGGCTTCTACAACACTAACTAAGTACTTACTACACTACATTTGAATAAGCTTGTTTAGGGACGACTCACTAGTAATGTTGTCAGTCGGAGCTCCCTCCCAAAAATTATGAAGTCCTTAGTTGATGTCGGAGCCGGAATTTCCTAGCTTGTGATCCGAGAGTCATCCTAGGACCATCTTGACATCTTTGATACATAGGAATATGGGGGATGTCAGTGGAGGGAAATATATTCATTGGGACTCAATATGTGAGTAGCTCCAGGAGTTTGAAAAAGTGATTCTCTGTTCGTAGGGCTAAGATGTAGGCATTAGGCATTACTCTGTCTAACTGAGGAGGGAGAGAGCTCATCTTCTCAATGAAAATGCAAACATTAAACATTTTCAATCCCAATGGTAGGGATAGGAGAGGAATGTAATGTGTGTAGGCTCATGTGTGTATAAAATATAGCTCTCAGGCCACTTTGTATTTACCAGATGGGACAAGTATTTCCCTGAGTATACTGTATGCATGTGCATACCCCAGTAGCCAGTGTAAATATAATGTATTAGGAGCCTTTATACTAATTTGTAGTGTGCATTAATGTATCCACCTTAATATGTTTTATGATAAACTCTTCAAACCTGAATGTGAATTTTGCGTGCCTTTAATCCCGCTCTCTTGACAAACTCATTCTCTCTCTCTCTCTCTCTCTCTCTCTCTCTCTCGCTCATATGTCATGTTTAACATTTGCTCAATTCTGTACTCAACTATGCACTACTTACTACTATGTACGCTACTACTCCTACTATAGATACTCCTATTACTACTACTAGGAAAAATATACCAGGGAAATTTGCTCTGCTGACGTATCCTACTTGTACTAATTACTGTAAAGTTTGTAAGTCATTATTGATAATTTACGTGGGTCCAGAAGATTACTTCCACATAGTTAATTACAGTTTATGTAACTATGTGGGATTATAACTTTGAGTATATCCGTATGTATGTACGTGTCGGAGTATGACATACACACACAAAAAAAGGAAAACAAGCTCCGAGAAGGATAATCTTGTTCGAACCTTTTGTACTATTTCCGGCTAAAAATTTCTTCACTTTATAAATTCCTTTGTAATTTATATTTATTTGGGTTTTACCACTTGGATTTCTCCAGTTGTTACACAGTCGTTGGAATTATTCCTTGAAAGGAAAAACTTATTGCACAATTTCCTCAAATATAGCACATGGCATATGGAGGGTTCCGTTTTCAGGGTTCATTACTATTACTCCAGCTCCTGTTGCTCTAGTGTGTATATCTACTTACATATAGGTATAAATATATGTATATGAATTGTAGCAACACTACTCCTTGTGGACTCTGAGAGTGTGGAGGACACAAATAATTATTTCCTTCCATATTTACTCAGAAGTTGGTTAATTATATAGTATCTGCGTGTGTCTCTCTCTGTGTGTGTTTTGCAGGAGACTGTGTGAGCCTTTCAGGCTGGATTGCTAACGAGGGAGGATATTTTAAAGCTGGAACTAATAGATACTTGTGTAATGGAGGAATTGTTCTGTCTGTGGTTGCCTCAGAGTGACTATTCCTATAGTTACATATAAATAAGAGAAAAATACCTAATTGTCTGCAAGGTTGTTGTTTACTCTCTGATGTAATGGAACTCCATGGACTATTTATAGGGACACTTTTCCAGAGGAGGAGGAACAGCATTGAAATTAATGACTATTCCTTGCTGTGGATGTGGATATGTGTGAGAGAGAGAGAGTTCCGGGAGCAAATGATTAGACAGTGATAATTTTTGAAACACAAATCAAAAAGAAGACGCAAATGGAGGGAAGGAGTAAGATAAAAGGGAAATGAAATTGCTTAATTGGTCAGAACATGTTATAATTCAAAGGCATCAAAGAAAAAGTCAGATTCCAATTGCTTGGGATGCAGTTTAAGTTTTCGGGGCCCATTAGA
The DNA here is from genome assembly GCA_947179485.1 of Allacma fusca. Lineage (NCBI taxonomy): Eukaryota > Metazoa > Arthropoda > Collembola > Symphypleona > Sminthuridae > Allacma > Allacma fusca. The sequence goes on along the minus strand of OX359250.1, from coordinate 41,788,176 downwards.
CGAGTTTAACATGGTAGTAGTCATATTGTAAATAGCCCTATGTGCCTACATAGGAGAGGTGGATTATATGCAAGTCGGGGAGATAGGAATTGAGGCATGCAGAATTAAAGGCCCGGATCCATTGTATCTATATCTATCTCATATAGTGTGTAGGAACTATTATTATGACCGGTATATAAATGTGCGTCTGCATGACAAGGAGTGAAAACAAGGTAAGCCTGACTCACGTGAGCTCGTCTAACATAGCTATGTACACGCTTAACGAGTCTCTCTCTCTCTCTCTCTCTCTCTCTCTGCTCTGTTATGATAACGAATTACTCGTTAGCCACATATGTATGCATGCGTGCCAGGCAGGAGTACTCTGCTAGTTTACTTTCATGTAAATTGAGATTACTCTTTCGGATGCCCATTTATCCCTTTGAAATATGATTACGATGATTACAGTTGAAGAAGAATTGTATGATGAGAAGCGAATAGATAGAGTAGAGAGAGAGAGAGAGAGAGAGAGAGAGAGAGAAGGAATTAGCAAGGATGTAGATGAGAACATTTCAAGTAATAATGATGAGATGATACGAATTCAAATGGGAAAATTGAATGAGCATGGTCAAAGAAACAAAAGAGATGAATAAACGAATCGAACAGTTTTTTTTTTCACTGGAGCTCCTACTACTACAAGATACTACACTACTCTCGGGCGTTTGTCATTATCTTAAGAAGAGTATCTCTGCATATTACAAATAGTCGGATAACCTTATAGAAGGCATATAGACCGTCCTGAGCTGTTCAGGATTCCGCCTCACATATTTATGTACAATTTGATATATCAGCTTGACTTTATGTTGTTGATGATTACCCAAGATTTTCGATTACTGGCTCGGGGTACGTATGTACGTTTCATCTATTATTGTATGACATATACAAAGGTAATGCATCACAGGTATAGGTACATATTTCTATGTATGTATCTATGCGTATATACTTTTCCCTCTATATGACAGGCTCACCTATTTACTATTTGCTCCTGTGAGGATTGTTTTGTGGAGAGGAGCAGTATGTGTAAGCCTTGGTGTGAGTGCAGTATGCTTGGATCCACCGAGTCATTGTTTAGCTCATACAGGGGAAATGGCCGATTTAACGGGAAGGTTGATAAGGAGCCAGTGATGGGATGGAATTGATGGGAAATTATTTATGTAATATGAGCTGATACAAAAGCAATAAAATCTGGTTATAATCATGATTGTGTATGTGGAGAGGGGAAAATTAGTCAAGAGTAATAGCACAAGGTTGTCCCTGTGTGTAGTACACAGATGCAGTATTCTTCACCTTCAGTGTGTATTGTGTGTTTTATAGTGGAGGCGCTGGGCAAACTAAAGCTCCTCGTTATGTCTTCCTTGTTGAGAGTTAATTTTTGTGGAAGGTGTAGTAGTAGTAGTGCCGTAAGTAGTGCTTACAACATACATAGGTATATAAGTTCCTTGAATATAGGCAGAGACTTCCTCAGGTATATTCACGTGTCGAGTCGTAGCTCATATGAGTATAATTATATCTATTTGGAGAGAGAGAGAGAGAGAGAGGTAGAGAGATGAGTGAAGTATATATTGTCTTCTTCATGGAGTCTGTTTAGCCTGAGCAGGAGCAGACATTGCTGGAACAAACAAACTATATACACATATGTCTGTGTCTGTGTATGTGAAGTAACACTTATGGAAGACAAGGATGCGGCCAGGCTGTTTACATGGAGTCAGTCTTTAAAAGTTTCAGCGAAAGGAGCAACCATGACTATATACACAGAGAGAGAGAGAGAGAGAGAGAGAGAGAGAAGTGCATGGATGGGAGCTTGGTAGTAGTAGTTTGTATATGAATGGGTAGCTCCTCTCTCGTCTCCTGCTAAACTCCCTGAATCTGATGACTCTGCAGTTGCTACATAATGCATATAGAGATAAGTATATACAGAGAGTATTTTCCATGCTGAGTGTGTTCGCTGGAGGATATATAGGGATAATGTATGCATGTCCGTGTTTGAACGAGCTGACTTTTTTTTTTTTTTGACTGAGCTGGCATGTGCATCTTGAAGACGTTATAGGAGGAAAGATAACTATGAGATGAATAAGATGGGATGGGGAGGATCATTTTCGTACGTGCATTGAGTAGCTTAATGTTAGGGAAATCCCGAGCAGCTCACAGGACGGACTGACAAAAACATCAGTCCGGACGGATTGGGAGTGGGATTGGGATTGACTATTTGAATGTACAGAGGGATTGAGACGGAGTGGGATTGACAAAATGCACGTAGAAAACTGAGCGAGATTGATGATCAGAAATGACGCCACCTTAATTGAAATTAATTTAATTAATTGCATTAATTTTATCAATTTTATAATGCTTTTTAAAATTGGCGCGGTATATACGCATGCGCGCGCAGCGCCTCAGATTGAGTGGGATTGACTATCGGGAGTGTGTGTGTGCATCAGAGAGATTGGGAGTTTTCTCTATGGTACATAGAGTGATTGGGACGGAGTGTGAAATGAGGTATCGAGATTGAATAGGGATTGGGATTGTAAGAAGAGGGATTTCCCTAACATTAGAGTAGCTAAAGGAAAAAAGGGTTTAAAGGTTTTTCTCCAGCACACAGTCCGTAAGTAAGCAAGTGGAAGTTGGAGATGTAGTGGCAATGGTAGTAGTAGTAGTAGTAAGTAGGAGAGATAGTTGTAGTAATAATAATAATAATAAGTAGGATCTACCAGTGACTGCTGTGTATTAGATGAGTTTTATTCAAACCTTTAGTTTCTTCTTCTTATTCTCCCTTCTTTCTGACTGTATGGGATCTGGTGGTTGTTGAAAAAGCATCCTCTGTATCCACTAAATAGTTAAATGGTAATCATTATCATGCCTCATAGTTTTTTATTTTTCAACTTGGAGATATTCAAACATGTGCGTACACATCCCTTGTAGTAGTACTATGTAAGTGTGCGTATCCACTCCTCCTCCTCCTCCTTCTTCCAGACTTTTTTTTTTAAAGGAGCATCTCTTGTAAAGAAGCTGGACTGTCTCTATTCTCAACTGAAATGCATTGTTCGGATCAATTCAAATCTCTCTCTCTCTCTCTCTCTCTCTCTCTCTCTCTCTCTCTCTCTCTCTCCCTTGCTCTAAAAGTCATCTCTCTATAAGTTTGAGTCAATCTATGTTCTGGCTTTCTCATCAAAGTGTTCAGACTCAGCTTATGTTCTGTTATTCCGTAATTTTTTTTTAAGCCAGAGATCATACTTATACAGAGGTATGAAAGCCAAGGAGAAGTACACTGTAGTCTGGAGTATGTGCATAATGTGCATGCACAGATTAGGACATGAGGATGAGAGAGGGATCTGTATCAAAACCATATAAGAGCAATGTGAGTGTGTGTACAAGATATAGATGATTAAATGGAAGCATTTAAGCTGGTCAATAAATTGTACACCGGAATTAGCATGGCTTGACTTGGCTTGGCGGATGCCTCTAACCATCATTCACCAAGTCTGAGATGATTTCCATCATTTTATTCAAATCAGTTTCTCAACTACATGCTCTTTTCTCTCCTCGTCCGGCTGCTGGTCTCCGGACGGTAGCAATTTTTAATACCTTCTGCTCTGGGTAATAGTTTTAAATTAAAATTCGTTTCGAAATCAGCTTAGACACTTTATATGTTTTATTATTTTTTGTCAGTAGTTTATCCCGCAAGAGTCATTCTAAGATATGTATCTGAGGCGGTGGTAGGCGTTGGTGCATACTTTTATTTGTATAAGTACTCCATGGATATCTATATGATTGGTACGGAGGCTAGGTATCTACCTATAACCTCAGATCTGTAGGTACCTATTCATACTGGCTACAATTAGATACTTGAATGGGGCAAGATTTTAGACTTGTATTTTAAATTTTGTGTTGGAAGGCTATGTATATAAGTATAACTTCTAACGTTGTTATGTAATGCGTACCATTGCGTAGGTACAAGAATAAAGAGTACATTGTCGGTAAGTATGTATTATTAGTTGATACTTAGGATTGTGTGTATGTGTGTGTGTATGTGTGTGTGTAACAGAGTAACATAACATGTGTATCCAGTGGAGCTATAGTATTGAGAAATGATTAGGAGCTTTGGTGAAGCTAACTAAACGATGTACACTTGTAATAAATGTTGTTCTTGCTTGAAACTTACAAGTTTCGTTTGTAATGAAAAATATCGACGAGTGCATCCCGTACTCGTTCGTAGTACGGTAGTAGACGGCAGTGGTCATCTGGGAGAGAATTAAGACCGTAAAAATGGAAGTGGATTTTTTGAGAGGAAAAAGAAGAAGTTGAAGCGTGAGTTGTAATTGGGTTTAAACCGACCCTTTCCTTGGGTTTTAGCAACTGTAGATATTGTTCTAGTATATTTTTACTATGTAGGAGTACAAGAGTACACATCATGGGGTTATGTGTAGAGTTATGTGTGTGTGTGTGTGTGTGTGTGTGTGTGTGTGTGTGCCTGTATGGATATGTAGGGAAAGAACATATACAATATTGATGATTATATGTTGAAAAATTTGAAAATTGACAGGTTAAATTTATAGTGATGTTTGAAGAAGATTCAAATGTATTTTGACAATAAGTTGGTTGCTGGCTGTCCTTGAATATTTGCCTAAATTGTTTCAAAAGATCATTTGACTATGTAATGAGATTGGTATTTGCAAAAATGTTCAAACTTGTAAGTCTTGATTTCTATCAGTTATACGCGTCACCTAATAGTCTGGTTCTCTGTCTCTGCCTCTCTCTCTCTCTCTCTCTCCCCTTTTCTCTCTCTCTCTCTTATTCAGATTGGAACAATTACGGAAGGAGTCACCAGAACAATAAAACAAAACTCTTAAGAAATTTTTTTTTATTCCTTATACTTGCGTATATGCTTGTGCCATTGAAAATTGTATGGTGTGGAAGACATTTTGACTGTCTTTTAGAGTCATACTTGGAAAAGTTTTACAAGTTGTCTGCAAGCAAAATATAGCAGTTAATGAAACTAAAGGGCAAAATTTATTACAAGTCTGTGTGTCTTTCGACATAACCAATTATCGTTCCACTGTTACCGTTCGACAATGGCTCTTTAACCAGTACACCAGCTCCTACGTATATGTAGGATATGCACCATGTGTGTGTGTACTACGTATGTATGATAATTATATGTATATGTAATATATGAGAATAGTATATACTTACTAAAAGCACGCTATCTATATATGTATGTGCTCAAAGGTATCTATACTACCAGAATTCTTCTATCCTGTACACAAACAACCACACCGTCCCTATAAGACATTTCTCAACGAAACAAGAAATCACTGTATACATATATATATATATGAAAAGACAGAAGGAGCAGAGTCACATCAAAGCAACAACTCTTTTAGAGTGCATGACCTCACTTTTGTGTTATGGTTGTAGTTTTTAGCATCCGAATAATGCAGAGAGAGAGAGAGAGAGAGATGAAATTGCGTGAGTAAATAAGTAATTTTATGCGGGATTTCCTTTATCTATATCTCCATCTTTGATATGCAAATTCCTGTCATCATAAAATCTTTGACAATTTTTAGTTTATAACGCGATTTTTTGTTTTTGAAGGAAAAGAAACCTTTTTTCTTGACTTTACATCTTTTCAAATCCAGCTCCGTCCAGAGGGGATACATACATAATTATATGTCAAGTGAATTATTTTACTTGTGTCACACTCAATCAATTCAAAAAATATGATGGAGCACATATTTACTAATAATATTTATAGACATGTGCCAACATACCCATAGTTATTTTCAAATGTGCGTTTGTCATTTATTTATTTGTATTTTACCGCAACCTATTATATACATACATATGTAATTATGTATAAGTATGATTATTATACATAAACTATACATGCTTATGAGTGCTTCCCTGAAAGATTACCAATAGATAGTAGCAACCATGGACAGGGAACATTATGAACCTGTTGAAAAATAAAGACCTGAAGTTGAGGTATCCCTCAATCCTCAAACATGAGCGGAACAACATATCCTTGGGAATTTCTACAATGCCCGTCACTTTGAGTGATTATTCCAAATGAAAATACACAGTTTGAGAGGGGTCATTTTCTTGTGTATAAATATAGTTGAACTATCTATATGTACTTACATAAATACGTATCTATATTTGTGGTATCTACTTATAAACATAATTACGTCCTCACATATATTTTCTACATACCGATCCAAATATTAGTTTTGTCCATTTGCCCACTTTAGAAAATCCGCTTTGTCTGGGTCTAGATTTCCTATAGTTCTGTATAATATATGAGTAATGTTATTTTAACCATGAGGTTTGTATGAAGGAAGGGTTGAGGACCTTGATGGAAATGGAATAATTGAAATGATTTGACCAAGTTTCATGTTGAGAATTGAATCCGTTCCAGAGAGCACTGTCCAAACTGGAAAAGTTATGAAAATAATCTGTGAGAGGGATAAAAACTGGAGGGACTCTTGTATCAATTGTGTTTTGAGGGCAGAATTTCTACATCCATGCCATAGATAGTAGTCAAGGAATGAATGCGGGTAGGAAATTTGAGAAGGACTGGAGAGAAGGAGGGAATTATATTAAGAGTAAGACTGGAGGTTCGACTTCGTAACAAGATTCCAGTTACCAGAAGGAAAATGATGAGGTGGGAAGTTAAAACGACAAATAAAGTGTGTGTGTGTGCGTATGTATAGATATATGATCGGAAGGTAAAGTAGGAACATATTTTTATGTTCAACATTACTTATGAATAGATGTAAGAAAGAAGGAGAGAGCGAGAGAGAGAGAGAGAGAGAGAGAGAGAGAGAAAGAGAGGGAGACGGAGGATTGAGATTCAAATTCTTGAACGTCTCCGAGTATGTACGCAAGTGATGTTTAAAGTTTTGATTGCTGACTGAGGAGTACTGGAATCTTTTCTTAAATTTTTCAAGTGCATCGACGTTCTCTCTGTCTCGAAGAGCTCTCTGGGAAAGCCTTGGCATAGATATATATCTATCTGTAGTAGTTGGTACTGGTCCCGTACTATTAACATGTTGGATATTTTCTACCTCTCGTTCCAGTACTCAGCTATTATGTACTTTTATGTCAGTTGATGTTGTTAGCGCGAACGGGAAGGATGAGAGTCTGAGGACCATGTGTGTGTGTGTGTTTGTATTATTGTACATATAGATACTAACTCCTTGTAGATACATACATCTTATAGATATGTACATACTGCCTCTAAGTACGTCCATGGACATGGACGATGAGGCCACATGTATCCCCAGTTTTTCAACAACTTTGGAGCTTGTTGGCTTGACTGTGTGTATCTGTATATTTATGTAAATGTAGCTCTCCCTCCATATGAGCTCTACAAAGATTAGTTTGCTTTAGCAGGTATGAAGGAGCAGGGCCTGACTGTAGATATATACTTGAAGCAGGTCTTGTTGAAGCATGGTTTGGACTGTAGTGAGTCTGACTGAAGCATGGTTTGTTGTATTAGGAGGTCTGACGGACTGAAGCATGGTTTGCTGTAGTTGTAGCAGTAGGTCTGAAACATGGTTTGGTGTATAGCAAAAGGTCTAACTGACTGAAGCATGGTTTGCTTTGGGATGGCTGGTTTGTTCAATTCAGTACACTTCATGGAAGTAACAGGGATATAGCCTTGGGTTGAAAGTTTCGGAGCGGCTGACAGGTTCCAGAACCCTTAGGGCACTTTCGCCTTGTTGTCAAATTAAAATGGAAAATTATGTTGCTCTCAGATCCATTATTAGGAGCCTGATTTACGAATCTCAACAAGGTTCTTTTACAGCCCAGAGAGAGAGAGAGAGAGAGAGAGAGAGAGAGAGCATAGGGAAGATCAAGTCAATGGTTATAAGTGGGTAGGCTTTGACTTGAGATAGATCCTTCGGTTCTGTATTAGTTAGTTTCGTGTAGACTCGCTGACTGACTGCGAGAGAAGAGAGTGAGAATTACTGCCTTGTATATACTCCAAGTCCAATCTATCCGTTCACGATTCGATAACTCTAGTTTGGCTTTCTCCCATGGTCCCTACCTCCACCACAATTTCATGATCATCGTTGAATATATCCATAATTGAGACGAAATTTCATGGAAAGCGTAAATGAAAAAAATTATGTATAATTTTTTGGGCCGCGCCATCATCATCATCATCATCATCATCATCTTTCCAGCAGTACTTACGATATATGATGTGCTTGTTTCTTACTTCTCTTCTCTCTCTCTCTCTCACCCATCTCTACTATCTTATTCCCGTCTCTTTCTTTGTACCACACTTATTAATGGTACACCTTGGAATAAGTACCTAGAGAGAGAGAGAGAGAGAGAGGTCCATTGAATCTATGTATAACTTGGAAATTGTTTTGTCTTTAGTGGATGATGCTTGCTTACCTTTTGAATCCTCATCATGCTTTATGTTCACGAATCATATTAATCAGCTATAAGTATCTAGTTTTTTTAATACAGGCTTTTTGGTTCTTCATCCCTCTATGGTGTCTTAAGTGTATTCTAGTTGTGCTAAACGAGTGTAAGATCGAGTGTTATTATACAAGAAGGGAAAAAGCTGGATGTGCTTGGGATGTGTGTGTTTGAGGCTGAGAGCTGAGAGCTGAGAGATGGTTATACAGGTGTGGTTGGGGTGTTTAGTGGTATATGTCAATAATTGTGATGGTCGAGAGCGTAATTGTGACGCGTATGGAATCAGTTGAGCTGTTACTTGATGTGTCTGTGTGTGTGTGTGTGTGTGGATGTATGTATGTGATGTGCATGTGTGTGTATGTATATTTCTATGTGTGTGTGTGTGTGTGTATGTATATTTCTATGTGTGTGTGTGTGTGTGTGTGTGTGTGTGTGTGTGTCTGAGTCTGTGTAGGGACGTAATTAAAAAGACAGGGACGAGCTCATTATTGACAGCTCTTCGATGTTAAAATTTCACCCTTAATTGCAGGCAAATCACTGGAAGGCGTTGCGCATCCATCACCACTCAACATGGCCAGTTACCTACCCCTACCCTACCCTTATACAAATGGATCGCCGCTGTCAATGGTAAGATTCTTTTCTTTTCTCTATCTCTCTCACCAACTCCTCTTATTATCATATTATCATCCCCTATCCAATACACTTCGGACATTTCCGAACTCTACACAAGGAGGAATCCTCGTCTCATCCAAGGAAAACTCTCCAGTATTTGTACTGGGAGGATATATTCTATATAAGTACATAGATTTGAGTAGACATGTACCAGATCTCTGGGGTTATACCAATGTTACTATCTTCTCGTACATGGATTCCCTTGTACGTGTCCTTTGACTACTTCCCTTTATTTCCTCCCACCTCTGCATATTTACTATTATTACCTCACATTATTCACCTGTAAGTGGCCCTATGCACTTATTATTAGTATGCCCGGAGTAAAAGATGCTCCTTTGACTCACTTCACGTTTTACCTCGGGAAGGTTATATTCTACAATACTGTATCTATCTGTATGTTGTATGCGTGTACAATATAATAATATGATCATTATGTGAAGAAATGCCAGAAATCTATAGAACATTAAGCTCTGCACACTGACAGAGCACCTGAGAAGCATAAGCTTCAATCGGACTCTCATCAAATTGAACAATTCCATTAGCATTATTGTAATTCCTAGTTGTATTATTGTCACTTGAACATTGGTTGATGATGGTTGTTCTTGTTCCGTTGGAACAACAAATAATGACAACATTATTTACTGACGTACGTATCTAGTTTTACATCCCCCGAACGGTATATATAGATACTCCAAGCCAGCCCTCGGTACCCTTTGTCGTTTGTGCCTCTTTTTTTTTCCTGTCCACTGTCCACAGACTCACACACTTACTTGCTGCAATTGCAAATGTGTATCTGTATCTACCTGTGTTCTCTCAATATTAAGAGGGCGTCCACATCAGTACATATATATTGTCGTGCATATATAAAGTAGGGCACATAATGATGCACGTATGTATGTATGCATGCATGATGTCCCGGCCGCGTGTGCAGTCTGATTATGGATTACGACGTGCTTACCCCTCTTATAGTTACTCGAGAGTCCTATCTTGATTTGTTCTATGTAAGACATAGGGACTCGTACTGATAACTTTATGAGTCGGAGAGCCTTATCATGTCCCAGTGCATTGTGACTGTGTGTGTGTCTGTGTGGTACTCGGTGTAGAAAGTATTTATCGCAAATTATTTATTTACAATCCATCTTTCAAAAGCAGTCATCATGTGATAATGTCCTACTATCTGGTTTTGTACCCCCCCCCCCACCCCTGCACACAAGTATCTCTATCTATATATGACTGTATTCCTCCTGTGGATGATCTGTAAAAATCTGCAAAATTTGATCCATACTTGGCTCAATCCCTTCCAGTGATGAGTACAAGTTTGAAGTGTAGTACTAATTTTAAAATAATTACAATCAACTCCTACCAACAACTTGCTAATGTCAGTGATTATGAAGGTGTTAGCAATAACTAAAAGTAGAATCACCGTATAATTAATTATATGTGAGGCCACGGACTGCACTTGAGTTGCTTGTATATAACTATGTATGTACATACATAGTACTAGTGTACTGTAGATTACTCTTGGGGGAACTAACTATCCCTCAGAAGATGAGACAACTTTTTGAGGAGTTTACATACATGGAAAGGAATCCAATCCAAAGAACATTACAGAGTTAATTATGAAAGGTAGGAAGTTTGAGAGAAATCTATTGAATGTTGAAAGGGAAAATAATTGAAAAAAGAGTTACTTGGATAATGTAAATGGTAGTTTTACATGGGAAAAATGATGGCCAAGTTAATGGAAATGGTAGGTTTCATGGTGCGTAAATATCTCCATGACATTAATTTGAGGAGGGTAAATTGATGTGGGCAACAGAGAAAGAGTGAGATAGAGCGAGACATGTAGAGGAGTTGCAATTTGAGATAGGGAACTTGAAAGCCACTGAAGCTGGTTTAAAGATGGATTAATGCTTCTGACTCGGACCAGACAAGATGCATATGATATGCCTCTCTACCTCTAACTGAAAATTTTTCAGGTGAGCTTGGGACATGGGAGTCAGTAGTAGTTGCAGATTCTGAGCTTACTTGTGGTAACTTGTCTTATGGTATGCGAGAACAAACTACTACTACTACTACTACTACTCCTCCTGAGAAATCCTATATTATACAAGTTAGACTTCACACCGAGACAGACACATTGATTTTGACGGTAACATTGATAATTTCTCTAGTAGTAGTATTGCATTTTGAGTGGAGTATATTTTTGCTGGATTGCATCTTCGTCTTCTTCTTCTTCTTCTTCTTTTTCTTCTTCTTGGGAGTATGTGCCTGTGTGTTGTTCGGTTACTCCTTCCCATATGTGTATGTATGAAGTGAGCGTCTATGAGTAGATCTATCTGCACTCTTGCAGTACACTTTATCGGGTCCAGAGTTTGAATGAGACAGACAGGTTTTGTGGAAAGAATAGATATGCAATTATATAGATAATGTACCACAGTAGTAGTAGTGGTGGCGTAGCCCATATAGACGTAATACTCGGGTCTTAATGCATTATTATTATTACTATTATTATAAGGAGGGGGAATTTAATCCATATGTATGGATAATCTACATATGTTGTGCTACATATATCTACTGACTGACTGATGAACCTGTGAATAGTTGGGATCTTCGTATATAATACACACGGAGAAATAGACACACACACACACACACACACACTCACATGTTATAGTATAAAGTACACACTGTAAACTCACTCACACAGATTGTGGGATAATGAATCAGGTGTGAAAACGAGAAAGGTGTGTTATGTACAGATAGAGACAAAAAAAATACAAGCGTTGCTAATTGGGAAACATGCGATTCCCATCTGACTCAATGAATAAAAAGATTGAGCCCAACTGAAGCAGTACTGATGCTACGGAGACTCTCCTTCCTCCCGTCAGCTCTGAAGCTCTATCTGTAGATACAGTAATAGTAATGTAAAAGGAGAGTATATAATCCTTATGGAAGGCGTTTCGAGACCAACACTTTCTACAAACATGCACATTCAATTGCTACTGCCGGAGTTGTTGTTACCACTTTTAGTACAATAACATTTAGCCAACTGCCGTATCACCTACTGTGAGAGGAGCTCTGGCTGTAGTCTCTCCATATTATAAATACATACATTTTTTTTCCTTCACTGCTCTTGAAAATAAGTTAAGGGTATTTACTCTCAACTCTCAAATGTCTCAAATCCTAGAATAATTATACATATCTATATTTTAAATAGGAAGACCCCCCCCCCAATACACACTCACACAGAACTGACAATATTATCCTCGTCACATTATTATATGTATTTAGCGCTTTTCAACCTCAACCTGTGATAACTAAATATTAGTGTGAAAAACAATGGCTCAAGAGATACCTATGTATATACTGTAGTAACATAGTCAAATACACACCTGTTGCATACACATGTATAATTTATACTTATAGATATGTACGCTTGTTTTATAATTGAAGGTTAAAACTTATGGGAAATTCAAGTAATTTCGTACCACTCATTAGGGTTCCTCTTTAAATAGAATTTTTTGTAAAGGTAGGTATACGCTGGGATGAAACTATTCTCTCCTTATTTATCTAATTCTTTCTCCTCCAGTGACTGTCCCTATGGCTGCTGTTGGTTGAGAACCTTTTGTCACTTACGTAAAAGTGTTGGGTTCTCGGATGTGTTCTGTCAGTGTGTATTTGTGTGTACATTCTAATCGTCGAGAATAGAAGGACGCTAAAATCCAATGAATTTTTGGCACTTGACGTAATTCGCAGAGTAGAAAAAATACATGGAAGCTTTGCCTTCAAGAAGGCTTCCCGACGGTGCCTGTGGTAGCTTTTGTTTTATCTTCTGTTCCAAAATGTGTTTTATTCGGGGGTTTCCTTGATCTTTGAAAAAAGATTTTCTCTATAGTTAAAGTCAAGGGAAAAAAAATAACTGTTGTTCAAAATCCCTTGTTTCTATGTGTGTACATACATTCTGTATAAGTGTGTAGTATGTATAAGTGTATAGGGATGTCAAACAGAGAGGACTTTTAGAATAGTTCCCTCTACTATGCCTATGTAGGAAGAAAGCTCATCTTACAATCTGACACTGGCACTACTGCATGTGTTCAGGCATGTACATAGTGTATGTATGTGCTGTCTGTACAGTGGGTTGTTTGTATGTAGTTACATGAGTTGAATACGGACGGGATGTACGGTGCTTGCTATGTATAGATATGTATTCTATATAGGGATGGAATGACTCTCTTGTGAGGACTCTAACTCTGGGATGCAGCTGGAGTTTGGAGTTACTTAACCAGACTTGTTGTTCTTTATATTATGCTGTTTTAGTGGTTGTCATCAGGTTGCCTCTTCTTCCCTCCTGGCTGAATTTTCGACTGTGTGGCGACAAAACACGTTGGATTTCATTGAATGCTCTTGTGGTTACAAGGTTAGGTTTACGACAGATTGCATTTTCAAAACTGGAACTTACATTCTTCTCTCGCAAGGGTGTTTCATACTCGTGATGATAATAATTCCCTTGTAACCATATGTAGACTCATATGTCTGATAGTGTCAGCTCTCTCTCTCTCTCTCTCTCTAATACAGTAGTTGTACATTAGGACGAGAAATATGTAGATATATCTACGTGTCTGTCCCAGGATCAATGTTTGTGTGTGTCTCTGTGTGTGCATGACCTTTTAATGCTACAGTCAGAGAGACGACCGTAGTAGGTTTGCACTATACAGGTTACATTTTTACATTGAATAAAATGTACGATTTTAAGCCGTACATTCTAATACTTAATCCCTCCTGACATTTACTATTTTATAATATTATTAATTATAATATAGCTATCTAATTATAAATATAATCTTCAATGAAATCAATTTACCGCCTTTTTTTTAATGTAAATACCCATAAGACACTTTTGCACTGATCCCAATGTAAGAGAGTGTATAGTGAAAGGGTTTTTTAGCTTCAATTGGAATGGGAGAATGTGGAACTACCACTGTTTGACTTTATTGTGTCGGAGGATGTGATGATGATGATGATGATGATGATATTGAGTAAAGGAAGAGCCAGTAGCTAGGAAAATGTGTGATGTGCTTTCTTACCTTGGGAATACATCAACTGATATACAGTGGGACGCAAAGAAATGCATTTGAATAAATACTCCGCCACATAACAAGACCAGCCAACAACAAATAATACTACGTTCTTCAACCTGAGTCAAGACGAGAACACGTGATAGGGACAAACAGATTTGGAATGCCATAATGTAAGATCCTCTTCTCTTGAGTCGATTTGCCGATACATGATCCTAGACTTGTAACAGGATTTCCTTGAGTGTAGTTACTATTCACTTATGTACTATTATCTATAGGTACATATAGTATCTCTGTCCCTATCTATGCATCTCGCCCTGTATCTATTAATTTTCTAAATCTGCTGATATTTACTGGATTTGTTGAGAGTATAGATCCTATGTTATCAATGCATATCAGAAGGTATCTGGACCGGGCGTAGGCATAATAACATATATCTATCTACAAGTAGAATTATTATTACTTTTTATATAAAACCACGAAGAGTTAGAGTTGAGCATTGGACGCCTCTTTTGCTCTCTTTGCTCTGTGCTCCTTTCATACACATGTTATTTGTGTAGGGAAAAAGGATTTTGGAACCGTCTCTATATGATACTCATTATGAACTCACGTGGATGGAGGGAGATGCATGTGTGTCCCTGATTTGGTTCTTGAGGCGGTTTTGCCGTCGTTCGTGCCGTGCAAAGGAACTTACCATTTTAAAAGTGTGTATGGATATGTATGCGTCTGTGCCTGTATATATAGATATATGTGTGTGTGTGTGTGTGCAACTTCTTTATGTGTCTCCCTTATTGGATTTTACATGGATCTCATTGTGCTGGGGCTGGATCACTAGCTCCCACATCTATTATCCATGACAATAAATAAATAGGATGCGTTTTAAGGACGAGCAACGACCAACACTCACACACACACATACACACAAGAGGTTATCGTACAAGAAAGGATATTTTTTCTATTCATATTTATTATTGTACTCTGTATGACCCTTGTTGTGTGGATAGTACACGCCTGTCCCTATACACAGATGATTTTGCTCTCCTGGCAATTTTTTTTCTCAGTTTGTTTATGAAGCGGTATTTTATTATGTAGCCTCCTAATTATTATCACTATACTATGTATAGATGGAAGTTAATGCCAAGCACATTATATTAAATTGGCACTTTTTGGGACGATATGAAATCTGAGCCTGAGAGCTGGTAACGATTCTGACATAAATTATTTAATTGACAAGAGTTTACCTCGTAGAGCATCTCTCTCTCTCTCTCTCTCTCTCCTGTACACCAAAAGAGCTAGTTAATTAACGGTTCTATCACTCTTGGTCAAATGACTCACCCTCACTCGAAAATCTGTTCCTTTCGGTAGGTGTCGGCATGTGTTTGCGTGAACTAAAGCTGAAATCTCTGAGGAGAGATATAAAGAGGATTTGGATGATGAGCCTGTAGTAGTACGAACAGGTTCATTTGTTTCATCATATTGTTCGAAGTTAACAAACACAGAAACAGACGAGAAAGAGAGAGAGAGAGAGAGAGAGCGAGAGAGAGAGAGAGAGAGAGAGAGAGAGAGAGAGGAAGAAATAATACAGGAATGAATCAAGCTTTTGGCTTCATTGACTGACTAAGAGTGAGGACTGTTGTGAGGAGGATAAAATATTTATCTTGAGGTTGATTTTCGTACCTTATCAGTATAAATCTTTGGAGGAGTAGTTCAATTTATCCTGAGTATCAACTCTTGAGACTCAGCCTCCCTATCCATTATCATCAGCCCTACAATAAGGAATTAAAAGCCCGAACAAAGCCTAATACTACTTGGAGATAATAAATGTGGTTCTGTTATATATATAATAATGTGTAGCACCCATTTTAAAATGGAGGTGGAACAAGTATCTACTTGGAAGGTGGAGAAACGATTCGTGAAATGCTTCCTTATATATTATATTCTTTTTCGCCTTTTTCTTCTGATGCAGGCTAAATTGTTTAGTTTTCAAGCTAATCAAAGCTGGGGTACACAGTCCTGAGATACATTATTCACCACATGGTTACAACAACATGTGTGTGTGTGTAAGTGTAAGTGTGATAACTACCATTGTGTAGAGTCTTGCAGAGAGACTGAGAGTCAGTTACTGCAGGCTATATGGGGATATGATGTGGCTACTCTAGCTACCTGGACTAAATTGTGCATAATTTTATGTACATATGGTCAATATGTATAATATTACATATCTCTAATTTCTATACCAATTTTGTCAGTACAGACAGGTGGGTACATATGCCTGGAACTCTCTGTGTGAATATGTGTGTGTGTGTAAAAAGAAGGCAAAGTGCTTTTGTACTCGTGCCTTACATAATGTATTATTTTGATGCTCCATTCTTATTCCATCTATTCACGGTAGCTATGAATTTGTTTTAATAGTGACAACACAATGTGGCGGTATTCTCTTTTTGTGTTCCTCTCTCTCTCTCTCTCTCTCTCTCTCCCTCAGTAAGTATCTATAGATACTTGAGTATATTGTATTGAATGAAAGAAAGAAGCCTTGGAAAAAAGGTCCCGCGACAGTAGTAGACCATATCCATTAAGTTTTCGAGCATGAAACTTTAACGAGCAATCAATTTATGAAGCATTAATTCCTCCTGAATTAATGATTCACAAGTAATTGATTCCTGGAATTAATCACATCTGCCAGTTTCAATTTATCTCCCCCCACCCTGAATACCCTCCTTTTCCAGACTTTCTCAAGAATTTAACTATTAGAATAATAAATTATTATTTTTCTTCTCAATCTCCCAGAATGTAAATTGTTTGAAGGAGATTTTTGCTTCCGTAGGATGGGGACTACATATGTGTGTCTGGCATTTTGAAAATAATACATTTATATATTATGAGGGTGACGTGCTCAGCTCCATGCTGATATTCTGTAGTAACTGTATATATCACTCCTACAATTTTGTAAGTACGTATGGACCTATAGGTATCTGTATAGTTTGTATACATAGGTATGTGTGGATGTTAGATGTATGTATGTACGTAAGTGTGTGAGCATGGAGGGGCCTCTCCGTGTGGGTTGGTATGGAATAAAAGATTGCGTTCCTCTTGGAAATTAGATATTGTTTAGTTTTTTAAAGGAAAATATTTAAGTCGGTGGTGTTCTCGACAAGAGAGGATCCATGCTGTTGTTGAGTATATATTATTCCTCATATAATTTTTTTTTTCTTTTAATATTTCGGGGCGAAAAAGTAAGCACGCGAGGTTCTCAAGTGCGGACCTGACTCTGTAGTAATTACTGTCTGAAGAACAATTTGAATCCTGAGGTGTCAATCCAAGCGTGTAATAGTTTTTTCGATAGTAATAAATTCTTTTCAGCGGATCATCATCAATGATGCGGATGAGTATGTATGTGTGGTTTGGCTAGTGGTTGTATTACTTATTGTTAGTTTGTTAGTTGATAGAGAGAGAGAGAGAGAGAGAGAGGAAGGCTGGAACGTTGGGGGATGATACCCTGCAGTGGAGTTGTGCTGTGTGAGTCTTATTGTGTTCGGCTCTTGTCCATTTGCACATGGTTGAGTGGTGTGAGGAGAGAGAGAGAGAGAGAGGGATATTTTTATGTAGATTAATATATCTATAGTTAGGTGAGAGATATTAGGAAATTATAGTACGTACATATGCAGGTGGACAAATAAATGCTATTAGCAGGAGTGCTCTAGGTTTTTATTTCTGTGTGCTTATTTATGAACACTGGGACTGTTTTTTCTATTACCCACACAGATGTATGTATATATGGCTCTCTCTCTCTCTCTCTGTGAAAAGTTTTCATGTCAGATCTCTGATGCTCTGTCAATTTCCTCGTGAACTGAAAACTGATGAGAGATAATTACTTGGGGATACTTTATGTGTAGTAATTATTATTACAAGTCTTGTGATTGTTGACCTTTCTCTAGGGGAATCGTCACTTGGACTCAGACTAATCTCCTCTGAGTGTGGTGTGCTTCGGAGCGTCCATATAATTAAATCAATGTATGCTGGACCAGGCCAAATGTGAGATACTGTTTGGAGCATGGGAGGCATGCATGACTATTGACACACAATTGACTTTAGCAGGACGACATGAGATAGTGGTTTCTCAAAGTCATATTTGAATCCGGCTCGTATTTACTATCAAGCCATGTACATATTCATTTAGTACCAGTCTACGAACTTGGTCTTGGTTTTAACGTTTTAAGCCACGGAGTATGATTGTGTGTACATTTGTATTGATAGGATTTCTATTTTTAAGCATTACTTTTTGGGAGGATTTTGTATGCTCCAGGGGAGATCCAGCAATTTAATTGGGCGCTTTCAAGGAATCTTGTGTGTTGGGGATGGGGAAGTCACTCCTGGAATCTTCTCTTGACTGTAGTTAGGAAATATATTTTATTTGGGGTCTTGGAAAGAGAGAAGTTCAAAGAATAATTATTACAGTTAGTTTATTTTCAATGGAATGTATTCTCACTCATTTGTCAGGTTTGTGCATGTGTGTGCTTGTGTGAGTGTGTGTGTATGTGTGTGTGTATCTGTGTACAGTTACAATCTGACTTGAACCTCCGCTCCTAACTATATAGTCCGAAATGTCAAATACTCCGTACTTGTGGTGTTTAAGCTTTTAAAGCTAGTTTAAACATTTGTTCAGGTTCGTTTGTTTGGTTGATCTGACTCAGAAGGAACTAGAACTGTAAAGATTGAGCAAGGATTTTTGAGTATACTTTGGTCAGATTGGATTCCCTTCCTTGTGTCTCTTTTTTTTTCTCTTCTCTTCAGCTCAAGCTGTCCACACAAGACAGGGAGAGATGGAAAGAATTCTGTAAATTTTAAAAATTTCACACCTACTTACTAGATCAGTACAGAGATTACAATTACTTAAAAACTGAGCTAGATGTTGAAATTGTATGTACACAGGCATAGAGTCCTGGCTGGTGTTGAAGGCCTCACACACATGTAATATAATTATATTTGGTGCTAGTAACTATTTATATAAGAAAATCCTTTCGTGTACACACTATTCCATTCCTTTTCCTAGAATCCTATCGAATAATTATCATACCCACTTCCCATTCTCATGTTTTTGTAAGTTAGCAATCTTGACTGGAGTTATTTTCAAAAAGGGTTTTTTTTTTGAAGAACCATGCCTCTGCCAGTGTGTGTAGTATGTGGATGATTCTGAATGATTCTCCTACAGAAACTGGGAATGTTTTCAGAATTAAAATACAGTAGATTCCAGGGCAGGGCTTTATGTGTATGTATATCTATCTATGACTGTAGATCCCGTGTGAAGGAGCCAGGAGGACATGAGGAGGGAGGATAAATAGGGGAAACATATTATATGATGAAATACACCGTCAAAGAGGAAATGATAGTTTGCTATTTTTGATATACATGCATACATTAGATTTTTGGGTGTATCTATTTATATATGTATGTATGGTTGTCCGTAACTCCATTATATTATGTGAGGGACATGTGTAAAGTGTTCCGGAGTATTGATGTACTCGAGGAAGGAATAAACGTTTGCATTTATTTATTTTCATTCCGTCTCTCTCTCTCTTCTTCTTCTTCTTCTTCTTTTCCTCCCTCTCTCCGAAACACACAAGTCTAGGACCCGAATAGTACTGTTTCTTGTATATATGGGTATGTGTGTGTGAGAGAGAGAGAGAGGGAGAGAGAGAGAGGAAAAAGCTAAGAGTTATAAGCCAGTGATATGTATATCCTGTGAGGAGTGAGACAGGACAAGAGGATCTTTCATGTATATTTTTAAGTTTCTCAGAGATATTTTCTTATTTAAAATATATTCAGTAAACGTTCGTAACTCATACTCCTCCTGCTATCCTTCCAGACTCTAAACTTGTACTATGTATTTGCATTTTCCCTCTGGTTTACAAACCAATGACCAACTCGGAATTTACGACCTCCGTATAGTTTTTCTCATCTTGACTCTTCTCTCTCTCTCTCTCTGTCTTTGGATTTGTACATACAGACAGAGAAGAAAAAGAAGAAAGAGGAAAGAGTTCCGTAGAGAGAGAGAGAGAGAGAGAGAGAGAGAGAGAGAGAGAGATAGGCACAGAGATGAAGAGAAAGAGAATATTTTTTTCTCTCTCTGTCGCAGGTCTCAGGACTAAACCCCCATCAAATTCTTTTTTTGAAAACCAATCAAGTTCATTGCTAATTTTTTGAGAGATACAATAATTATTATTTTCCATGATTACCAGTGACTGAACGTCAGTTGGACAGATTGGATCGTGAGGATGTTTGATTTTTTTTTTTGAAGGAATAAAAAACATTGTCATATTGATGTTGAAGGATCAAGAAATGTTTTATTTTATTTTCTGGTGTCGAACATTCTCCTATATAAATATCAAACCCTTCTATCTATCCCTGTACAAGAGGCTCGGGCTGGTTCCATGTCAGTGATTGATCTTGATCTGCCTCGGAAATACATGAAAAATAAGAAATTTCCTAGGAATTGCCGATCATCTTGATAAGTTTCTAGGAATTATTCTCAGCTCCTCTCATACTACAAGAGAAGGAGAGAGTTCCGAGTGTAAAAGTGAAAGAGAGGAAACAATGAGTATCCTTCCAATAGTACATAATAGATTGGACAAGTTTGAGCATTGGGTAGGAAAAAAATACAAGGGATGTACAAATGCACATATATAGATAGAGATTATACATAATGAGCTGAGGTTTGAAGCGTTCCCGTGTCTAAGAACAAACTGTTTTTACTGGGAGGAGGAGGAAAAGTCCGCATGTATCTTATATATGGAATTATATGGACTGTATGTACATAGACCCTAATAACTAGTAGATACTCACAAGTACGAAAAGTCCCTGTATAATATGTACTTGTGAAGTCTTTGAGTCTGCAATAAATTGTAAATAATGTAGTAGTTGAATGACGGAGATACGGAGAGTTAAATATTGAATTCAAGTGATCTTTTTTTTTTACTTATATTGACTCTTGTCTATTAGTACACTACTAGTATATAGTAGATCGTCACACACAAGTCTCTGTGTGCTCTCTCTCTCTCTCTCTCTCTCTCTCTCTCACTCTTGTCAGATAGAACTCGTCCAAATTGTATTTTATGAATTTCCCGATAGCAGGTGAGCTGCTGTAAAGTATGCAGAGTCCTAGAAAGAGAGAGAGAGAGAGATTGGGGGGAAGAACATTTTGCTCTCTGCACATTCCTCATATATAGAAAAATATATATTTGATTTGTGTTATGAGCTGAGGGATTGTAATTTTTTTTTAGCCATATGTCAAGTACAAAGTATGAGCCTTGATGTATATTCAGAGGAGACGCACAGAGTACAGCATACATTTTGTGTGTGTGGTATATGTTGAAAGAGACCGATAAGAAAAGGAGGCATTATTCGGTTCAAGTGATAAGATAAAGATAGCAGGATGAGATGAAGCTTGCTTGCTTTTCTCTCTCTCTCTCTCTCTCTCTTCTGTCTCTCTTCTCTCTCTCTCTCTCTCTCTCTCTCTCTCTCTCTCTAGTTTCTGTCTATCTTGTGGGTTGTTGGTGGAGTGGAAAAATCAAATCAGGACGACCAAGTAATTCAATGATAGTGATGACGATGACGGGAATATTTGTGTGTATATAAATTGTGTGGGCATCTCTTATTGGGCTGAGAGAAGCTATAGACCCTGATGTTTGTGTATCAAACCAGAGAGACATATTTAACTATGCATGAGGAAGAGTCTGGAGTTGATGTGAGGAGAGGGACAGAATATATCACTTGTGGATGATACATGTGAAACATCAACTCCCAAATAATAATACAAATCCCTAGGATAGGGACAATCCGAACAATGGTGTGGATATCTGGAGGTTCCTGTCTGTATGTATATGTCATCCCTTGTTAATAGAACTCACCAACACGCATCCCTATCCCTATTATTTTGTAGCACTTCCCATACGCACGAGAAACTTGGGACAAATGTGTCAACTTTGGCAACCTTAAGGCATTTTAAATAGACCAACTGACTGGACAGTGTATTTTTTTGTATTTTATTTTAACACATCTACAGATTATCTCCTTGCAACAAAATGCTCCTCTTGAATGATTTAGTAGACACATAAATACGCAAGTGTATGTACATGTGTGTGTGTGTGTGTGTGTGTGTGTGTGTTTGTGCATTTTTTGAAACTAATATTTTGGAGGTTTATTTTAATACTAAAGTAACGTAATACACACACACACACACACACACACATAGTGTGTGTGTGTTTGTACATTACTATAGAAGTAAATATTATACACATTAGTGTACTTGCTATTTGACTCGTAAGTGTTTAAAAATATTAGGATGGTTACTAAATAGTGCCATTCCTTGCGGGTTCAGATCTACGCGTCATTTCGTCGTCATTATTTAGTGCATGAAAAGGAAATCATTTTATTTATTATCTTTTGGTGTCAGAATGTCAATTTGAATTCACTCATCCCGACGTCGTCTCCCTACACAGGAGACGCTGTTGTTCAAGTTGTGTATTCAAATGAAGCTCAGTCGGCGAATTGAACTTGCTCATTTAATTTTTTACAATTTCTTTTTTCAAAAGGAAGATATGTGCGGACGGGAGTGGACAAAAAGACAAAAATGATTACTTTCCCAGTGTACAGTCTTGGCTGGGATTTTAAATACGGGATAGGAAATTATTCCTACAGGCACGTGTACTAAAGCATCCTATTTTAAGATACTTATGTGTAACATTGTGGGGATAGTCAATGGTTAAAATCTTGAGGATTTTCGAATGATTGATCCTTATTATATTTTTTTGTTTTACTATTATTACACAAATTAGGTATGTACATGTGTTTCAATTATATGTATGAGTGATGTAAGAGGTAGTAAAAGTAATTATTACTGGAAGAGGGAGGGAACTGTACAATTTTTAGATTTGGGAGGTTGAACCGACTGTGGGGGAAATATTTTAGGAGAGAAGTAGAGATTAGCTCCTAGTGAATGAGCACAAAGGGAGGATGTTCGTCTTGTCATCATATACTTATACATAATTATGTACATATACAGATAAAGGTTAATTTCATAGGTTAAGGAGTAAGCGTAGTATATGCGTGTGTGGGTGTATAGAGACTTCTATAGTGCCTCTGTCTTGTCTTGTGTGTAAGGAAACTTGTAATAATTATTATTGCGGAGAGCCCTCCTCACATGTGCATGGGTCCTTTACAGAGATAGAGGGAAGGGAGTCAATTGAATGAAATTGCGTAAAAAGTGAAGAGACTGTTGGGGCATGGGACTCTCTGGGAATAATAACAAATGATTGGAGAGTAAATTAATCAGACGTCTAATTAGAGTCCGGTCTCTCTCTCTCTCTCTCTCTCTCTCCCGCTCTCTTTTTACTGGCTCACTGGGCTCTATAGGTCTCAGGACTCATGTAACAATAAGATTGGCTACTCTCTGTACAAAAGGGTGACCCTGAATGTTGTTGGTAAGAGTGGATGATTTGAGGTTACTCAATCCTCTCCTCCTCAAAGTGTGGTAAGTATTTTATTGGAGTCTCAAATCCTTTCATACAAACACATTCTATAATTATTATATGGGAAGAGGCGCTGAGTGAGGGAGTCAGTAGTTGTTTGTATAAGTATCTATCCATCGCTATGTACATGATGTGAAAGGTCCCTAGACAGATGAATTTATTCCTGTTTAATAAGTATGCCGGGGACCCCCAGATGATGATGATGATGATGAGGATAGTGATGAGGTGACTCTGACTGTGGTTGCTGTTGTTGTTTTTGTTGTTGTTGTTGTTGTTGTTGTTGCTGCTGCTGCTACTTCTGCTTCTCCTGTTGTCACTAAACTCGAAAGGTGATGCTTATCAGTGATATGTCCCGGATCTCGGGTCCCAGTCCCTTTCACTAAATATTTACCCGGGAGAAGTTTAAAAATACCGATAATTTGAGGTTAGATAAATAGACACATGTTTCAAGTGGAGACGACGATCACGATGATGTTAGCGTCAAGTGGAGGCTCATGGAGGGTATTATTGGCCATAAAATGAAGTATAACAACACAATATATATCCTCATGACAGTCCCTGTGTCTGTAGTATATGTAGCTCTGGCGTCATCATATGGAACCTAAGTTGAGACTCACGTCTTATGTTTTTAGTATCTATCTATATCTATGTATTCTCTCTCTCTCTCTGTGTGTGTTTGTGTGTATTGTAGATATATGTATGTACCTACATGTAATTAGGCTTATAATATAGGTTCAAACGGAACTTCCCGTAAAACCTGTTAAAAAGAACGGATGTGCGCTCTGCTCTCTCTCTCTCTCTCTCTCTTCTCCGTCTCCACTCAAAATCTACATATTTCACTCACTGGCACTTTTGAGAGCAAGTACTACAAAAGTAATAGCTACTTCTACATAAATATCAAGCCTCACATATATCTACGGGAGAAGTTACAGCGGAGGAGTCAAAGTGTGTTAATTTTTTCGGTCTTGGTGGTGGTAACACTAGCTGGTAACCAAGGGAGATGAGATGAGAACAGTACTGGGTGTCCTGGTAGTAGTTGGAGCAGAAGAAGTACATATGTAGTTGTAGGAATAGTTAGTAGTTGCTGAAGGCCCGAGCCCGAGAGGAAGGATGGAGGAGATTAATATACTCCGTATGTACGAAAGTGAGGGGAATTGACAAAGTCTTGGGATCTTGCTCTAAATTAAAGTATGTGAAATGTAGTATGTATCTATGTATGTGTAGATATGACTGTGCTCCTGCCTTTGGATGCACATTGGCGGGACTTATTGTGGTTGTTTAGAAAAAGTTGATTTTCATTTATTTGACTGTGACATGAGATGAAAAAAAAAAATGTCTCTCCAAAGATATGTGTGAGTATAAGAAAAGCGACAATTTCCCGAGGATTCTCTGACTTTCATGAGTTTGACTTTATTGGAAAGTGTAGGTGCGAGCTGACGGATATAATGAGTCCTCCTGTATCATTACTTCCAGCTCTTCATCTACTTATATTCTCTCTACTTCACATCTCTCTCTCTCTCTTTTACACACACACACACACACGCTTCCATTTCATCTGACTGACAGAGAGAGAGAGAGAGAAGACCGGAGAGGATGAAGGTATTATCCTGAGAGTCTCATCGGTCCCTATTCCACATATTGTATTTATATATAATATTATATAAACTTGACAATAATTAGATATGTATACATTGTGAAATTCTCATTCGGAATTGGGACCGAACTGATCATTGGATTGTATGACTCCGCTTCTTCTTCCACTCTCATCCCCGTGTTAATTGTGGTAGTTGATCTTTGTAAACCTGTCTTTATAATTTTGGTGTTTTATTTTATTTTATTTGGTTTTGTGGATCTACTAGCTACCAAACCCTGGCTTAGCTTCACAGGTCTCTCACATAATTGATTTGGAGGGAGATAGGGATTTTTGTTGTTGAGGAAGAGTGAGACTGTGGTAGTTGTTCCTTTGGGATAGATCTCTATTTGTGTGTGTGTGTGTGTGTGTGTGTGTGTGTACGACTTGGTTGGAATTTTTCGACTGATTGTATAATTTTTGCGGGGACATGTTATATGCTGTATATTAGAGGTCTGAGGATCTCTATGGATAGTTGATTTGAAAATAGAAATGTGGATGGGTGGAATAACTATGAAGACTTGACTTGGATTGATGAAAGAGTGGAGATGAGATTGACATTAAACCGTCTGGTTGGCTCTCTTTGTTGTTGTTTTCCTCTTGCATTGCATTAGGTTTTTCAGAGCCATTTCCGTTTATTTTTACTTCTCTAATTTAATGACATCAAGAAGAACAAGTGCTGTGTCTTCCCTTCAAATACGTAAACATTGGGAATAAGTCTTAAGGAGGACTCACACAAGAGATGTCATTTGGCAGATGCATCCTTGACAACTTGTGAGGCTTGATTTCCCAGTTATCTCTCTCTCTCTCTCTCTCTCTCTCTCTCTGGTTTTGTTATTATGTTTATTCGTGGATTGAAGTGCCCATTGCTTCTTGCAAGTATGGATTTAAGTATTTAGAATTATTCTATTTTATTGGATCATGTCTACCTCACATCTCTCCTCTCTCTCTCTCTCTCTCTCTCTATCTGTCCCTATGTGTGAAAGGCATAGGAGGGAATTAATGCGGTGACTATCCTGTCTGATTGTAACTTTAAGTAAGGGTAATGAGGTTGGAGTGTTATTGGAGCGGCTATATACTCTCACTGCTACATCTTCTATCTGCATGGAATGGATTTTTATTTAAGCTTTCAATCCTGATGCTGAAATCATTTCAAGTTGAACGCTGAACCTAGGGGATGCATTAATGATGAACATGTGGAATGCTAAGTACTGACTTGTTCTCTGCGCTTTATGTCTTACTATATATTCATTTGAGGGCATGTCTTTCATAATTGATATATATATCTATAGATATATATAATGAAATATATACGTATATAATATACAAAGTGTCTGCCTATCTCTTGATGCGGGGTTCTTTTATATGAATTTATAGTGTCACTACTAGGAAGGTGTATGTATATTTCTTGTATATAAGTATTTACGTAGGAACACAGAGGGTGGATAAACATGAAGTCGATAAAATAAAGTTTGCATTGGAGGAGCTGTCGGAGAAGAAAATCGTAACACGGAGTTGACAAGAAGAAGAAGCCTAGTTTGCTCAAGTTGATGATGATACAGTATATACGAAACTCTTTGTTTCAGATTATGTGGAAGAAAGTTATGTCCTGGTTGAGTGATGCGACTTGCTTTGGCTCATTCCCTTACTTACGCTCTCTCTCTCTCTCTCTCTCTCTCTCTCTCGTTTTGAGTCTTGAGTCTATGTGTGTGGTGGAAGTGATAATGGCATGGGTTTTGAAAACCCGCCTACGAATTTCTTCCCTGATAACGAGGCAGGAAGTATGTCCACGTCCAGTGAGAACTCTTCTTCTTGCGTGTATCTATGTATGTAGATACACTTTCATGCATTTGTGTACATATGGATGGAGGGATCTGTGGGTTCTCCGACGTCAATGTGTCTGTGCAGACATCCTAACGAGTTAACTAGCCCTTGTGTGATAATGCTTGCTCTGCACTTTCTGTATTATCTATGTATATATTATGCACATGATTGTATGTGCATCAGTGTATATGATTATAATAGGGACTCCATATGTAATTAAAATTCTCACACACTGTCTGTATTCTCCCGTCGTGTGTGTTCATATGGGCCTTGACTGGTGTAGGTTACTCAAATAGGAGCTAATTACATTTATTGGTAGCACACGGACGGACCCCTATTTCCTAAATGCATAAACTTTTGAATTGGATATTTGGGTTAGAATTCCCGCAGGATTTTAGTAGTAATCATTGATACTAAATGTGTGAGCTCTGTCGTTAATTTGTTAATGTTTAAAACTCAGATCACATTCCAGGATATGAAGTTGCTGATTGTGCAGAGCTCTCGGATTTTGCATATACTTTTTTACTACATGTACACTGCTCAGTTAAAATTTGTAACATTGTACAGGGCTTCAGAGATGAATAGAATAGAGAGGGAGAGAGAGAGAGAGAGATGTAATAATTATTATTGCAGTTGTGAGCATGTATGTAATTATGTATACAAAAATTACAAGGGGAGTCAGGAGTGAGGAGAGCTGAGCTAGTCAAAAGCTATTGGAGAATAACAAATTAACAATATTATTATCTTCTTTTGTGTCGGCCTGATTTATTTCAAAATGAATCCATTAGCTTCATTACATTATCTTCTGCGGTGTGTTTATTTCCTACAGCTCCCTTCTAAATACATACGTAATATATGTGAGATGTGTATGTATGCTTGTTAGCTTCTTGGTACAAGCACATCCAGGATCTTTCCCATATGTAGATATATAAATATACATATATGCTTCCATCCGAGAGAGCTGTAGCAAGTAAATAAATATTGCACAAGTTATCCCACTTGCAATTGTTTCTTGTACAGGTGACAGGTCCTGTTTATGTTCATTTTGTTACATTGTTTGTAGTCCTTTGAGTGTTGCGAGAGAGTCTTATACCTTCTTGTTGTTGTTGTACACTGATTATTATTACTCTGAGTATCTCCGCATGTACCTCTGAGGGGAAGAGTATGTTGGAGGAATAGACCCGAACAGTCTTTTGGGATCTTTTCAAAAAAGGATAATAATTACTTGTAAAATCTGCCAAGAGTCTATCTTCTGTTAATACGTTTAAAAGGTAGCCGGTTTTTGCTTCCTCAAGAGAAAACAATAAGAAGTATCGATACTCTTCTCCTCAACTCATCCTGGATCTCCACTGACCAGAGTTTGCGGGAAGGAACACGTAGTTTTTGAACTCCTGTAATAATAATTGTACTACAGGTACATACATATGTAATGTATCCATATGTGTACACAAATGATTGGGAGAGCCGATATATACTTATACCTACAGATACATAGAATTTAAAAGAGTTTATGAGGGGACTAGGAAGATATGCAGAGACGCGTGTTTGTATTATATGTGAGGGATGTAGGAGGTATGGGAACTGTTAATTATGAGGGTTTCTCCCATTGCCAAGTAATATCAACCCCTTGGCATTGTATTATTGATAAACCTTTTGAAAGACTATAGTTACTGCCTGGTGCTCCTTGTTTATTTATTTATTTAGTAGGAGTAGTCGTAACCAGAGTCGAGAGTTACGGAACAACCAGCTAAACACCTGATGTAGTAATGAAGATTTAACTGAAGATTACCAGTTATTATATGATTATGATAGACCCCTGAATTCGCACTTAAGAATGGTCTGCCTTCGTATTGTTAATATGAAAACGCCTACTTTTTCCTTCATGCACAAACAAACACATACATACACACACACACACACACACTCTTGTATAGACAGAGTATTACAGGCTCTGACTCTTTGAGGTTTTACATCGACGGCTGCTCCACTAAAAATTGAGTGAGTGTATATAAAAGTAATTATATAATTACTATACACACATAGCCAGGACTCAACTCTGTCCTCTCACTTACTGTGCTACCTGCTGTTGTCGGGAATGGAGAGCCACAAGCTGGAATTTGATAACTGTCTAAGGTCAAGCATGTATATAAAGGCAGGAGTGGAGGTTTATTATGTATTGGAGGTGAAACTGGACCGGAGCTTGTGAATTAGAAATGAGTTGATAGTGATCTAAATTGCCATTTCTGCTCCTGCCATGAGAAAGGCAGTAAGTAAGTAAGTAAGTGAGTGAGTGAGAGAGTGACGGAGTCAGGGATAGAGCCCAAGAGAGGGAGAAGAAGTGGATGTGGGAGAAGGTTTCGAAATGAAATAAAAGCTTAGGCCTGGCATTAAAAGTCAAAGGGAGACTCATGTTAAAGTCGGTTTGATTTTCACCAAAGATAGAATGAAATAATAATGATGAAGACAGCAAGCGATTTGGAGGGTAAAAAATTCTTCCTCTCTCTCTCTCTCTCTCTCTCTCTCACTATGACTTCCTTATGTAAGGTGTACATGTTAGAGGTACACAGGATACGCTCAAATATGCAGATATGTACGAGATTGTATATTTCCTGGTGCTATTACTATTAGTCTTGTTCAGTGACTCTGACTCTGACTCTCTCTCTCTCTCTCTCTCTCTCTCTCTCTCTCTAACTCTACTCGCTCTACTACCGGATCACTATTTCACTGGAGTACAAATGATGGCTCCTTTTCCCCGTATTTTAGTATATCTATACATATAGATATGTATACAAGGCCTGACGGATGCATGGTTGCATTAACGGCTAAAATCAACGGAATCTAGTAAGTAGCTTATTTGATTGAATTGGATTGACTTGAGAGCTGTGACTGAGTGTGGAGAGAGAGAGAGAGAGAGAGAGAGGAGAGAGGTGAGGGCATTTCAGCAAGTCTTCTTGTCTTCTCTTCCTTTTCTTTTTACTTGTTGAGAAGGAAACAGACAAGTCGTGTGGCATTATAAGGGATGTCAGTATATATTTAAGTTACAAGTATTTCCAAGAGACTTCTGCATTTTATATATACACTACAGTATAGTTAGATACCTACAACTCTCCTGCTCCCCACAAGCCTTCTACTACATACATGTTCCGTATAGTACTCTCATTTTTCAGTCTTCGTACCCAAGTGGAAATGAAATGAAGCGCTGAGGAAAGCTCATGAACATTCATTCTTGAACGCTGGCTGGAGATGTGGTTCCAGATTTCCTTTTTTTTTGCCATAGTCTCACAGCCCACATATACATAGATATCCGAAGGAGCTACTAAATACTACTGGTGATACTGCTACACTATCCCTGCTTTACTCTTTGGTGAAAATGAGAATGAGAGCTCCGTGGATTTGTACTTACAGATGAGAGAGTCTGAGAGTATTCTCTGCATATGTCGATCTATCTGTGCTATGTGTGGGGAAGCCACTCAATAATTATTGTGCAATGCAAAGCACTCGAAAGTTGAAGTCAGGGCTAAGATGGAGGGATGAGAGTAGTAGTATTAGTATTAGTAGTAGTGGTGTGGTGTGGTGTATTAGGTTTTGTAAATACAATCTAATAGAGACAGACAGGCTCGATCCATTTGTCTGTATCTACTCTTCTAGTGATGTGATATGTACATATCTAGGGGCAAGTAGTGTTATGCAAGGGATATGTGATTAGGGATGTGGGATGATCGAAAAATTCATTTGAATTTTTTAACACTGTTTCCTTTCTCAGCTGATAGCTTTTGCTAGAGAGAGAGAGAGAGAGAGAGAGAGAGAGGGAGTGAGTGAGTGAGTTTAAGACGACCAAGTTTTAAGATGATCGCGTAATATGTTCCAAGTTATACTATAATGTTGTAGTTCAATGCTTGGCTGCTTTTAAGTATGTACCTTCTCCAGATTTGTATGCATATGTACATACGTGCATGGGAGAAATTGTAAGGTCTAGTCTAATTATGAGCATATTTATATCTATACAGAGGGATGCTACTAGGGTTGTGTAAAAAAAACTTACGCTCCTACATATTTGCTACTTCAAGTAGAAGCCTTTCGCACAGATAGCCTTAAATGTGGTTACTGTTTTTGCTGGAATTTGTAGATATAATTGTGTGTGTACTCATATATGTAACAACTTTGACATCGAAAGTTCATTAGATGCTTGTACGTAAGGAGGTATGGACGGGGATTCTGATAGGGGTGTATCCTTGTGTAAGTAAGGTATATAATATGCTCATCATACAGAAGGAGTGCATCTCATCTCCGCTCTGGTGTAATAAACGTCCTTCATTATTGCATTATGTGCGTACTTTGTGGGACTTTGAGGGAAGTATGGGAGACGGTAGAGTTCAGAGACGCTCAGCTCTCGTACGTATAGATATCTACATATGTACATACCTGTTCATGGGCCTGGGACTTGCCCTCCTAATACCTATATCATCCTGCGTGTAGTTTTACGTACAAACCTACAAATGTGTGTCTGAGGGAGAGAGATATATTTTGTATCAGAAATTATATGTATGTACGTGTCATGTAGAACATATAAATATGTACGGAGCCTCCCCGTCATCCTCATCATCATATGGTTGTTTCTTTGCTCCCGGCAAGGCGAGAATTGATTTGGTGGTGCAGCAGTTGAGAGTTGAGTTGAATTGCTGAAAGATGAACACACTAGTTTTTAGTAAGATTACGTAACAAGAAGTAGAGGAGGAAGAAGGAGAAGAAGACGGAGAAGGAGATGAGGGGAAAAGATCTCTGTGTACTTACAATACATGAGAGGATGGAGAGAAAAAAGCCTTGTTGATTTCCGTCGGCATGTCGTCTTCTTATCTGACTGAATCATTTTAGAATTGCAACAGCAGCAGCCCACAATGATATTGGATGGAGCTAGTATTATTATTATATGCAGGAGAAAGAAACAAGAGAGAGAGAAAAAAAATGTTTTTTTTTATTCTAAAGGGTGAAAGGGGGGGAGGGGGGATCAAACAAATTGCAATGGAACATTGTATTCCACTTCTTATATATAATACTCACATGTGTATGTATGTATGTATCTAAAAACTTGTATACATAAAATCGTATCTGTATCATACGTAGAATCTGACTATATGTCAATTGGCAAATTATCGGAATGATTGGAGGGAAATAATTCCTTTGGTTTTTAGTCAATAATAATTATTACTCTGTGCGAAATTGTGATGATATTTTCTTGTTTGAATGTATATTGGATCATGTGTCATTCCTCTGGCTATTGAATATAATAATTGGTTCGCCTCTCAGGTTATTTACATTAGGAGAGGGATTTTTTTTTCAGGGGGGAATCAAATGTTGGAATTTAGATTGACCATTGGCTTTAGAATCGTGCAGAATTTCGTTGTATTTTTTTTTCTGTCCCTGTCTCTCTCTCTCTCTCTCTCTCTCTCTCTCTCTCTCTCTCTCTCTCTCTATGCTGGATTTTTGTATGCATTATTATTGAGAGCAGTGTTGGACTCAAGAAATTACCCGTACGTAGAAATGATTTGTTTGAAAATGGACTGGAAGGGAATGGATTGTAGTCCCATATGTATGCAGACATGAGATTGGATGTGATTGAAGGGCAGGTCGGAGGACTTTGGTTGAGTGAGTAAGATTTCCCGTTTTTATTTCTAGGGTTTCCACCATCTACCTCTCCTGTATCCTTCTAAGCATGGGGGAACTGAATAGGGGGATTTATTTTTAAAGGATTAGCAATTGCATTATAATCAGGGCTAAATCGCAGTCTGTTACAGTTGTTATACTTCACCTAAATAGAAATTCGAAAAGTATATGGAGATAATTACATATGTAGATATGTAGTCACTTGTATGACCTTTTATAGTTCCTGGAACTGTCTCTCTCCTGTAAGTTGTGTGTGCACATGTAAAAGCATGGGATCAAATTGGTGGATTGTACAGGACTCGCTCCGAGCTACTCACCTTGCTCTTTAAGTGTGTGGAAATCAGTGTTAGAGTAACGTTCGGAAATTCTCCCTGTTTTTGTCTCTCTCTCTCTCTCTCTCTCTCTCTCTCTCTCGTTCTCTGTAGCTCATTCCAGTGTTTAACTATAGGTGCTTACGGTTGCACGGAATTGAATAAAATTGGCTTTTGTACCTACCTAAACAATGTAAGAGATGTTAAGTGGTACTTTGCTATTACACACTCTCAGTTTAGTACATGGAACTTAGATTTTTAAGATAGCTCAACTATCCTGGCTTTCGCCAGTAAATATCCAAAGTCTCGTATTATGTGAAGGGAAAAATGTGTGTATATTGAAGCCGTGATAGTATTTAGTTGTACTTTTTTCACTCCCCTCACTCACTCTTTCGCTCTCTCTCTCTCTCTCTCTCTCTCTCTCTCTCTCTCTCTCTCTCTCTTTCCCTGGAAGACCGACGGGTCTGACGAAGGGAACGAGTGGTGTTAGTTAGTATGTGTATGTACTGTTTGTTACTGTAGTATGTGTGTGTGTGTGTGTGTACTGAGGCAATGATCTGATGAGGAATGAATTATGGTCGTGGGGCAGGTAGGAAGGCAGAATGGAGTATTATCGTGTTTTTTACTCTGATTCATCTACCGCCCATGAAATTTGCGTGACTTTCCCTATCCAATTTGGAATCTAACTCTGTGTGTAATATATGTAAACTACTTACGCGTACGCACTTACTTACTCACTAACTTTTCGTTTTAACTTCTCTCTCATTCTCACATCATCCCTCCGTGGCTGGTAGGCTCTACTCTGTATATGATGTGTAGGTCATAGGTACAGAGACTTTTCAAAATTTAGCCTCACTACAACACCTCGTCCTGTATGTGTATGTATGTATAAGTGGGAATGTATTTTAAACAGAGTTTTGATATATAACTCTCTCTCTCTCTCTCTTTCTGGGTGTAAATATGGTGCTAGTGTTCCCTCTTTTTTTCCTAGTGTCTCATCTATACTTATATATATATATAAGCTGTGCTCGTGAGGGTGGAGAGTGCATATGGAATTTGTGTGATTGCATACACTGTATATAAAATTCTGATGTTGGAACTTAAGGGATAGAATCTAAAACGAACTTTTCAGAATTGGGTTATTGATTGTTAGCAAAGTTTACGTAAAGCACGCTCAGGTGCCTGTATGTAGATTTTTGAAGATAGATAGATACTTGATGTGCACTGTAGATCCACTGTGTCGATACTATTTGTATGTATTTGGCTGGTCATCATCACACACATAGTAATCAACGGCTGATATACCTCTATACAATTGTTTTAAATTTTTGTAAGTTTGTAGTTGAGACCTAGGATTTTTGGGATGGATATTTAATACATTGGACTTTTTTTTCCTAGTAGTTGTAGTAGTAGTAGTGGGACAGAATCTGAACTGAAACCTCAGGAGAATATATGATTGCTCTTTCTGGGGTGTAGAGTGGAAGGAATCTTGTTTTTTATTATTTTTTTATGAATATATACAGGAGTGTGTGATTCAAGTGATTCCTACTTACTTAGATATTGTGTGAGTCAAAAGTTGGCTTTTACATGATTGGAGGTTTAGAGTCCTCTTGGTCGTTGAGGACTGTCTGTGTCACTGGTTACGGAGGAAAAGTTACAAAGTGTGTTCATTACACCTACTACATGGTGTTTAGAACGTGCATCGATTTACATGTTAAGGTGCTGACACACAATGTGTATATCTCGTCACGCTAATAGTTAATAATAAGTAAACGTAGCCGCCGTAATTGTCCTCTCCCGTTCTTGGGCTCTGCTACTTTTTCCTCTGGTACACACAGCACACTTACATATGTATAGGATCTAGGATCTTGTACATATAAAGATGTATGGTTCGAGTATGTAATTATTGCATGTGTGTATGAGTTTTTAGAGTGAGTGAGTGTGCTTGAGGTTATATCCTCCTGGCGAAGTCTTTTTAGCTTTTCCTATATCTATCTACCTATACACTATACAACAGTCCGGTGTACTGTATGGGTCTGAGTGCAATATCCACTATTTTTCAGTATCGTCTCCTCTGTGCTCTGCTTTAACCAACAACAGTGAGAACTGGAATTTCTTCCGACGAGCCATACTTTATATGGGTAACTTCAGAATGTCATGCCTTATGTACGCTCTCATTTATAGGGCCATAGGGTTAGGGCTAATGATTATGGAGGAAGCCAAGTGCAGGCCGGCCTGTATGTAACCCTCTACTGTATACTATACTGATGACTATAGGGAGATGGTGAGGACTCTATTATCTCTATTTGTCCTGCTTAACTCATGCAAAATACTCATCTCACCCACTGATTCCATTGTAATGAGTCGGACTGGCGAAATGGTATCGATAGCCAAATTGTCTTTTAACAGCATCATGTAGGAGTAGTTAAAGAATAGATAATCATTTACCTACTGTTAGGTCTAAAATACACAACTTTTGTCATTTGTGCTATGAATCCCTTTGACTTTGGATGGTGTGAGGGGAAGACAAGGAGTCTTGTCAAAGTGTTAATGTCCACCATTACGATTGACTAATTATCATCTCTATAACTATACTTACTACTCCTCATAATTATTATTAATACATATTTTTATACTCCTCCAAGCCATGAATACATAATTATATAATTAGGGAGAAACTATTGTCTCATATTCGAAGAATTATTCCATGAAAATATTCCTTATAAAGGATTTCTTCCAGGTGTCCTGTCTTATACAATAATATAACTTATATAAGTACCTATGTGATCCCGTTGCGTAATTTTAAATACACTACGGAGACATATTGACTTTAGTATTGAGTAAATAGGGTTTGATGATTTCTGAGGTTGTGAAACCTCTGACTCATTGTGGATCTAAAATAAAATTACACATGGGTATACGTAGGTAATTATATGTATACATAGGGATTATTTTTGTATCCTTGAGTTGTTCTAATAGTAAATTTTAATTTCATTATTATTGACACTATGATTTTTAATTCTCACATTTAATGTTCAAGCTAGGCTTTATATCTAGTAATAATTATGTAGGAATTATAAGGAACTGTCTCTCAAATCCTCTGGTCGTATCATTTCTTGGGAAATGATTTGGAAAGGGAGCAGCAGCAGTGCCAATAGTATGAAGTGTCTTCCATGGACTTAGTATTTACCACATGGACGGAATTTGGTGTTTGGAATGAATTCCTTCTGTTGACATTATATATCACAGAGTGATGTGAGTTTTGTGGAAAGACTGACTGGGTTTTGTTCTTGACACTTACTCTTAATAAGTACGGGGATGTACATAAGTACACATGTAAAAAAAAAGGGGAATGTGTGACATCTCTATGTGGCTCTCCTTCTTTTTTTTTAAAACTATATAGGAATGT
The DNA here is from genome assembly GCA_947179485.1 of Allacma fusca. NCBI lineage: Eukaryota > Metazoa > Arthropoda > Collembola > Symphypleona > Sminthuridae > Allacma > Allacma fusca. Next base: position 41,751,604 of record OX359250.1, on the reverse strand, counting down.
GGATGGTCCGTGTGTGGACATAGTAAGGTGTAAATACATATTTTCCCCTTGTGTGTGTGTTTGTGTGTGCCTCCTTGCGCCTGCATGTTCACAATCACTTAGGTACGCAGTTACTGTATCAACTCTCGGAGCAGGTTACATTTGGGAATGACTGTCTTTAAACGTAGCAAATGTGAAGTCATAAACGGATTTCAGGCATTTATCACATCCTTCTCAAGCGATAACTTCCTATGTACTTGGATATAATATTATTATTAATAGGAAGAGAAAAAAAACTGGCTTTTGTGCAATAGTTTGTGCGGACTTGAGTATGTACATATCATGTATATTTGGAGCGTTTATGGGGTCGTGCAGGGTTTTGGCTCATGTGATTAATTATGAGATTTGTGTATGTACTTTTGCATATGTGAGTTATACATAGCTCCCGTAATTATTCTACACACACCCACACGCTATCCACTATTGTGCACACTACTGTTTTTTTATAGACTTATTTCCTTCTCTGTGACTTTGCCCCCTTTGAAGTTACATGTCTTGTCTCAATGGGACAATACTAAATGGACTGAGGAAGTTCCTCCGGCTTCCTCAAAAAAAAAAAAAAAACAGCCTGAACCTCTCAAATGGATTCCTGGTCACACTGGGATTCCCTTTTGAAGGGTCAATATTTTGTGATATTTCGGAATATTTCTGTTCATTTACTTGGAATTGATCTTCCTGTAATTTAAAGAGGAAATAAGGAAATAATATAATTTAAGAATACTTTTCCAAGACATGAGCTCACAGTCTCTTGTTTTCCTTATTTGTAAAGGGAATTTTGTGTGGACAATAATTGTGACCTGTCACTCGTAGGTAAAGACACTTGTGTTTGTATTTGTACGTACGTAATTACTTTAAAAAAAAATATGTACATTTGACTCTGTGTACAGTCATTAGGTTGCGTAATAACGTTGCAGATAGCATTGCGTATTATAGGAAGAGGCGTGTGTGTGTATGTGTGTGTGTGTGTGTGTGTGTGTGTGTGTGCGGTTGTTGTTGATTGTGTCACAGTAAAATAATAAGTGGAGAGATTTCAACGAGAAATCCAAAATGTGATACGATTAGATTAATGGCTTGGGTGCGACCAGTAACTAAGTAGTTAGTAGTAATAAATACGTGTATACTTATATAGAGGGACATTGTCCGCCTGCTCAAACTTCGACTAGTATTCTGTAATGAGGTAATTTCCACGATTCCACGATGTGATTGGATGTCGGGCGACCCGAGAATTGGTGCCCTGTATCACATCATATGCTCAAATTCTTCACCTTATGGTCCGGTCGCTGTATTCAATAATATTTAATAATAAGTAGGTAATGGGGATTTCACATTGTTTCTCTCTGTGGTGAGGAATTTTTTTTTTGATATTCTTTTCAACCTATAGAGGACTGGGCTCCTCACAATGAGGAAAGTAACCTATGGAACAATCAGGATGTTTACCATATTTTTGGCTCGTTGAGCACAGGACGAGATGAGGATTGGGAGTAGTATAGTGGGTAATGTTAGGAGTAATTGTATGTGAAATAAGCCAAGAAACCATTAGGAATTTTGTGTGCTTGTGTCTGTCTGATCTCTCAGTGTTGTATGTATGAAAGTATGTATGTATATGAGTGTGTGTGTCTGTATGTGTGTATGTGTGTGTGTGTGTACGTAATCTTGTCGTAACTAATAAGGGAGAGAGACCAGCTGAAGCCAAATGTTCGGTTACTTGTGTGGGGAAGTTTACCATTTTTATTCCTTACTTAAGTTTAAACATGTTTTTCAACTGCCGTTTGTATTTTCTTGGTGAGTAATGTGTATTCTCTTTTTCTTGTTACTTCTTCTTGTTCGTCTTCTCTTCTTCCTCCTCTAGTCTTCATCTCTCTTGAGTCATATATATTGGACTTGGGTGAGAAAAAGGCTCGTCGATCACATGCTTGATACAGGACATCAGTGTATATGGAATTACCAGAGAGTACCAAGTTCCACTTCCTTGGGAGATTTTAACAGTCGAACTAAATATAAGTATATCTATACTATTAGGATATATCTAATTACATATAAGTATATAACTAAAATACACTCAATATTGGTCCTCCTATAGATGGAAATAAGGCTCAACTTTTATTTAATAGTCAGAGCTTCCCTGAAGACTGACTTTTTTGATTTGAGACGACTGTTCTCTCTTGGGTCAGGATATATATTCCTCGATGACTGAATGGTAATTACTAGATGAGCCCTTCTACCCGTCGTCAGAGTCAACTGGAACAATAGTAACTGGAACGGGAGCTAAAAGTGAAGCATCATTTTAGCACCATAAAGAAACAGATCCTCCCGGTACATTTATCTACTTACTTACTATGAGGTTCCACTCCTACTTCTGCTCCTGGAATCAACATGGAGCATATGGAAGGATATTATGGAGGATTTAATCTGTTTGAATCTGTATATATTTATATTCTCATCTCTATAGGAAAAGGGACTGGAGGAGGATGAAAAATCTAGTGTAGTTACTTGAAGGAATACGTTTATTGTAAATATCTGTCCTGTGTACATATGTATGCACAATGTATTATCATCTGTCTATATGACTCGTGTAACTCTGAGTGAGGGAGTTGAAGCTTACATTATAAGAGTGTACTTAAAACATGATTTTGTTGGACTGAAGGCATTAAGGCATGGAGTGAGATTTAGCTAAAGTACGTCGTTTTTTGAGCGTATAAAGACCATACCTGAGTTCTCAGTGTTTTACTCGTATCTCGTGTGTTTTACTTGTCTCTCTCTCTCCCTCACTCTCGGAGTCTCTCTCTCTCTCTCTCTCTGCTGTATACTCCAGAGATTCTATACAGTCTACTGGAGGAGAGACGTGAGGGTGGTGGAAGTATGGTGAGTACTTATAGAACTGTGTTTAAGTGCGTGAATGTTTATAGAGATGACCTCGTAATGAGAAGACGAAAGAGACTATCCAAATAGTGAGACGGAACTTGACGTGCTCACAAATTTGTGGGACTTTGAGGCGCCGAGTACTTATTACTTACACTGCACTTGCTTATTGCTCTCTGGTGCTGTTCCTATCTACATCGTCACGATTACGATTCCAAAGGTTTTTCTCTTGTTGGACTTACCTCTGGATGTACAAGTACGTACCTGTATATGAATGTGTGGAGACTCTATACTGTACTGTATCTCATTTGTTTTCGTTCCTGGTCTTCTGCTGCTGCTGCTGCTGCTGCTACTGCTGTATAATGGATGATATTTTGGTAGTGTTTTATGTGGAGAATCTCTGAAGCTCGGGCTGAAGTAGAGTAATGTGAGTAAAAATACAGGCTGGAAGTGTAAACTACATCATATGTATATGTCCATCCAGGATGGTTAAATTTGAAGGAGTAAATAGTTGTTGGAGAGATGTACGAAGAGTTAAAAGAAGGCGAGAGCTAGCTACTCCTCTATCTGTTCTGGTCATACTAAAACCCATGTATCTTGTCTTGAAGATTACTTCTACTACTACTTCTACTACTACTTCTACTACTACTATTGCCACACTGCCAGGGATGAGGATCCAGTGAGAGAGAGAGTATCCAACTCTCTCTCTCTCTCTCTCTCTCTCTCTCTCTCTCTCTCCCTGTCCATGGACATAATAATAATGGAATGGGAAATAGAGAGTGGCAAGAGTACAAGACTGTGGTATGCGCTGCCAGGGTCTCCTATTATTGTAGATTGCAATGAAAATAATGTAACGTAACTAGGTAGGTTGGTTGTTGGAAGTAAGGGAAGGTAAGTAAAGTAAAGAGAAACTAACGAGCATCTTGTCAGGTTTTGAAGTCTCTTCTTAGCGTGATATTCCTTTTTGTTTCTTCAACTACCTGGAGCAGGTTAGCCCTGGTACCCCTTCTCATCATCTCCTTCTCTCTCTCTCTCTCTCTCTCTCTCTCTGGTTCAGCCCCATATGTATACATATATAGGTACGTGATGGTACCAGTGTGTGTTCTGTTCTTGGTAGGTATTTGAACGTGTAAGCTGGTGTATGCCTGTCCCTATGTATCTACATAAGAAGTGTGTGAGCCCCTGCTTAAGGGAACTAGCAGTAGTTGTGGTAGTAGACCCTGGACGCCTGTGTGTAAGTACATCTAAATCTGAAATAGAAAATATGCCCTTATGCAAAGGTATCATCTATGTATACCTACAGTACACATACTTGTCCATAGCCCGACACTGGTGGAAGGAGGCACACTTACCATTGTGAAGGGTATAAGGACATGGGCTTAGGTTTCCCTATTACACCTGTCGAGCTGGGGTTGGTGTTGCCAGGTAGGCAGGTTGTTGGGAGTAATTCATCGTAATGCTCATATTTTTAATATTATATGCTACTTAAGGCGTTAGCTCTATCCCCAGCCCGTTCCTTTGTGAGGCTCAGCTGTATAATTCCTTGTATCAGCCTCCCTTCCTATGGGCATACAAGTGCCTGTAACTCTCGTGTGTTGTGTATGTATGTACCTACACATGTGCTAGCTAGCTATGAGTGCAGGGTCGGGCTAGGTGTACTTAACTGGAGATGGAGGGTCCCCCCGTAGCAGTTATAATAGCATAGTGCATGTATTTATTTTATGACTTGAATTTTCTCTTGTTATGTGATTCACATTAAGAATTCCAAGTCCTAGCCCTTGGACTGGAGACTCCCTCCCCATATGTTTTCACATAGAAGGCTCTTTTTATGAGGGAGCTCATACGTAACGCTATGTGGTAAGTTAGTTAAGTAGATCCTACAGCAATTGCTCACACTAAATAAGAAGAAGAAGATTCCAGTATAGTTTGTGGGTATAGGTTAGTTCTTGCTGGTAGCTTCCAAAGGGTCTATAGCCTCAGCCTTAGAAGATGATTTTTACAAAGGTGTAGGTATATCCACTCTAGGTCTGTACTGTTCTTATGTTCAGCGTCTTGGTCAGGTTGTACTTACATAAGGATGGGACTTAGGTTGGACGTACATAGAGATGCAAACAGTACATTGGAGGTACCTTTTTGAAAGCAGTGTAATATTGGGGCACTGAGAACGACAGACAAAATACGTTTGTAGACGAGTACCAGCCAAGGCTTGTATGTATATAGGAGCTTTACTCTCCCTCTCTCTCTCTCTCTCTCTCTCTCTCTCTACCATAAGTTTTGAACGTATGTATGTGTCGTAGTAATTGTTGTAGGGCATTAGATGTTCAAAAGGATCCCAGTGAAACCACTTACTGGTGTAGGACTGCTGGAGAGAGAGAGAGAGAGAGAGAGAGAGAGACTTCATGATGGATGGACACAGATGGAGAGGAATGCGTTCGAATTTCAAGCCCCGTCTTCGGTAGTGATGATGTTGTCAGTTTAAGAATTCGCCTTGCTTTGTCCGTCGGAGAGAAGAGAGCGGAGTGGAAGAATGGAAGACATGAAAATGAGATGTAATAAATGTCTACGTCAATTGTAAAAGATTTTCCGAGGGAATGTTTGACTTGTTCGATTGTGGTGAGCTTTGGCGCTCTCCTTCTTCCTGCCTTCTCCACTGTCCTCTTGGGTGTGTTTATCTGCAACTGGGAATTCTACGCGTGCGCTCCCTATTTAAACCTATTTCACATTTTCATACAACTCGGACATTTTTGGACGCTACTATACTTTCATAAGTATAAATATAGATAATTATATATAGATATTATCTGTACTGAATCCAACCCAAACCATCCTGGAGTAAGTGAGTGGTAAAAAAAAAAGAAAAATGCTAGGGAATTATATCACCTGGAAAAAATTAACAAGGAAGCTCATGTTTATTATCCCCCCTCCCACTCCCCTCCTCCACAATTTTAATAAGCAAGGGAAGGCTAACAATTAAATTATACATACATAGATACATACATACATAGCATGTGTGAATCTTGTATAGTCGGATTTTTATGTTTTTATAATATCCTCATCACATCACGCATTTCAATTCCTGTGGCTCTAAAGTGTGGAAATTTTCAAATGGATTGAGTTTATACACAATGTTCTGAAAATGGATGGGAGGCTTTGGGAGTGTAACTTCTTAACAGTACTTTTAGAGGAGGTATAATTTTTATGAAGATTAAAAGTTGTTATTTTTGTTTTGAGAGAGAGAGAGAGAGAGAGAGAGAGAGAGAGAGAGAGAGAGAGAGAGGGAATTTTCATAGGAAAGGAAAGAATTGATTGGATTTTAAAATAATTTGTGTAAATAAGTACTCCAGTCCTTTCAGCTCTTCCAGAATTATTTGGTAATTGTGTGAGAGGATCTTTCTCCCTTGGAAGTTTGGTTTTGAGGAGGGTTGACGTTTGGCGAGTTGTGATAACATGGCGGAAGAGCCAACTGTTTGTCGGCTCATGTTTTTCACTTCACCCAGCTCTGATTCTCCAAGTGTTCCCTCCTCCGCCTCCCTTTTTCTCATACTTTACTTTCAATGAGGGTGGGCTGTTCTGCATGGCTCTCAGTCCTCACAGTTTTTCACCACTCATACGGTTTGCATATCTATGATGTACATTATTTGTCTTGTGTTGTGGTGGAACTGGGAGTCCGTACCTACATGACAGGGGTAACTGTATTTTTGTATACCTTGGATATATTGATGTACTTACTACTTACATTATTCGGATTTACCCAAGACAAGACGAACCCTTTTGTAAAAGTTCAACTCTGTGTGTATGGACTCCTTTGCTCTGAAGGAGACAGAGAGAGAGAGAGAGAGAGAGAGGAAAGTCAAGGCCTCCTCCTCTCATGTAATATTGTGAAGGGTGGCAATGCTCCTGTCTGCTTTGATCACAGATTAAAGGCTCATTGAATATATAGGGATGTGAGTTGGTGGGACAGGGAGGAGGCTTGTATAAAAAATAAGTCATAAATATATGAGAAATGTTGTCTTCCGTCCTCCTACACTTGTAAGGATAGGGACGTCCTTGTATGTATGGACGTATGTATGCAAGTGTATTTCCTCCTAGTTTCGGTCCTCCAGTAACATTTCCATCATTTCAGGACCGGGAGTACCCTAGAATAATGTACCTAACCCATGTATCTACATATATGGTATATGTACATACCTATCTAGGTTTTCTACATTAATTCCATATGTATTTGTTACATTATATAGTTATCTATAGATATATTATTTATTAATATGTGCCTAATAGGGCCTAAGAAAGCTACTAAAGTAATATGTACTGAGCTGAAGCTTGAAAGGATAGGAAAAATGCTGGGGTTGATAGGGAGGCCAACTCTTATTTTCCTTTTTGACACCTCTTCTTCTTTTTCTTCGTCTTCTTTTTCTTCTCCACTCGAAAAGTAAATTCCAGGGATGGATTGATGAAGGGAAACACACGAAGTGAAATCGGTTTTGTTTGTTTAACTCCAATATGTTGATTTTTTCCCCCTCTGAGCTTTTTTGTCGAGTCCTTTAGTAAGTCTTCCTGCAACAAGAACTGTTCTGCATACTCAATTGAGGGAATTCTGGAGACTGAATAGGTAATATCTAATGCAAGGGCTTGAATAATTGCACTTTGGCTCTTGATGTATGTATCTACGGTTCTATCGGTTGAATAGGTTGTTATTGTTGTTGTTATTTTTTTTGGTAATAATAAAATAATAATTTATTATTAAAAATCTCTGTACTTATACGTATGAGATTGTCTAAATAGCCGCTCCCGGGAAGTAAGTATGGAGATAGATATGTGTAATTAGTTTTAATAGTATTTTTGTGGGAAGTGTGGAGAGTGATAATCTAAAGGAAGGTTGTTATTCCTTCCCCGTATCAGTCTGGTTGGGTTTGGGAGGCGCTCTGGCCTGATTGAGAGTGATCCAAATGGCTGGAAAAACACCCATAATAGTTGTTGTAAGTTGGGTTTAATGCCCAAGTAATTACAATAGCTGAATTACAAGGGATTCCTCATGTAACAGTCTGCTGATATGATAAAGGCCTTTATCAATTTAAATGCACACAACACACAAGGACTGAACAAATAAATGAGAGCGAGGAAGAAGAAGGGCTGTTCCGTTCCCTCTTCAGACCTACTACTATGAACAGTGTCATAAATAAGTCAATCAAAAATGTATTTGTGCTCTGAATGTGTGGATGTAGATACTATTTGTACTCGTGTGTTTGTGTGTGTGTGGTGTGTGTGTGAGTGAGTGTAAGTGTTGCGAGTGAGGAGAGAGAATGAGCGGATGTGTGTTTCCCTTTTTTCTAGACTTTTTCTATCCCAATGTTTGTCTTCCAGTGGACATACGGGGATTAGCCCTATCTATCTACTAAGACTACTTAGAACTAACGGAGTAATAATAAATCGAAGGATTTCACCACCACCATCACCACACACACACACACACACACACACACACACACACACACACACACACACACACACACACACACACACACACACACACACACACACACACACACACAAACACACACACACTCACTTACACAATGTCTTGTAAAAGTACAATTTTTTTCTGTATCCTATCACCACATTATTATTCTTATTATTACTATTAATGCCTGAGAGAGAAAAAATTCATTACATTTTACACATTGTCCCGGACGCTCCTTGATCCTCTGGACCTCCTCACCATGTGAACCTGGGGCACTGCTCTTCCAAATATTATTCCTCTGTAGAAATAAATATTGTTATCATGCATGTCTGTATTTTTAGGTTATAGGGTTTCCTGCAAGAGTCATGAGATTTTCTCCTAGGAGGAGAGACAAGCGTATTAGTCATTTATTATTATATACAAAGTTATGTTTTACTTTCAAAAAATTTGAAATTCTGAGGGCCTCTCTCTCTCTCTCTCTCTCTCTCTCTGTGGCACTCTTCGGGACTCTCTAGGACTCTGGTACTCTGGAGCGTTTCGGTTGTGGGAAATAAAAGGATTGGGATGGGGAAATCCTATCATTGACATGTATCTACATCTACACATATAGTCACATAGTGTGTAGTCTTAAGTTCAAGAATTGTTTCTCTCTAGGTCTTTTGTGTAGCTAGCTGTGAAACTCTTGCCTTTAATTGACTTTCTGACAGGGATGCATACAAGTGTGGGTACATGGTTCATTGTACAGGGAGTTGAAGCCCAGCCTGGGCCAGAGAGACCAATGAGCACTACAACAATTTATTTTACGAGCTGCCGAGGTAATTTTTTCCAGTGTCCCTCGCCATGTTCTCAATTCCTAATCTGAACCATGAAAGTTGTGTATTGTTGGTTTCGGGGCTTGTTACGACTAGTCCTACAATATCCTCTCTATATATTTTTTTTGGTATGTCCTACCTATGTCCATATGGTCACTAAACAGAGTCCAGAGCCCTGTGAAACATGCTGTTTTTATATATGTATATAAGATGGGGACAGCACACTGCCGTAGTTGCGGTAGCTGAGAAATGCTCCATGGTCTAACAATAAGTCAGTCAGTCTGAGGATGGTTGAAATAAGTATAGGAACATGTACGTGTAGAACACACATATGTAGTTATTGTACATAGATACTACTATGCACGTCAGATTTTTTTTATGGTAGGTTTGGCCCTATCTGACAGACTTCCATACATGTTTTTACTATTTATCAGCTAGCTCTTGTATATTGTATACATATGTAGCTGTATGTAGCTGTCTGGAAAGAAAGTCCTTGGTCATGGAAGTATGGTCTCGGTCCGTCAAAGTCAGGACTATTGGAGATTTGTATGAAGTTCTGGATACAGTATGCAGTTTTCTTTAGAAATTTCTAACAGTAGTACAGGAGTACTAGTGGGAGAATGTGAGGATTGCAAAGTGGAAAGGGACGGGAATTAAATGTTTTTATTAACCCAACGTTGACTATATAAATTCATACGGAATGATCCATGTAATTATTTAGTATAAAAATTATATGTAGATCATGTAGTAAAAAATCCTTCAGCATTTATTTGACATTTAAATGCGCTTTTAAATTGATGTACGGAACATTGGATTGAGTATAAATAGTTGTATGCAGAGTCTGCATAAGAGGAGTTTATTTATGTGGGCTCTATTATTAATGATGTGGGTATAGATACATATACATATGTACTGTACTATACGTGACTATAATATAGTCACGTATACCCTGACGGGCTCTCTCTCTCTCTCTCCCTCTCTCTTAGTAATATTACAAGTATTTACAAGAACATAAGTAACTATCGATGATTTGTCTTCCGAAACTCATTTCTCCTGTTGTCTCCTCTCCTGGTGATGATGATGATGATGATGATGAGAGTGTGGAGCGTTAAATTTATCAGGGAGATATTGGGATTTTATTAAAAAATTGCTAGGAGCTACGGCATTGGTTCCGAGGGAAGGAATCCTCCTGTATGATGAATCTGCTGAGGAGTAAATAGGACAGGAGGAGATCAATTCGTTTCGTATATTTTAATTTTGAAAATTCTGATTTGTTTTTACTCCCTTGATTTTTTTCCGCTCTCTGTCTCTCTCTCTCTCTCTCTCTCTGGTAGATTTTTTAATGCTCTTTCTCTCCGGACTCATTGAGTATGTAGTGGATATGTATCTACATGAGGGAGTTTTTGTGAGAGCGTACTTGTGGGGAAGGCGGCGTGAGGGAGATGATATTGAGGAAAAAGCAAAGTAGTTATTGGTGGTTGTATAGGAACAAATGTGGTGTTATCAATATTACTTACATGGACAGACTGACAAGTCTGTATTTTTCTGGGATACTACTAATACTACTGCTACTACTGTACGAGTCTACGTATATCTATATGTACGTATAGACACCTCACCGACACATGTGCATCTACATAATTATTTTGAGTGTACATATTATATTGACGACGGAGATTACACGACAATTTTTTTCCCTTCCTCGCCAGGTTCACTCTTTGGCGAGGTAAATTTTCTGTAGGAAATTATTTCAAATGAAGTTGAAGAGAGAGAGGGAGAGAGAGAGAGAGAGAGAGGTGTAAGTTGTAAGTGAAGTAAATAAGAGCGATAGGACCCTATCTCCTATGTATTTATATGATGGAGAGAGTACAGGATTGACTGTCTCTGATTTTTTGGAGTAAAGAGTGTTTGTTGCTCTCTGAGAGTAGAGATTATTATAGCTGAGTGTATGTGTGTTGGAGATATTTCCCCAAAAACATGATGAATCGGTTTCGATGAGAGATGGGAATGTTGATAAAGTAGCTAGTGGGTTGCCTCAAGTCAGAGGCTCAAAGTGTGTTTTGACGGTAGTTGCTGTAACTTTTAAGCATGCACTTCTTACGGAGTTTTTGGACCTAACCTTAGTAAGAATTTGTCTTGGCGAAGATTGATTATGTTGGGATGGCGAAGTCTCTCTCTCTCTCTCTCTCTCACTCTGTAACTTTGTGTGTGCTCATTCTATGCACTACTGTAACTCTCTGGATTTTAAGTTCGTACTTCTAGTGTATGTACATACATACACACACACACACAGTGTTCCCAGATGATTTTCATACTGTAGAGCTCTTGTAATTTTAAATGAGTGTGTGTATAAACTACTGAATTGATATTTTGTTTCTTTTCTCCATATGGGATAGAGAGGGATTGGAAAAGGCTTGTAAAAAGTTTCGTCACCGTCATACAAGACATGACTGTGGCCTAGGAGGTGGCCATAAATATGAATTTGTTCCCGTCACAAATATGCATACTATTTTTTTTCTTCTTGATGTGGACGTTGTTGTTATATATGGATGTAATATGTACATGTGTCTCCACCAAAGTATTTGAGCCTGTATGTAGATTCCCATATCTTTCCCCTCTTTCTTCCGCAGAGGCTCTTATCAAGTGTCATAAATGAGAGAGCAAAAATGGACATGCGACAAGGCATGAAATGTTACCGAATTCTATAATCACTGTAATCGTTTGTCAAATTTATCACCTTCAACGCTCTCGATCCCTTTGGGTTCATTCAAAATGCCGTTAGTTCCCCTATTGATGTGTTCCCATACATATACTTATATGTAATTATGTACTTATACATCCCTGGGACTCTGTAGACATTCTTAATGTCCTATGGACTTCCATATGTAATCAATATTTGTCTGGCCTTGTGCTACACATTGCTAGGAGTTACGTCCTGTATGGTATTACATATCCTAAATAGACATTAAAAAATGAATGCAGTCAAATCATAAATGTAGTGTGTAAAAATGCAGTATTTAAATATCTGTAGTTTAACAAAAAAAAATCCAGTGAAATCATAAGTTTATAAAAATGCACTTTCAGATAAAAAAAATCCACCTCTGTGATAGAGATACAATTCAACCCCAGACGAAGGACTAGGTCTGAGGGAGTGCAAAGCGTGACAAAAGTCTTGGAGACAATAATGTTGACTTGAGAGAGAGAGAGACAGACGTTTAAAAGTGGATGATGATTTTTTTTCCTCCTGTGGAGTGTTTTCATGCATTTTCTCTCTCTCTCTCTCTCTCTCTCTCTCTCTCTCTCTCTCTCTCTCTGTAGATATTTACATATCTGTAGGAAGAGTCCAGAGAGAAGAGAGAGAGAGAGCGAGAGATACTCAGAGGCGTCGATCACAATTAGCCCGGGAAATTGGTCACGGTAGGAGTGGAAAACCCACAGAGGGGAGGTGTAAGTCTGGCCAGACTGGATGCGGGTTAATTGTGGGAATGACATGCGGAAAATCTTCTGTACTTGTTGGAGTTATTCTTCTCTATTTTTCTCATCTGTTCCCTACTACTGTCTCAGTACTGTCTCCTAGTCCTCTAACCTAGTCTTCCATATGAATTGTACGGTCCTGGTGCTACAGCTACAACTCCAACCTGCTCCTCCTGATGGTCCTTTCCTGAGAAGGAGACAAATTTCTCAAGTTTTTAGGGCTTCACAGAAAATCATAAAGAGATGGAGGGAGAGAGAGAGAGAGAGAGAGAGACTGAGAAGGAGAGTCTCATTTCTGGGACAAATCCACCAAATTGTGTGTATGTGCATGGTCTGTGCGGGGCGTTAGGAAGGAAATATATATGTATTAAATGAGAACTGTGTCCTGTTTGGTAACTCTACCTGGAATTTAAGTGGGAATGTTCTACATGGAGTTTAAATAGGAGTAGTGTACGTGGAGTGAAGTGGTCGGATGGGAGATGAATTGTTATATTAGAATGTGTACATAAGCAGTTGGAATGCCTCTCTTCCCCTGCCCCTTTTCTCCTCTTCCCTACTGTGGTTTGATGAATTACCTTCCTTTAGTTTCCTTGGTCACTAAGATCCTGTGAGTGCTATTTTACAAGTAATCGTCCAGCTAACTACTACATGTATACATACACACCTTTGCGTCCGTGGAACATTTCTGAGGACATGTATTGGGCACATACATACATACATACATACATGGAGGGACAGACTATGTACCCAGATTCTGAGCTGAGATCCAGTAGGTATAGGCACATGATATCATGCATCCTAAAGTTATGGGAGTACAAAGAGTTCCTAAGAGTTGGGATCCGTTCCTTAGCACGGAGTTCCCCCTCCATCCTATATATATCCTACTCTGGGAGGATTTAACAGTTGCTGTTAAATTTTGTAGTAAATACTTATACAAAATGTATATAGGAGCATATGTATTTTTTTTAATGAAAGAGCCAAGAATATGTTACAGACTTCACCAGAGTCCAGTTTCCGCTTGTCCAGCCGTCCCTTCCCTCCCGTTTTTAAAGACACACAAACAAATAAGTTACATGGAGGGATTCCTTTCTCGGGCCTATGGGGGGAATCCTTGGAGGAGCTTGGTTTTAGTTCCTCTATTGTGTACAAGTGTGAACTTGTATTTGTGTACACAGGTCTACGATTGGATAATAATGGGAAAATGTAATATATGCTGTAATAGCGAGAGAGGAAAAAGAAGAATTGTCAGCATGTGGACAAAATCTATTGTCTTGTGTGTACGTCCTGGTCGTGGGTGAGAGAAAGAGGATTTTTAGTTTAACTACAGTAAAAGCTGACGACCGAGAGAGATCTCATCTTAAATCTTCTTGAGACACTATATTTTGTTATGGAAGTGTTTTCTTTTTTTTTTTTGAAGAGGACGTAGAATAATTATAGATACATTTGCAGATGTAAGTCTATAGGTAAATATTATATTGGAGATGGTCCCTTGGTAGGGTAGGGATGCATATATATGTATAGATATCTGTAGTGAGTTGGAATGACAGAAATGAAAATCCTTACCGACCTGACTTCACATTTGGTTTCGTGAGGTGTGGTCTATATGGGAGATGATACGTGGAACTGTCGAGTCGTTATGCCTGGAAATGTATGTACATGATGAGTATTTGATTGAGGGAGACCGTCACTTGATACTATACGGAGGTCGGGGTAGTTTACTCTCTCACTCTCTCTCTCTCTCTCTCTCTCTCACTCGCTCTTTCCTACCTCCTCCTGTTGAGAGCACAGATCCTTATTGTTGTATTTTTATATGTACATCCATATGTGCATTTCCTTTGCCAATGGTGATTATTTGTGAGTGACCCTCGTTAAATAAATGGTCCGTTTTACTAAATACTTCTGTGTGTGTTGTGGCTCTTGTTGAAGAAAAACCTTATTAGATTTTTTTTCTCTCTCTCTCTTTGGAAAACTAATGTATTATGTACATATGTATTCTCTGTCGTAGGGAGATACTTGGAACATGGTCCTCATAAGTTTGCATTGGTTATAAAGAGTACTGTTCTACTGTCTCTCTCTCTCTCTCACACAGTTTCTTTCTTGAGCCGTTCTCTCTCTCTCTCTCTCTCTCTCTCTCCATTGCCTCGGCTTGTTCGATCCCATATTTTAACAATGGGCCATTTTCTCCGAGTCATAAAATGTGACTTGAGAGTCTCGATTCGTATTTCATGCTTGTGCTCTGCCCTTTTGTTTTCAGCTACGGGGTGTATACTCCTAAGAGAATACAGAGTGGGGTCTCTGCTCATGTTCCTCCATAAAGGACGTTATTTTGACCAGCATCAATATTATTCATCAACTGTTACATACTTATGGGTCTCTTTGGTCGGGCCTTTGGTCTTCAGAGTATTGGACAGGACGCTCCTTCACAGTGGGCACTACACAGAGATATGGATATTTTCTGTCCTTACAGAAAATTCCCTATAAATAAAAATATATATATATCCATAGGCCTGTCAGGCTCCATGAGTTTGAGGAGCAAGGCCAAGAGCGGGAGGAAGATCTTGACGCTGGAAAATAAATATTTATAATTATTATTGTATACTTATATGTATATATATAATTATATCTATATTATAATGGTTTAGCCTCTAGTAGGTTTGTCCCCCTCCATGTTTTTATCCCTGTAAGTACGGAAACGGTCCACCCTCCATATGTATCTCTGGATGTGTTATTAAATCTAAGGAATTACTTCCGTGTGTAGACTTTAGGAAAACAATAATAGTAATAATAATAATTATTATTATAGCAAGTGAATTTTTTAATAGATAATTAAACCCGTAATCACTCAAGCTTCAAATTCTAATGGGGGTTTTAATAGTCCCTGTCTTATCAGCTATATAGTGATAAAACTCCTTGTCCAGGCCTTCTGAACGTACACTTGGCTTGGCGTGGAAAATATGAAACTGATCTTCATCTTAAGAATTGATATTAGAGGGAATGAGTCTGGCTGATATGTGCACTGTTTAGAGAGAGAGAGAGAGAGAGAGAGGGGGGGGTTTTTCTGAAATTGTAATTCAAGAGCTTATTACTATATTTGTGTAAGGTTTGAAGATTGTAGAAATATGTATTTGTGGCTAGTAATTAATATGTATTTTTTGTGTGTGATTGACTTGAGTCGGAATGTCGTGGACTTGAAAGAACTCGGAGGGCTCCTTGAGAAATGTGCAATTTCCCAGAGTCACATTGCATTTTTTGTACTTAGTGCTGAGTCCTCCAATAACTCTGCAGTCATGGAGGGAAAGGCCGGAGTGTTTTATGCTCCTCAGAGCAGCGGCG
This sequence comes from Allacma fusca, assembly GCA_947179485.1. Lineage (NCBI taxonomy): Eukaryota > Metazoa > Arthropoda > Collembola > Symphypleona > Sminthuridae > Allacma > Allacma fusca. Next base: position 41,735,629 of record OX359250.1, on the reverse strand, counting down.
TCTCTATAAAGGAATGATCATGTTTACAGTTGATTGTAATTTCCATGATTATTATTGTGAAAGGCGTATATTTATATGTGCATTCTCATAAAAGCCATGTAGTAATAATTGCTCTTTCTCTCCCTCTCAAGTTTGTTTCCTTGAGTTCACGCACAACTTTTCCTAAGTTATTCCACGGAAAAAGAAGTTACGACTCGCAGATTAGTTATACTATAGGAGAGGTCTTTCCACTAGGGACAAAACTGATTCTATCTGACATGTACTGAGATACGTATGTGATGGGGGGGGGGATAATGTGTATGGATATTTTTTATATTTTTTTTTATAGATATATAGAGTGGTGTATATGTATCTAGTTATGTATGTGTGGAAAAAGGACGGGGAAATTATGTGCCATGTCCTCTCCTCCGGCATCAGTTTATATCTGGAGTCATTCGAGACATTTTCAAGTGCATTAAAGATATCGTAAAATCAGCGTTTCGGCGTCTCAGCATTCAAAAGTGCTTACTATGAGAGAATTTGTTCCCTTAAATAACAATTGCGAGGTTGATAGTGTATACATATATAATGATACAGAATGTGCCTATCCACTATTAGTATGCTCTCCTCGGCTCTGAAACTATAAAGCTCTTATTGCCCTTTTTTATTCCCTTACATAAGGGCAGTTCAAGTACGTTTAAAAGAAAAGCGATGATGGAGGACATAAGGAGTCGTAAAGGGATGGAATAAAAATTAAATCGGAGGGGAAGGGGGGTGTGGGGGGAATTCTGATTAGATACGTTCGGATATGCTCACCGCCCCCCTGGTCCCGTACATAATAAGCAGGAGCATAATTAGATATGCAAAGGTATGAAAATACCTGGACATTTTATACCTACGGGAGCATTGGAACTTATATTATATTCTAATCTATAGTCACTATATAGAGTTGTATTCACATGAAGTGCCGCAATTAAAGATTTCTCCCTGGCTTGGCATATGTACACGTGTGTTTGTATTGGGGAGGGGGTGGGGTAGGAGTGTGTGAATAAATGGGTCTTATGTTGACATGTCTCTCTCTCTCTCTCTCTCTCTCTCTCTCCCTCACTCTGTCTTGCCATGTGTGTATGTGCCCTGTGCAAAACTGATCTTGTAAAAGGTGTGTGGGAAAGGAAGGATTTTGCAGAATTGAAACTTTAGCATAGAGACCTGAGTATGCTCCATATTTTGATATTATGAGGAATAAATAAAAATGCATCTCACACATCTACTAGAGAGTGGACGTTGGAGTAGGAGTGGATTTTTTCCTAACCTTGAGTATATTATATATAACAGTAAAGGGTAATAATAATAACCATATCAAAGGAGTATAAAGGCTCATAAAGTGCAATCAGAAAGAGTTGAAAAGACTTCTCAAGGTAATAATAATAATAATATGAGGAATCTGAAGGAACGTCTCTGTGTGTTGTGTACATATTTAGATAGATGTACCTATACAAACCTATCTATACTTTTTTTTTTATGCAAAGGTGCTCTGCCTCTCAAAGCCCTCCTCCTCCTCCTCCGACTGGACAACACATGCCCAAACATCCTGTATTAGTATTATGACTGGATTTATATCCCTGGAGAATTCCTATCCCGCTCCATAACATACTTATATGTACACCTAATTATGTACACATCTACACGTACGGATCTCTTGAGGGAGAAACATGTGTAGGTACATACAGAGGATATTTTGTAAATGCAATTTAATAGTTGTTAGAATGTCTGGAAGTGGGATCCATTGTTGTGCATATGATTTGGTGGGATGTGGAAGGGAAGAGAGGAGTCAGGAGAAGAACTACGTATACTTTAACGCGTGGCCCCCCTCCAAAAAAAAAATGAGTAAATGAAATACTGCTAAATGGATAGATTCATGAGTGAGTGGGGTAGAGAGGCAGTTAGCTTGACGATGGGCTGGAATTTCAATGCTGATTTGAATGAAAGAGGCTATGGAATGTTCCTCTTGGAATTGAAATTGGTTAACATACGGAGGCTTCAGCAGGAATGGCCCAGCTCCCAGTTTAACAAGAGATGTGTGTACAGGGTTGATGAGTCTCGTGTAAAAATTACAACAGTTGATTTACATACACACGACACATTCCCTCTCATCGGGATTTCTGCTTGTACATTTGCATATAGGAAATCTCTGTAGTGACCTCTCTCTCTCTCTCTCTCTATCGATATACCCACATAGATCCATATGATATGAAGTGAGAAATGTTTCTAGCTCCGATACTGCTAGACATTTTATCATCTATATAGGAGGCATGCCATTGAGGAGAAGCCCTCAATTTGAGGAGTTCCACCGTTGATGCATCCAGATCCTCAACGTATAAAAAAGGCTATAGGAAGTAAGGCTATGATTGTATGCTTGTTTTGGACGTATGTACATACGGACGTGAAATGCAAATGACGATAATGAGGTGCAAAAGGGAAGGATTGCATGGGATCACTTACTTGCATTTGTACATTTTGTGGGTGCATTCTCCAGGGATTCATTGGGGAGATGTCCTACCTTGATTTCATAGTATGTGGTGGCTACATTAGAAATTGACAATGAGTTTGCTCCCAGTCGGAAAAACCTATGTACATAATTATATGTATGTAGACGCTCCGTCGGGACAAAACATTTGTTTAGTACAAGTCACACATTTATTTGGTCCCTGCGTATTATTTCCCCTCAACCCCGCAATCCGACTGTAGATGTGATGTTGTAATGAGATGTAAGTGAAGATTTATCAAGTATTTCATATGTCTGGCGTATTTATGTTACTAACAACAAATGTAGATTTGAATGTTATAGAGAGAGAGAGAGGGAGAGAGAGAGAGTGAATGAGTGAAAGAGAGACGAAGGGGAAAAGGCAAAGGTTAGTTTGGTTTTGGCTCCGGATCTTCTTCTACGTATTCTGCTTCTTCATCTTCTTCTTCTTCGTCTTCTCCTTCGTGTTGGAGTCGGTTGGGTTTTTGAACGTCACCTTGTGTGTTATAATGATGACTTGGGATGTGTAGCAGCGATGATTTGTTGTTGTGTGGGGCTCAGCTATTTAGGTATGAGAGAGGTTTCCTCATCAGAATAAGTAGTACAGTACAGACAGATGCATACTTATAGGGAATGGAGGATTCCATATAAGAAATATTATGCGCTTCCCTTAAAAATGTTTTATTTTGACTGTGTCTCTATTATACAGTGCATGTGTAGGAAAGTCTAGTGTTACCTCCAGTTGAGTAAGAGTGCCGATGAGACAAGTTGGAGTATGTTTATATTGCATTCTTGGAATACCTCTATAGTATGAGATCCTTCATGGTGATGGTATTTTTTTTGGGGGGAAGGTACTACGAGCTTGTTGTATGTGTGGGGATGCTGGGGATCTATCTCCGTAAAATAATTACTAACTCTCCGGTACAGGAGTCTAGGTCCTATGTCCTGATCTCCTGGCATTCTGTATAGGTCTATGTATAAGTAGATATATATAAATGTCTGCTTGTGTGTATTACAAATAGTGTGAGAGGTATCTATCTTTTTTCCGGTGTTACTTAATGATCCAAATTAAAGTCACAATTGCCATAGAGTGACAGGGGAGCGATTAGGAAGACGAATGATAGGACCAGGCTCTTCAAAAATATGCCGGAATATATGTATATTTGTGTACGTATTACTGTAGATGAGTGAGCCATATATGTGTGTGCCAATATGGGAAGTGGAAGCTGTAGGAATGATGCTAATTTGTTAAATGCCTGTCTTCTCCTTCATTCCCTGCCATATTATCCTTTTACTACTTACTCACTACTAGTCATTCCTTCCTTTCTTCCTTCCTTGAACATACCAGGACCTTGTTGAGTGTCACAAGTACAAATTATTTGCTTTGTCTCCATTATTTACGCATCGATCCTCAGTTTTTTTCTCTCCGTTCTCTCTCTCTCTCTCTCTCTCTCTCTCTCTCTCTCCTCTGTCATTATCCGGCACTGCCTCAAAATCTCATGAGGACAAGTTTTCTTCTCCCTCTGACTACTCACAATGTAACTTTTGTTTTCCCAATTAATTAATTCCTGAGGAGACAAATCCCTAGGACTAGGACAGTTCCCACTCTATATCAATATTTTTTGGAGGAAGAACAGCCCTTCAGCAGCCACAGAGAAATGTTCGGGGGAGAACACGTTTTTTTTAAACAAAAAATTAGGGAAAGATCTTCTCAAATGATAACAATTAACCGTGCTAGTACAAGCTTATGAAGTGGAAAGAGGTCCAAACAAAAACTAAGCTCACAGTTTGGTACTGAGCTTCCTTGTAGTATGTTTCCCTTTGAAGGATTTGGTAGCAATTTAAATGCAATGCATTTTATAGGTAGATATTGGGCAAGGAAATAAAGAAACTGGAGGGAAGACGGGACAGGAGTGGAAATTGAATTTTTGAGAGAAAAACTAATTATATAGGAATGAATGAAGGACTAGCTCCTGCCAGGAAGGATCCTCCAGAATCCGAGTTAGTTGTCGAAGAGAGTATTTACGTTGAAAGGAAACGCATTTAGCAGGGAAGTAAGTGCAGGTGTCTTTCTCCCAACTGTTTTTCGTACTTGTATGACTACGTATAATTATGTAGATATGGGATGGAGCCAGCAGGATCCTTATAATTATAAGTAATAATCTTATATTTTTCGAATCCTTCCTCTTAACGTAATCAGAGGAGCTTCCTCTGGAACCATAAGCGCTCTGCTTTTTAATAGGGTTTGAGGGATCAAGACATATAGATATAGATATCTATATACTGGAGCGGGATGATCCTCAGCCCGAACCCGCTGGAAATCCATATGTGGGTCTCTTTTAACCATTACATTACAAGATACTAAGTTTTGAGGAAGTTTGTTACTATTTAAAATCCAATGTGGGAAACACTATGGAGAAGAGTTTACATAATTACGTCCATATACATATGTACTCGATGTGAGCACTCTTCTGGATACATTTTATTTTTATGTAAATATGAGCCTTGTCCTTACTACTGCGTACTTACTTCTTGTATCTGTGCAGATCCTCTCGGTCTCTCTCTCTCTCTCTCTCTCTCTCTCTCTCTCTCTCTCTCTCTCGTGGAAGCTTTGTTACAGATATTGTAATTACCCTGTAAAAATGTACATGTGATTTTATTGTATATCTTTGAATAGATATATAGAATCCCATGGGGAGAGTGGAAGGAGGGAATTTCCATACTCCTTGTGGTACATCTATAGGGAAAATGTAGGACATTTGGGGGTACATGTTTGTGTACATGTGTGAGTAAAGTGTGTGTGTATTTTTTTATGCCTTTTTACTGCTCGACTGGCGTTTATACAATAACTGTGGTGTAAAAGTCAGGAAAGGATTAACCAGAGACTAATGCAGCAGCCCTTGTTACTTATTTGAAGGAGAGCGAGGAGATTGGGTGCACGAGTGTTTGGATCCGTGTGTGTATGTGTATGTGTATGTGTGTGTGTGTGTGTGTAGGAAAACAAAATCCAGATGGAACAAGTATTAAAACTGAACTAAAACTGTCTATACATGGTATATGGTTTCGTATTTGGAAAAAAAAATCCCTTTTGGAAACTTTGTCTATAGATTGTCTCTCACTCTCTCTCTCTCTCTCCCTCTCTCTCTGTTACTATTTCTAACTCTTGATTCTTAACAATCCTCGTATAATGCGTACAAGGAGAAGGGTTCTCCTCACTCTCTGCTGAATTCTCCCTCTCCCTTGATTGATTGACATTTTGTCTTCCCCAATGACTTTGTTCAAGACGTCCAGAGTCCTTGTCCCATGCAATTCTATCGTCTTTTGCACTCTCTGAGCCCCAAATGAAGCCACTACTACTTATCGTTACAGGTCTGGAGTATAATGGGAATTGTAAATTCTAATGGAACCATGTACAAATCTGTGGAGCATGACTATATATATATCTATAGGTACTTCTATATGTATAATTATATATACATATGTACTTTTTGACTGTCCTACAGTTCGCTTACTACGTCCGTACGCTACCATCATATGTAATTACATACATATTTATTTTTATTATACTTTGAGTACATATGTAGCTTACATTATTTATATAAAGGGTACGCTCAGGATTCTATGCATAGTCAAGGAAGCAATGAAGGCTCCTCTGGTGGGTCTTATTATGTCTGACTGGAAATCTCATTGTACTTATTTATACTAGTCATATAGTTTCACACACACACGTGTGTGTGTGTGTGTGTGTGTCTGTCTGTCCCAACGTCAATTCTATCTAATAGCAAGTGTCTCCATTTCCAACTGATAGTTCCCATCGAAAGCACTTTAATGTTTAGCACGTCATAATGCTCTTGTAGAATTATGCCTGGTTCAAAAGTAGGTAGCTTTTTTTTATATCTAGATACTTGTAAGCATATAAAAGGCTGGATTTTTTCAGTTTGTTTAATTTTTTTTGAAAACTTGTTGATCGTGCTTGATTTGAAAATAATGTGGAAGTTCGGATGTGAACTGTTATGTTGTTGATTTTCTGTAGTTTTGTTCTTCCCTTTTTGAGTCTTGGTTCGGATCCGAAGGGTTATCTTCTTTTTATTTTGAAAGTTTTGGAATGGTTTTTGTTCCTTTGAGTCAACTGTTATGACTGGATGGTTTGTAGTTATTGTGCGTGCGCTTTTAGGAGTTTTCCCTATCTATCGGAAGACTCCGCAGTGAAATTCGATTTCTATTAGTTCTGACTTCTGGTTGGTCTTCATCTGACTCTCTCTCTCTCTCTCTCTGGCTCTCTGGTCCTGTTTGTGGAAACCTAGGAGTGAGATTGTGTATAGACGGAGAGGAGGAAATTGATGATAGTCGTAAATCGAGGGAACTCTCTGTCTTTCCTGTACAGACAGCTATTCCACACACATTTTGTAATAGGGGATTCTCCATAGCCATTGTATTTTTTCCCCTGTAGTAGCTATCCCTTCCTTCCCTTCTTGATACATTTTTTTTTTCTGCGTGAAGTTTCCAGGGCTGTGGAACGTTTTGTGATCAAATTTACGAGTTGGACTCTGGAACTATATGTCGTTTGGTTTTTATTCTCCCCGATCTCCTTTTTGTTTACAGTCAAACAAATGCTACCTGTTCTTCCTCTGACTGACTACTACACGAGCCCTCATGTAAATTCCAAACGTAAATATATTATTACTTTTAAAAGCGCTGCATTTTTTTCTTCTGGAATTCAAATCTCCCGCACGATTTCATATGGGATTTCTATTTCTACAAGACTGGAAACAGCAAGGATTGAGTTTTAAAAACAGTTGTTTTTTTTGTCGTAATTTGATTTGAATTAGCTCTGAGAAAAGCAACAACTTTATTGACTCTAATTTGAAGGTGAATTTGGAGGAGTCATTTGAATTTTCCCACAGTCATTTCAGTAAATTTGCTCTGATTTAAATTCCAATAGGAGTTACATCCTAGGACAGATACATGTGGAAGGATGGGTGTACATACTATACATATGAAGGATGTTTACCTTTTCCTTGTTTTCATTCCAATCTTCTTTTTTTTCATTTTTCTTTTTCCTGTAGACAATTCTGTGTGTGTGTGTGTGTGTGTGTGTGTCAATTTAATTGGAACTGACAATGCTTATAAGAAATAAGTGTTGAGGACTGGATTCGTTCTTCCTTCTTGACATCTCTCTAAATTTTTCCTGTATTTTTTATTTGATTTATTTATGTTTGGAAAGTGTAGTCTCTACATTATATTGTTGAGACTATATTGAAGACTGACATGTTTTTTTCCGTCCGTCCGTCCGTGAGTGACTGATTGTTTTCACTGATTGAACCCTGAGGTCCTTGGTTTACCTGAATCCATAACATGTGATGACAATTATGAGAGGTATTTATGACCATTCGTACGGGTCCTAAGGAGGTGGGAATTTTCACTGGAGTCGTTAATACTAAGTTGGGATGTATGTATGGAGTTCAGGACTTACCATCTCAACTTGGGACTTGCTAAATGGGTACATGTGAGTATACTCGTACCATGATTAGTAGTGTCTGACTCGGCCTCTGAGATGACGTCCATATATTTATGTGCATATGTACGTGACTGCTGCAGATATTTATGAAAGGAATCTTACGCCAACGTGAGCTTCAAGTGTGTATAGAGAATAGGACTAAGACCTGACAATTTAAGGAGAGTCAGTGTGTATGTATTTATATGGGATTTTTGTAATGGGAGGTATTACTGTCGGATGTATGTGTTTGTGGCTCTCTCTCTCTCTCTCCCTCTCTCTCTCTCTCTGCTACTGCATCGTCTTGTTAGTTAATCCGCTTAGGTTTTAAACCTCACGATTTAGACCGTCGTTTTCAATTCCAATCGAGAGAAAACTACTTTGAGAGGGTATTTTCCTCTGGAAGCTTTACCATATACATAATTACTATTAACATCATTGCTCTGTCTCTCTCTATCTCTCTGTGTATTCCTCGAGTGTTTCTCAGTACTCCTCAGCCTCAAGGTAATGTTCATGTCAGACTGAGACACATTATTGTATAGGGGGAATGAAAACCACGAGTATTATTTATAAATAATTATATTGATGCAGAGATTCTTTCGAGGAAGAAGGGTTTTGTTGCAAAAATGACAAGTTTTCAAAAGGGGATTGAATATAGGAAAATGCTTTCCTTGTTCTTCTATTGAATTCCTCTCTCTCTCTCTCTCTCTCTCTCTATTCGTTCCTTTAGTTCCTCGAGTACGCACGTCCTTTTTAAATACTCGCACTTTTGGGAGAATGACAAGACAAAAATAAACTGTTTCGGTATCATCTGTGTGTGTGTGTGTAAATATGTCTGGATATGATAGAGTCAATGCCGAAGAGACGAAGGGGAGGAATGAGCCAGTGTACTTTTAAAAATATAAATACTTTATATGTATAATTATCTAGATATACCTTGGATTTAAATGTCGGACAAATTATTATTATTTTTATAATTATATATCTTTTGAGGTTTTCGGATCTCTCTGTACATAACGTGGGATTGAATTTGACTTATTATTGCATACTACAGCTGTATCTATATTGTTACGACATTATTAGAATAACTATAGTTGTTATTATTGAGTCAAACAATTATTGCTAGTTTTAGAAATAATGAATTATAATATTATGAAAGATATTCACCAATACTTACTACACGATGCTTAGCTAACTAAATGACTACAATCTATTCTGTTGAATAAATTAAGGGAGGTCATTCCGTGTTTAGCTCTTGACATAACTTGACCTATCTTTACTACTCTCTACCACTGAGCCACCCTACACTATTTCACTCATACATTTTACAATCCTACAAGGCGCCTGGATCGTGAACGTTCCTTGCTCTTCTGTGGTAAATTCTTTATTGCTAAAGACATTTATTTTTCACCCTTTTTGTACACAGCCACATAACACATCCTCACTCTCACTCAAATACATAATTTTCATTTCTAAATTTAACCTCCATCAATTAAAACAGTTTGACCTGCGTTAATTTTCAAAATTTGACCAGCGTTAACTGTCTCAGTTTGACCTGCGTTAATTTTCCAAATTTGACCAGCGTTAACTGTATCCGTTTAACCAACATAAATATTTCATAAATCTGACCAGAGTTGACTTACAGTCTGACCTGAGTTGATTTTCATGAATAAAAATTCACACTTGATCCGACCAGTGTTGACTTTACCGTCTGACCTGTGTTTGATCAGAGTATCGAAGTTCTGACCTGCGTTGACCTTTAGTGTCTGACCAGTAGTTGAACTACCCCAATCATCTTCAAAATCATATTTATTTTTGAAAAAGTGTCAAAATCAGGGAAACCCCTGCCAAAAATTTCCCTAATTTTCAAAAACTTTGATTTTTTTAAAAGTGTACTAATTGGGGAAACCCCTGCCAAAATTTTTCAAAAATTTCAGAAACTCTGATTTCTTTTTATTAATGATAAAATTTGAGAAATATAAATAACAAGTGATATCAGCTGAACAAATCCCTGCTCAATTTTTTTTAAACATTATTTTTAACGGTGGAAGTCGCCGCGACCGGAAAATCTCACTGCCAACCCCATAGTCCTCATGAACATAATCCTGACAGTCAGTAATAGATATTAACCATGACTTCATTCTTACCGAACGAAATATTCTCCAACATTCCCACCTACGATGGACAATCATCATGCAAAACTTGGCTGAAATCCTTAAACTACCGATGTACCCATTTCAAACTGACTGACAAATGGAAATTCGAAAATATGGATTATCTACTCAAAGGAACTGCTCTACATTGGTGGAATTTTTCCAACGACAATTTTCTAGAGAATTTAAATATTGCTAACTCCCAACTACGTTTCAAGGAATTTGAAGAACAAATCCAGAATGCATTTTCAGAAAAAGACGATAAAGCCATTGCTACAGCAGAAAATTCAACCACTGTATTTCATGCGGAAACAGACAACACTCGCGATTACATTTACAAGAAATTAAGTATCTTTAAACGTATGGACCCTACAATGACTGACTCCTGTAAACTCGACTACCTATACCAAGGACTACCTCAAGATCTGGCCTGGAATTTACAACTAAAACTTGGCGCTGACGGTACCATTGAACAATTTCAAAAACAATTAGATTTCTATACCTCTAAATTACAATCCCACAACGCTCAACTTCTGCAACAACAACATCCAACAGACATGGCCAAACTTTATGAATTCCCAATAAGAAACACTAGTCAACCACAACTTCAAACTCTGAATATGCATATACCGACAGACCAGATACCAGCTGAACTACCCCAAACAACTACAACTACATCCCACACTTGTCCATTCTGTAATACAAACACCCACCAACTACGCCACTGCTATACGTTCAAACGATGGCTAAATGATACTAATATCGTTACCAGCAAACCAAATAATAACTATCAACGACGAAACGACCCTACAACTCAACAACAATTTGGACAACTCGACCAACAATTTCCTAATCACAGCCCAAATCAACTTAATCATCTAAATACAATCTACGATTCAATCAGTGACCACTACCCTTCAAATGAGGACCAATACTGGCGATCGGAAAACTAAATCGCCTGGTGAAGAAGGGAGATCATCAGGCTACACAACAAGTCATCACGGAAACCTCCCACCGTATCAGCAATCCTAGAACCAACCCAAAACTCATCCCATTAATGTCAATTGTATTTGATAGTCCTCCCACTCCCCCACGAAAACGGAAACATCCGCCTTCGTTATCCCTTATTCCCAAAACGTTCCCCAACTCTCCATATACCCCAGATTATCCCCGTTACTTCCCGCGACAAGGATCTGATCCACGACACCACCGAATTCATTCTACTGCCAAGAAAAACATCTCTAACTCCCAACATCAAACGCCTGTTCTAGAAGAACTATACCGACACATGATCAAAATTCCCACACTACCCCGCACAGCATTCAAGAATGCAAAATCCAGCAAGCGAATAATTAATTACTCCTCATCTCCCAATAATTTTTGCAGTCTTCCCCAAACAAATAGTTTCAGAGAACTGAGCAAACAACTGAGATGGAATAACCAACATAAATACCATCATAAGAACAACTGCAATAAAAGACATGTCAGCTTCCCAAGAAAGGACTTACAGCAACGAAGACACTTTAGCAACCACTGTACAGAATACAAGAATTACCCTACCTCCAATTTACCAAATTACCAATACCAACCCTCAAACACAACATTACCACCAACTTGTTCATTCTGTAATACTGGCAATCACAAACTACGTGACTGCTATGCCTTCAGACAATGGATAACAATGCAATCAAGAACACCATGACTTCTACCAGAATAAACGTCAATTAGTTAATTTCCAATCCATTGCTATGACCAGAAACCTACAGCAATAAGTGATTGACCTATAACACCCCATGACGGAGAGATGTCCCAGTCTCAAAACACCCCACCCCGGGAAGGAGAAGTGTTACGACATTATTAGAATAACTATAGTTGTTATTATTGAGTCAAACAATTATTGCTAGTTTTAGAAATAATGAATTATAATATTATGAAAGATATTCACCAATACTTACTACACGATGCTTAGCTAACTAAATGACTACAATCTATTCTGTTGAATAAATTAAGGGAGGTCATTCCGTGTTTAGCTCTTGACATAACTTGACCTATCTTTACTACTCTCTACCACTGAGCCACCCTACACTATTTCACTCATACATTTTACAATCCTACAATATATATATAAGTGATTGGAAGGTAGGCTCTTCCTATGATAGAACCTATGGGAATTCTCATTTGAATAGTTAAATTAGTTTGAATGGGAAAGCTGACGGACGCAATTTCATCAAGTGCAAGTAGCCTTTATTATTCTTATACAATAGTACTATAGCTACCAACACACTCTGTCTGACTGTCTTTCTCTCTCTCTCTCTCTCTCTCTTTGGCTGTCCCTGCTGCTTGCTCACATTCTCAAGTAATAAGAAGACATCATTGTCGTTGATATTAACTCGATAGCGTGAAATGCGAATTGACATGGCATGTAATTGTGGCTACATGGATTTGGTACAGGGATCTTATGTAACTTTGACTTGGCGTGTTGGCATCCATGCTGAGGGACGAAATGTGGAGAGACATTTGACACTTGGTTACTTACACGTACATTTTTATATGCTGGTGTCTGTATTGTATATCTATGTATGTATGTATGTACTGACGTGTCTTTGGGATCTGGTACTCCATAGATTTTTTGAATTTTATTCCAAAGGAATTATTGGGTTGAGAGAGGTTCTACATTATACTGCAGGAGAGTCATGATACATATAAATATGTATATAATTATGTACAGAGGCTGTCCTGCCTCCTTTAACATTATAACTATTTGTACTTGCTCAAGCACGTATGTGGAACTGACAAGTTGATTTTGTTTAGTGACTATAACACATCGGTTTAGTACTGGCTAATAATGACACACACTCACACACACACACACACACACACACATACATTGTATCATATTATGCAAAAGGGAAATATCTATATGTAATATGAATATTGAAGGACCATGAGTGCGTATCAATACGGATAAAATCTTATGTGTTTATTTATTGGCTTAGTCTGGAGACGACAGTCTCGACCATCTTTGTCATTACACCTCTCAATACATTTTGTGGGTTCCTTTAGAGCGAGAAATAAGAAGAGAGAGAGAGAGAGAGAGAGAGACATAGAGAGGGAGAATGTTGTTGGCAGTCTGACTGGTCTTTTTATTTCAATTTTTTGATTCCATCTAAACTGATGAGTAGATGAACCATAGACTTAGATGACCACTAGACTCAAGCTGGAAGTCAGTGTTAAACGAGCGTTGTAAAACATATCCACATAGTATTACAAGCTCACATCCATTCCATTATTTTCTGGTCATCTTTATTTCTCCCAATTCTCCAATCAATGGTCAGTCCAGGAACAACTAGAGATCCAACTGTAGTTTCAAATCCTCTCCTTATTGTGAAAGATGCGAGAGAGTTCTCAGAGAATTTTCTCTCCAGCTTTATATCCCACAACTAAAACTTTATAGAAACATAATTACGTATCCATACATACATTCAGGGTGCGTTTAGCAAGGAGCATGTAAATCTTCTATATGATGGGAAAGTGACTCGAGCAACTCCTATTTGGACATTTGTAATAATAATGTCCACATCTGCTTTCGGATGTATTTATGTATTACGATCCCAATGTCACTTTTACAGTGTCTAGTATTGGAAGGATTATGAATTTCACTTTTATTGTGTAAATGTTGCATCCTGCAGTCCAAAGTGACCTATAATTTCACATATTCTGTAATAATTACTTCATTCACAAATTCGCACATTTGTCCCATACAAGAGTGAGGACACTAAAGCAAGGGCAAAGGTTCATTTCATACGGGGATAGGATTTCCTTCCTGCCCCCGTATTTTTTACAGGAGTAATAATAATCTCTGGAGGTAGTATATGGACTTGGTGTCTGGAATGCGTCTCTGTGTGTACGCGTGTATGTGTGTTTGTGTTTGTGTGTGAGTGTAAGGTCCTAGAAAAAGTATAAATGATTATTTGATATGCTTATTTTGCTATTAGGGGAAAAGTACAAGGTAAAATCCTGGACTGTGTGTAGCGTTCCCTTGGAAGGAGCCCGAAGAAGAGCCAAGTAGTAGACGTTAAAATTGAAAAGTATGTTGAAAACTGTAATGATTATGATAGGCGGAGAGGGCAATGATAATAATAATTGTGAGTGTGATATCCGTGGCGTATAATTACCGAGGCAGTCGTGTAATCATCAGCTATGCACTGCGGAAAGGAAATCTGACAAGCGGAGGATTCTCTCTGTGCAAGTGCATACGGTGTGTGAGTGTCTGCGTGCATCATCTATATCTTACATCATAGAATTATAAGTTCAGGCCTAAGAACAGCCTTCACTATATGCATGTGCACTCAAATGTACAGAGTCTCCCATGCACACCAGGCATGTCTTCAATAGCAAGTCTTAAGAGGAGACACATGTGTGAGGAGCTACACACTCACTTCTCCAAACATAAGTACATAGTCAGACACAATTTGGCCTACAGAGACACTAATGTTTGTGCAATGTGTTTTGGAGTAGTGAGAGACTACTTTTTCCTATGGAGATTGTTAGGATTTACATGTTCATCCATCGTTACTTACTTGTGTACACATTTATATTTTGCGGATTGAATTACCTAGACTCTTCCCTAGGTGTTTTCATTCACTATGCTCCCAATGTACTGTTCCACACTCATGACTCTCTCTCTCTCTCTCTCTCTCTCTCTCTCTCTCTCTCCAAAAATCAGAAGTACTTTTGGAATAGGGACACATATACCTATCTATAGGTAGTAGTTCTGCTGTGGCGGGCCGAAACATTTTTTTCATAGATTATTTTACATGTAATTGTGTATGTAGGGAGTGAGTGAGTCTTCCCTTTCAAATCTCTAATTACTACTACAAGCTTTTACATAGCCTGCTCAATTTTTAATGGCTATTATGTGTTATTTATTTCCTCTCTATATATACATATGTCTATCTACGATTCCTTATTATAGAGGCGGCTGGAACGGATGTGACTCTTTCAACGTATTTATAGATGATTGTTCAGATAAAAATTTTCTTTGGATTATTCTCAAGTCTTTTGCCCCAGTACCTTTTTTAGAAAAAAAGTTATTGTAGTCACAAGTTAAAGTAATTCCTGGGAGGCTAATGCTTCGGGTCTGTTTTCATAAGAGAACGAGTTCTTTTGATTATGTAAGTGTGTGTGTGTGTGTGTGTGTGTATGTGCAAATGTGTGAAACCATAAAAATTGCATCTTGGCGGTCATCATAAAAAAAAATTAATGCAATTCTGTGGGGAGAAGGAGCAAGTTTTATTCCATAATAATTATTATTATGAGGATGAGGATGATGATGAGGAAGATTATTAACCACAGTCGGAGGATTGGGCTTGAGATATTATGGAGGATAAAAAAAACTGCATTTACCTGTGTACTACTGTTCACCTGTATTATATATAATTATGTATGTGCATCTACTCTTAAACTATGTAGGAGATTTAGAGCAAGTAACTTCAGGTAGGTAAATGATGGGTGTTATCAAGTGTATGGTTAGTTTGGTTTGATTGGTGTGAGAATTCCCACTTTGTTTTAACCTTGTTAGACATGCTTCCACTCTGACTCATAATTTATAGAAGTGTCAAAGATTGGGATCTCCCTGTATTTCCCCCCTCACAAATGGACTTTCTATACCTTGAGTTTACGGGACTTTGTAAAATTAGATTGAGACATAGATATTATAATAATATTGTTGAAGCCAAATCTGGGATACGTAACCCTGATATATATCCTCTGCCCTCCCTCAGATTTTATTTTAAGGCTTGGATCATATTTGTTTTTTTTTTTGGTCTTATTGTTTTAATAGTCATTACCTAAGTTTTTCCCATGGGTCTCTTATCTCTCTGGATTTTAGAGAGGAAGATCCCTCAATTTACCGAGATTATTTGTAAACGTATTTGAGAAAACTTTCAATTAATTTAATTCCTGGGATCTTGGCTCATCCCACCCTTGAGATTTTTTATTTTTTGAGGGTTGGTATGAAATGACAGAGGAGGAGTAGTACATAAGTGAATAGATACGTTTTGTTGTTGTGTGGATATGGGTGGAAAAACTGGAGGTAGTTTTGAAGTTATATGATTATTTTCCCCTTGTGACAACAGTTTGATTTCTCCCGCGCTTTTGATATAATTATTTTTTTTTACTAAATAGCACGACAGACATGATGAAGTGTCTAGCCCTTGTGAGTGTGTGTCTAGTAATTATAAAACGGTCAGATACAGGGCTGGTAATTTGAGGAGTGTCTGTGGTTTGTACACACATGCGGTTATTGACGCTTCATGTAGTCGCGAAATCTCTCATCTTCCGTTGGAGCTGTAAAAATTTTCTGAAGAAAAGGTCGTAAAGATATCGATAAAAGTTATGCGAAAGTGTGGGTCTCATCAATTTATTAGATCGAGTCAAATTCAAATTCCCTATAGTGTTTCCATTGCCTCTATACCTTTTTTCTCCCCCTATTGTTGTACATGTATGAGCGTATCTATATGATTGTACAATTTTGTATTGACATATAGAGTCCCATAAACTGATAGTCATGAAGCATTTTGTGGAGATAGGGACTTTCAGACTCACGTTTCAATGGAGTTGAGCCGAAGAATAATATTTTGACAGGGTACTAATATAACATCTAAATATATCTATACTTATATATTTTTGTGAGTCAAGATAAATACGATCATTAATATCAAATCATGAAAACTAGTCCTGTAGATAAAAAATAAATAAAAATTGATTAGCATTGAAGGGAACAATCATTGTTTTTGGAATCTTAGATCATTTTTTTTTAAAACGTAGAAGAGGCGACACTCTCATCAAGGCAGAAAGGAAGGAGTGAAATATTTTTTCTCTTATTTTGTTCTTCTTTTTATTCTTCTTCCTATTGCATATCCCTCCACATAGAATTACACATCCATGTGATTTTTTCCCTCAAGTTTACATTTCGCTTTTGGTTTTTCCAAAAGGGAGAGAGAAGGAAGTGATGGAGAGAAAAAAAATAACGTGAAGAGCTAAAGAGAGAGAGAGAGAGAGAGAGAGACAGAGAAAGGGAGCTAAATTCCAGTTTGTATATACAAAAGCAAGGTTTATTATCAAGCAAGCGGATTTTATTTCCGGCCTCTTTTCTCTCCTAACCTTTAAGCTTGGGGTAAAAATAGATGGAGAGATCTGTATGTAGGATTATATATATCTATCTATACATATATAGATATGGAAGAATCATATGTATGTCTACTAGGAATGACACTCCTGCTTAGAGTCTCCTCTACTCGATAGTACGGGGAGATTTGTACACTCATTTGGATATATATGAGGGCAAGACCAGGAGCATATAATATGTTCTTTGGAATTATTATTGTCTGGGAGATTTCTCTCTCTCTCTTTCTCTGTCTCCCGTGGAACTGTTCTCCAAAGTACGGACATCATTTTCGACGGTTTAGGAAATGCATTCCTCCCCACAATATACAGTCCACATATGCATCAGGAGCCAACTGAGCTTCTGTGTGTGTATGAGTTTGGAGGATAATCTTCAAGGGGAAAAAATGAAAATGGGCAAGTTGTTTTTAAGACTGAAGGTTTCCAAGGAGAATTTTTTTCCCCTTGGTTAAGACTTCCTATTATCTGGAATGAACACTCGTGAAATTTAACTCATATGGCCTACTTTTTTTCCCTCTCTCCTGTGTGTGTGTGTGTGTGTGTTTGTCTCTCTCTCTCTCTCTCTCAGTCAGTAATTATTCCGACAGGGTAATTTTTCCTCCAGCAGAAAGGACTTGTGGAGCATGTGTTTTAGTATCCCTTCGGAGTACTTTGAGGAAGACCTAATAATAAGTAACTTATAGGAAGATCGACAGACAGGCAGGAGATGAGCAAGTGATGACACGGAATCCTATTATTTCCTAATGTGACATTCCTCCTGGTGGCCTCTGAGTAGTGAGTGAGGATTTAATTTGAAAAAAAGAATCCTTTCCGGGAATAGTTTACAAAAATCTATGCTGTCAGAGCTGGAAATAAAATTTGTACAATGGATTGTAATTTGGAAGACGTAGAATTCTAATGTTTGGACTGGTCCATTGGATGAGTCCGTTCCGTAAAATCTATTTATTCCAATTTTTAATTTCCCCGGGAGGTTCGTAGGAAGGAGCTGGGAGTGTAAGGCTTGATGTAATTATTTAAATAATGTTTGTATTTGTATATACGTGCATTGGGATCCGTTGTACTGGAAAACATATGAGGGGATATAGTGCGAGTAGTTTTTTTTTTGTATTGGGATACTATATGGAGACAGTTAAACTGCGAATCTGAGCGTTGTAAATGGGAGACATAAATTGCAATTGAGTGAATAACCCCATCAATTATTTAAATCCCTTTGAAGTTGCTCTGCATAGTGTAAAGAATTTAAGTTGCACATTTATTTTTATTGTCATCGTTTATTTTTCCTTTAATTATCATCCTTCAACAACAAGGAGTCTTGTCCCTGTTCAAGTCATCACTATTTTTGAGTACGTGTGTCTCTGTCTCTGTCTCTCTCTCTCTCTTTCTATATCTACGTGTTTGTTGTTATTTTGAAAGGGGAACCAGCTTCATCTCCAATCCTTATATTTAAAAGTGATCCTCCTCCTCCTTCAACATTGGAAATATAAAAGGAGATCCCAAATTATCTTCTGGTAACCGTCTCCATTGCATAGCTATCTTTTTTCTCAAGTATCAAAAAAACATGTGCCGGGTTAAATACGATTTATTTGATCATTGATACATATTTAAATAAATGTACCGTTTAAAAAAATAATTTTGTGAATAATTAGATACGTTTTAAATAAATTACATTTGACCCTTTAGTAATTAATTAATTATATATGAAAAAGGATTAAAAAAATAAATAAAAGGAACAAAACTCTTTGGTGAGTTATGTATTTTTTTTAAAAAAAAAGGAATTACTCAGTGACTAAATGGCTAGCCGAGAAAAAAAAACATGAGCCTGTTGTTGAGACTTATTTAATTGAAACTGATGTTTGACTAGCAATAGCTGATTGTACTTGAAAGCTGTTATATAATTATATGCATTGCTCCTTTTTTTTTCTTTTGGCAAAGAGGGTGAGACCCAAAGGAGTAGATAGTAGTTGTAGTAGAAGTGTCTTGTAAACCGCACTTTTTTTTTGTCCATATCCTAAATTTGCATGTGTGTAGAATGATCCTAGGGAGTACGTTACAGACGTGTATTTATATAGGGACAAGTGTAAGTTAGGATTATTTATGTGAACAAAGCTGTGTACGAGTCGCTGGAGGCAGGTAAATGGTATGGGAGATGGTTGTTGGAGTATAGAGTAGCAATTGTAGTAGGGAGTAAGTGGTCCGTGGGTAGTTTTTTTTCTCTCTCTCTCTCTCTCTCTCTCTCTCTCTCTCTCTCTCTCTCTCTCTCTCTCTCTCTCCTGACGCTGTTAGAGATTTTGGTATAGGCACTTACTCCAGACACAATTTACATTCTGCATTGTGTGGAGTAAGTCACCGTGAGATTTATGGTTTTGATTTAAATTCATTTATATTGCCATTGCTTTTTAACCTATAGCTTTATTGTTAGTGCTGTGGTCTGGTCCGTCAGGGAGGTGTGGCAGCAGGGCTGAGTGAAAAGTATTTCATTATTTCTTTCCCATTGGACCTCAATAGTCCTATACTTATAGAGATATTGCTCCAGTCTGGTTTTTATTTGCTCCCTTGTTCACTCTGGTGTTCAGTCTATTGTTTACAAGTATATATACAAAATTATGCACATGTAGTGTAGGGATTTATTTGGGAGGGAGACATAAGTACAAACTTATATACTTATATATATACAATTACATATGTATATATATATAAATATATACTCCCTTCCAAGAAACCTGTCCATGTCTAAAGAGCGAGGAGAGGTGTGACATATCTTGTGGGATTTGCCATTAAAAGTACAATAATATGTATTGTAGTGTCCCACATCAATTGGCCCTGGTTTTTGGGATTGCTATTGAAGGACTCTGCTTTTAGGGAAAGTAAATCAAATCTCTGGTCAGTTTGATGAATTATGGCAAGAGCTCTGATCAGGGGGATGAATGATGAACCATTGATCATTTGGCGAGAGTCCTTAATGAGTTTTGGGCTAGTTTAGGATTGGGATCTATTGTTTTTTAATTAATTTTATATTCATTTGTGTGTTGTTGGCTTGTGTGTCAGAGACAGCGAGAGAGAGAGAGAGAGAGAGAGAGAGAGAGAGAGAGAGTGTGTGTGTTTGTATGTGTCGGTGTACTTCGTTTTGGTATTTTGTAGAAGCCTCGCCAGTATGTTCCACTCTAAGGGATCCTATCGAGCATCTTCTTCGATAGGATTATACTCACATATGGGTCTCTATAGTAGAAAATCGTTAGGAGTAGATATAGGATGAGCTACAGTTGTTCGGGTGTGATGTGGTGAAGGATGCGTCGTGGGGTTATCTTGTCTGTTCCAATGAAGGAACTTGACTGGTCATTGATCGGCTTAGGGGCTTTCCACACTCTGCCACATTCCTATTGTCATATGGAGTCAGAGTGACAATAGGAGACGTGGGGGCAGGATGAGATCCATCTGTATGTAATAATAATAATTATTGTCGAATTTTGTATGTACTATAAGGAGGGAATGTTTTGTAGGAAGATAAGGAGCGTGTAGGAATACTATAGGAGCGGGGGGGGGGGTGGAGGGTTTGAGGGAAGGGGGGACGTCATGCTCCTCTGAGGGCATACACACAAGTAGGATAGGATCCGGACTGTGTTGTATTGTAATTTTTTGGGGGGAAATAATAAGTGCTCGATAGATTTTTCCAAGCGGATGCTCCCAGCTCCTTCTCCTGTGTGCTGATCATGATCATGACAGAGGACATGGAGACGAGGATGGGAAATGCATTCTGAAATTGTATCTCAGTACTTTTCTACGGGGCTATGGTTCCTGGAGATAAGGAGAGAAGAGCCACTAAAAGTATAAATATTATAAGGAGGTCCAAAACTCAAAACTCCAAGATGAATTGATGGTTTTATCAAATATCCTCCGAAGAGTCAAAGAGACAGGAGGACAGAAGAGAGAAGGCTGTTTGGGAAAAGCAAGAGAGCAGTAGAGAGAGAGAGAGAGAGAGAGTGAGAGAGAGAGAGAGAGAGGGTAGTAGGAGTGATTGTCAACCTGAGCCACCATCATCATCATCATCACCATCACCACCACCAACAACCACTACCACCACCAACACAGATTACAGCCAGGAATTAAGACTGTCGCCAACATTTCTAATGAACGTTGCATGTTTGCTACTTGAGTCATATAGTGTCCTTGTCATGCTCAAGATAAACATGAACGGTACTAATGTAACAACACTGTATCAACTAATATGCTACGCAGTGAACATTATTCTCATGTTGGGGATACATAGGAGTTTGGGAGTTAAAGAAGGCATTATACATGACCTGATTGAAATCCAAGAGAACTCACAGCAGACCCTAATATCCTTCTTTTGATTCTTCTCTCTCATCATATGAAAAGAATGTCAAGAGACATAGTACCGAGAGAGAGTCAAGGGAGAGAGAGAGAGAGAGAGAGAGAGACGTATAGTGGGACATATTACCAGAGATAAATTATAGATATATAATTTTATGCACACATACACACACACACACACACACATCCAAGAAATATGCTAAAGACTGAAGGAAGAGGTTGTAACCACCCAAGGAAGAGAGATAGATGAGAGTGAGTCTCTGTTGGAGATACATGGGTGTGGGAACGGTATAGTTCCTCATAGTGAGTAACCATTAAGGCCTGGAAATAACCACAATAAGTATCACTTTTCAGGGCATTTGGAAATCTTTATTGGAACAATATTTCAACTCCTGGCAGTACTCCTGTATGTATATATTCTATGGGACTCCCAAGTAATAAAGCTCCTCTCACATTTTTTTGATTTATTTCAAATGATTTGTCATCTAGGATGGTGACAGGAGGAGTCCTTAGATACTATTCCTTGAACACTGGATATGTAGTACATATATCTATATGAAAATCCCGCTTCTGGCTTCTAATCCATGGATGTAATAATTATGTAGAGAGACACTTCCCCTAACGCCCTATATTACAAAAATATAAAATAAAACAGAGTGAGTGAGTGAATATCCTCCTCGAATTATTACTACTACTGTACTCGTGAATTCCAAATTTGTTTTCAAATGTTTTCTCCCAGGGAATTCCGTAACCACTATATGGATTGGGATTCCATCAATTCCTTCCTCATATATCCTTTTTTTTTTCTTTCGATTTGTCCTAATTTTCTTATGCATATTTCACTTTTAATGTCTTTTTCTCCTTGACAATCCATAGACTATAATAATTATTTAATACTGTAGGAAGGAGCTCGTTGGATTTAGTGCTCGGGAAATTCTTATTATTGCATCTATAGAAATGTTTTTTTTTTAGGTGTTCCTGGTTTGAGAAGGGAAGGTCGTTGTTTTGTGGGAATGGAATTTGATCACCCTTTGGGATAATTGATAACTAATGGTTTTTTTTTATATCAATACACTTGAGTTTATTGTTGGGAGGATGGAGTTCGGATGACAATGAGACAGTTGCAAATAAATGTAGCGTATACTGGCCTCATAATAATTATTTAGCTGTGGACCTGCGAATTTCCTCCTGGCGTAGGGTTATGCTAATTATGTATGTGGAGTGTTAAGTCTTAGGGAGAACTCCAATGAGCTCGAATGTCATATACCTTGTGTGTACATGCATCCATGTGTGTGTGTGTGTGTGTGTTTGTGTAGCCCGCGCTGTCTTTGTAAGACATTACATTATTGTACTTGCCGTTACCTCCGGAGCCGTTCCTCTCTCTCTCTCTCTCTCTCTCTCTCTCTCTCTCTCCTCTCATATTATTTGTGGAGAGGAGGAAAAAAAACAGACAGAGCCAAGATGGTTGTTTAAGTAGTGAGGACAGGACGGTGGAGCGAGGAACATATGTAGAAATCTGTTAAATTCAAGTATGTATTTAGACCTTCCCTGCTCCTATGGACGCTTCTCCTATAAAAGCTCTCTTGACAGCATTGTATTATGCGAAAGGGAAGAGACGTCCCACCAACATCTCTCTCCGTCCGGGAGGAAAAGAAATACATGATGGTGTATGTTATTGAGAGGAGGATTCAGTAGGAGATGAAGATCGTCAAGAAGTTTGTGGAGGAAAGAGCATGTGTGTGAGAGAGAGAGAGAGAGAGAGAGAGAGAGTGTGTGTGAGTGTGTCTGATGCCTGGCCCCGGTCGGAGTTTGAGTAAATGTTTCGGTTTATTTGCATTGCTGGCTCTAGGTTTATGCCTGCCCATGTGATTAATTATATACACTTGTAGACGATTCATGCTTCATTTCGATGGAGAGAAGTGGCCATATTTTAGCCGAGCTGTTTGGTTTCGTTTATTGGCCTGGAATGTGAAAACCTGGATTTTTTTCCTGAGTCCTCTCTAGTATCTCTCCTCTCTTATCTTTTGGATTATTATTATTATTACTATCTATATCTCTATAGATACTAATACCTACACTTGGGATCAGTCCCTCCCCATGCCCTCCTCCTCCTCCTCCTCCTCCTCCTCCTCCTCCTCCTCCTCCTCCACCTCCATTTTCTCCTCTTCCGAGGCACAGTACAAGTACTGAGGAGGAAATTAATTGGAAGTAAAGTGTTCGGAAAAATTTGTGGGATTCATGGAGTAATGTTACTACAGGAGAGGGCAGATTCAGAGGAGAACGTTGAGGATTAAATGTAACAGTACATTTTTTGATGGGGAAAGATATATGGTTAGATTTTATGTGTATGTATATTGAGACTTTCGGAAGGATTTTATTTTCCCATTTGGTATGCATAGTGCTAATTCGAATATTTTTTTAATACTTGTCCCTGTCTTGCATGAGGAAGGTTACCTCAGAGATATTGACGGGAGTTTTGGGAAGAGGAACTTCAGCCACAGTTACTATTTCTACTATACTTATTACCTGACTCAGGGAGACGTATGTATATATCGTCGGTGAAGAGGCAAAATGATCTAGGTGCATAATCGATTAGAATCAAAATGATCTACATAACTTTTTCCCTAAAGGCAAAATGAACTGTGTGCAAGCCTCTTTAAAAGCAAACTGATCTACATACAATTTTCCTTAAAAGCAAAATGATCTAAGTGCTGGTCTATTTTTTTTTTGTGAGAAAACTAGCATCTGTAAGGAGGACACGTGGCTTATAAGGGCTAACCATGACTGTAATTGACCTAGGGTTGTGGGTTAATATTCTCTGAAGGGTTTGCTATTACTCAGGATCATTCCGGCAACTAAAGTTAATTTCACTTTTTGCATCTAATACATTTTTAGTTACGAAAACTGCAATATTCATTTATTTTAAAATCGACGAATTAAAAGACGATTCAAAATCACAGTGTGCTCATGTGTTAGTGTGCACATTGAATTGGTTTTCCCTTTAATAATTCTCAACGTGGAGTTTCTTCAAATCGTATTTTACGATCATCACCATCATCATAACATTCGGAATTATTTTCAAATGTTAAATCATAACAGACAACATTTTTTTTCAATGTTACTGAAAGAAAGAAATGGAGGCATTGGGGAATTGAATGCCTATATAAAAGATTTTGAATACCTCGCATTTTTGTACACCGGCATTAGAATGTGTTTACTTATATTGTTTTTATTACACTTTGTATCTAGATCATTTTGCTTTTAGGAAAAGCTGCATCTAGATCATTTTGCTTTTAAAATTCAATGCAAGTAGATCATTTTGCCTTTAGTGAAACTGCAAGTAGATCATTTTGATTCTAATCGATCATGCACCTAGATCATTTTGCCTCTTCACCGACGATATGTATTATAGGATGGAGACATAGAGGGAAGGATCCAGCCTCTCTACTCACTGTTTTTTTCCCTCTCCGATGTACAAATAACTCTTTGGGCTGGTTTTATTGACCATACGAGGATAAATCATGGGTTGACAGAGGGAGTGATAAAAAAGATTTGGGAAAAGTTGTTAAGAATTCCAGATAACTGAAATGAAAGTAAACGAAACGAAAGTGACGATAGTCTAATGATGGCAATGGGGATGTATAGGTAATAATAATGATCATGATATGGCATGTCTTAAGGATTTTTTTTACTCTTTTCATTTCCCTCCTCTTCTTCTTCTTCTTCTTCTTCTTCTTCTTCTTCTTCTTCTTCTTTTTCGTCGTCGTCGTCTTCTTTTTCTTTCTCGGATCTTCCTACTGGTAATATATGACGGTGTGGATGTAAGGAGGGTTTTCAAACTGACTTGTGATAGTTTTGCACTCTTGTTTGTGTATCCCGGGCTCCGTGCATAATAAATATAGATGGATGTAGAGGATACGGATGGAGCGGGAAGGGATATTGAGGAGAGACGGAGGCCCGTGTGTGGTGGAGTTTTTGGTTCTTCCCTGGATTGATGATTCATTACGTAAAAATATACACTCGGTGGCGCAAAGTGCTGGATTTTTATGACTCTCGGGTGTCTTTCTTACGTCGTTGATGAAATGTGGCAAGTGTCACATTTCGGCAATTTGTTCATGATGAATGGTAAACAATTCAGTGGTTTTGTGGCAGAGAAGGAAACCAAAGTTTAGATACATTTTATTCACAACCTTCTTCCTTTCCTCCTGTACATGAACGACGACTTTTTTTTCCAGAGGCCTGTACACACATACACACATACAAATTAGGGTTGGTCATACCGATATAACGATACGATATTATCGTTAATATCGTCCATTTTGGAGGAACGATATGCTACGATAATTCTCGTTTATTTCACACGATATATCGGTCTATCTTAATATCGTTCTAAGAAGGTAGGATCGTCGAAAATTGCATACTGTGGTCATCTGACCTATTTCTCGCCCTAGAAAGTGTCATCTGAACCGAAAGGAGTGGTCAAAACGGTTCAATTCAGTTCAGTACAAATTAATTCAATTCGTTTCAGTTCAAATTTTTGAATCGAAAACAACGGTTTCCGCAGATATACATAAAGAATACGCTTTCTAGACACTACAGCAGTATTTTTCAAGCGTACAGCAGTAGGAAGTTAAACTAAGGGTAAAGATCGTTACTTTTAGGACGGTAAATCTGTTGCTGAAATGTTTGGGGCAGAATGAATCGTTTGAACTTTAATTCAAGAAAAACGATTCAATTTAATTCAAAGGTTTGAACTGAATCAATCTATTCAGTTTCATCTTGAATTGAATCGAAAAATTAGTAAATTGAGCTGAACGAACTGAAAATTTCCAATTCAGAATTGAATTGGTTCGAGCAATAGAAGGAATGGTTAAACACGCTTTTGGAAAAGTGAATAAGTGAAAATGAAGCATTATTTCGGCTTATTTTTATTGCTTATATAACTTTTAATAAAGTAAATACTTATTGGGTACTTTTTACTTCTTATTTTCATTATTATTTCAATTTATATTGTATACCGTTTTTATCGTTCTACCATATCGTTATCGGGATTATTTTTGTGAACGATAGCGATATTAACGATACTTCGAAAGGTAACGATATGACCAACCCTAATACAAATACACACTACCAACTGTACTATGACTATTAGTATACTTGGACTTGCAGGAGTCGTCTGTATACTTAGGTATGTATATGCAAGACCTGCAGAATACAGATATAGATAGACGGAGTCTCTCTCTCCTAGAAAATTTAAAACCGCTTGTGATGAGTGTACCAGAGCTCAGATGTACTTTCGTATATGTTACATCTCTGTGTGTGTGTTTGTGTGTGTGTGTGTGTGTGTGTGTGTGTGTGTGTGTGTGTGTGTGTGTGTACCTTCATACACAAATTTTTTGTATGTGTAATTCCTATGTCTCTCTGTCGATCGTCTGATTAATTCCTGAGTACCTGTCAGCCTGGGCGAAATTGCAAGGGGATTAGTCAACCACAAGAAATATTTTGACTTGACGGACACGTCTTCATATCTGAATGTAATTAGATACAGATAATTATGTAGAGTTAGTACTTGGACTACCTGACCCTACCTCCCCTGTTCCAAAAATTCAGGCTTCTTCCCAGCCTTGAAGCTTCCGTAGGCTCTACCTTTTTTTTTTATTAATAATTACTAAGCCATATATTTAATTGAATTTCCCTGGGTTATTTTGCAAAGGGAGAAGTACAGCATTACAGGGGGAAAAAAATTAGGGAGCAATTCCAAGGAGAGGAGTGTCCCTTGTAATTTGCAAATCATGTGGAATTTTGCTTGAATTTGAATTTGGAGAGGTGAGAGGTTGGAGTGGAGGGGATGTCAGGGACTGGGAGAGGGAAGTATATTTTGTGGAATTTTTTTTTGTTGCTCACCAGGAGCCAGGAAGTGATATTATTACTAATAATGATGGAAACAAATTTGGAGTTATTGGGAATACAGATAGTGTGTGAGAGTGTGGAAGGACAGAGTTGAGGAGAGAGGATGAATTTTTGCGGGGAATTAAGTACATTTGACTGAGTAGATGTGGGAAAAGGAAATGGGATGAAAGGAATTCGTAATGGAAGCAAATGGTTGGATTTATAAAAAAAAACTTGTAGTTAGTCAGACATAACCATATGTTAAAATAGGAAATAGTGCAAGTTATTTGTGTGAGATAAAATAGAGTTGATTCCTTTCCGCAATCACTTTCAACTTGTATCCCCAAAGGACTCGCTCCTCTAATATAGAAGATGAAGATGGAGGGAGGAGGAAAATGTTAGTTTTTTTTTCTCTCTCTCTCTGTATCTCACTATATCGTCGTCGTCGTAAAGGAAGAGTAAAACCAACGTAAGATGTTTCACTTTCTTTTTTGACTTACTCAAAAAATTTGGCGTCATCCAAGGGAACCTTATGCATGGAGTTGGATGTAAGGATACGGATATAGCTCTTTCTCTCTCTCTCTCTCTCTCTCTCTCTCTCTCTCTTTCTGATTTTTTTTTAAAAGTTCTCAACTTGGGAGTCATAAGGAATGAATATAAAAGTAATGTGAGGAATGGGGGGAAAAAGTGTAGAATTTTTACACTCTCCTCGTACATGTTCAGTCACTGAGGACTCACTGAGCAGAGGACTATGGGGTTCTTAAATGAGAGGATGGATACACTTGGTTGTTGAGCCATTTCATCTTCTCATCCGCAATAAACCAAGGAATTGATCAACCTGGATTTATGTCCTTCCTCCTGACGTTAACGATGAGACAGGTAGGCTGTTAGTTGGTTCGAAGAAATAGCAACAGCAACAGGCAATGGCTATATATTATTCCTGTACTCAGTCCCAGCTTAGTCTCATACTTGTAGGAGAACCTAATTTTCTGTCTATTAGCTCCTACACACTTCTATAGGGACACAGGACATAGGACTACTAATAGATACTCGTATCCTTGCCTTTGAATTCCCTCCTCTATAGGAGGAAATTGACACAGGCATGAGAATCTGGATACTCAAAGCAAGCACATATGTATGTAATTATTTACATATGAGTGTACGGTTATGTAATGTACATTATGTACCATAAGAGAGCATGGACTAGAAGTTTTTTGATGCGTACCTGGACAAAATGAGGAAAGGGAAGGAAGGAGGTGAGCCTGACACGAGAAGTACGAACTGATCGTTTAACTTTTCCTTGGGTCTCTGTTGTTAAGCTATTGTTGGATTGGATTGGTGGAAGTCCGGTTTTGTTGGTGCTATTTCCCTGGCAGACACAAAAATAGCCCAGTAATTCCGAGTTGACGGGTTCTACCTCTGCAGTTTGGGGAGATAAATAGGAAATAGTTAAAATTGAGCGAAGAACAGCGTATTCAGGGCATTCTAGGAGAGGGAAGAGTTAGTGGAGTGTGTAAAGTTGGAACTGGAAGGAAATTCGGGTAAGGAGATACATACATACAGTATGTACGTAGTGTCTGGGTTTTTCGAGGAAATGGATAAATTTTATTATGATGATTACACATGTACTGGGACTGTCGTCCTACTCACGATCGGCAGCCTTGTGTGTAGTGTATGTATGTATACCTATGTATGTATCTATATGTGTGTTTGGGATAGGGAACTGTATTTTGAGCAGATTAGAATAGGTTTTGTACTGTTATCAATGGTACTTGACGATCTCAATGTCCCGGCTCCTGGTCTTATTGTCATCGACGCTCATCGGCCGTACTATTCCCTCCAAACACCCTCGTGTCATCCGGGCTGTCCTTTATACTCTTTTCATCGGTGCCGAACAATAGGCCCGCTATATATAGTCTCCCTCTCCCTCTGGGCTGACTGGGTGGAAGCTCCTGTCTGCTCTGTTTTAGTGCTCCTTATTCTTTGTGCACATTTAAATGCTGGAGTTGATTCCTTCTTTCAAATGCATTGGATTGGAGTCCCCTTTTAATATGCGGAAGAATTTTTACATCGGATAAATTGCAGTCGAATTTTTGCATCGGATAAATTGCAGTCGAATTTTTGCATCGGATAAATTGCAGTAGAAGTTTTGCATCGGATAAATGCCGAGGAATTTCGCATTGAATAAGGCAATCCAAGGGAATTTTTCCCTCGCCTATAATCCAAGAAATTGACTCTGAGCGTAGGTACATTCTGTGTTCGTGCTAAAATACGAAGATAATTTCGTAAATAGATTTCCAATACAGGAGGTTTCTCATTGTACGTAAAGATTTCCGTCTTCCCTTTTGAGGAAAAAGCTTTCCCGGAAATATCCTAGAAGCAATACACATATATCTATAGTAATCTATATTGAGAGGCTCTGGAGTGAGAAGGAATCACTTATTGTTTGTCTCGCTCTTCTTCCCTCATCAGGAGAATAAGTTTCAGCGGAGAGGGAATGATTAGGAAATTGAGGATGGGCGGGAAGTTTAATTTTTGTGTAGAATTTTCCCCAAGTAATGAAATTTCCAATGTTCTCCGAAACGACTTGGATCCACAAGTCCGTTTTATATGGTATGAGGGAAAGGCATCATATTCTTGCGGGAGAAGAGGAAACAGAGGAATGTTTTTGGAGGGAGAGATCATATTTAGGAGAAATTACAAGCTAGGAGGGTAGTTGGTGAGTATATATGTACATACATATGTCTTGGTATGTACATAATATAATTTTATATGAAATTGTATGCCTCCATTCAGAATACACATGGTGTCTTCAATGTAAATCTTATAATATATAGGTACGTAATATTCCCTAGCGCTGGAACTGATGTATATGTATCTATATATTATTCTTTATTGTTGGCAGTCCAGGATAATAATGTGTGCATACTTTTGAATTATAAGAGTCCATGGTCATACATGGCCTGTACATATTTTGTTGAAATTTACCGGGGAATTAATTGCGTTAAGAGAATGAAATTACATGAAAATTCCAAAGGAGAGAGAAAAGATAAAAGGCTGGTCTCGGGAGCTTTACTTTTATATTCAAAGGGAGGAGAAGAAAAGGAAGAGAGGAGTTTGGACGGGAGGGTTCTCCTATACATACATATGTGACAACACTCTCCTCTCCGGATCTAGTCTCCACCAACTTGCTCTTTTCTTCACTGTCAGTTAATGAGCACATTTTGAGGGGAATTCGCTACTTTGGCTCTACTCTGTATAATTCTATAGTTAATTATATACATATATGTATATAGAACATATGTACGGAACCCACTACTAGCTATATAGCCTTCTCTCTTGAAAATACTAAATGTGCAAATACAGATACCCTACTCCGTCCAAGGTAACAACTCTTTGGAGAAGATCTCTATTGCTTTTTTTCGTACATATAAGAATAACATATGTACATACGTCCATATGTATATACTTGATGTATTAGGAACAGGATAGGGAAACTTGACAAAAAGTTAAAATTTATTAGCTTTTGTTCCCAGACATTTTCCGGCTCTTTCCGTCCATCTTCCTCCTGTGGTAGCTCCGACTATGTAATTCCTAGATGCAATAACAACTCCAATAGAAGTTGAGTTTTAATTTGGCAATCCTTGGGATTCAATCTTATGTATCTAGAGTTGTGTAGTTGGTAGTAGTAGTAGTAGTAGTAGGAGCTTTTTGATTTTGTAGGGAGTTTTAGAGCTTCGGAACGGACTTTTGGGCGGAGTCTTTATATGTAATTAATTACGTGTGGTAGGAAGTTAAATAGTAGTTCCTGGAAAGCTGGTAGCTGGGTAGTTTACATGTATCGGAAGTCTTACGGGATCCTCTACCTTGTAGAGGATGTGCCTCGTCCCTCAGAAATTAGAACAATGGAGGAGAGAAAGGGGAAGAGGAAATTGAAAAATTCTGGAGAAAATTCCTGACGGGGTGATTTAATGTTAAAATCAAAATCTTGTGGGCACTTTGAGAGATGAGGAAGGGGGAAGGAGAGGGGGAGAGCAGGAGGAATTGTCTCCGTCATGTTTGTTATCTTCTTGGGTTTGGAATAGTATAATCATAGGAGATATTTGTTCTCTCGTGGAAATTTTAAATTGTTCGACGTAATGTAATGGGCTCCGTTTTGAAGGAACGTGTTATTGGGAGTAGTAAAAGTATATGCTGGATATATAAGTATTATGTAGCTATAGATATGGATTTTTACACCCTATTTTTTTTTGTTTTGTTTTACGTCAAATTAGTACCGTGAGGAATTCCCCTTTTACCTATACTTAGGATATAGTAGGCCTCTGGAGGGACTTTGTGGAGTTGGAAGGAGCTTTATGTTTACTAAATTATTTTTATGTTTGTTGTGTGTGTGAATGTGTGTGTACGTGTGTGTGTTTGAATGTGTGTGTGTGTGTGTGTGTGTCTGTGGACGTATTTTTTAAGGCCCAGCAGAAATCCACTGGAGCTGTTATTTTCCTGGTTGTGTTTTGTTCGGATGTGAGAGAGGGAAAAAATGTACTCACTTGATTAGCATATAATAATAGTTTTTCCCCTCTCTACTCCGCTCTGCTCAGCCATATTTACTTGATAATTCACACTAGGTCATGACTGTGAGCTTTTATTTTCTCTGGAACTTATGCCCAGGCACAGTGTTCCCTTCTATAATAATTCCTCAGGACTATATAATGCTGCTCATTTTTCGAGACTTCCTATAGATTCTCTCCCTCTCTTCCTATTTCTCTTGAAAATAAAAAATTTGAAGGTTACATATGCACACTTTATTTTAAACTTTTTTGCCATGTAGGACTGGGTGTTAAAATCTGATACAAAAAAAAAACATAAGACATGATACCAATCCCACTTGGAATGTCTAAGGACTGATTTGTGGGAGTGGGACTCGTCATATTTGTGGATGATGGGGAGGGAGCTCAATTTGTAGGAGGACTATGAAGGTGTGTGTGTGTATATCTGTCTCTGATGACCCTTGTATGAGTACTATGGATTCTTGAGAGATTCGGGATTTTCTAGAGCTCTATACCTAATTATATCTATCTATCTCTATGGTATTAGTTAGTCCTCAACGGAGCTCATCCTCTTGGTTTTGTATGGGCTCTCCTACAACTAAAATAATTGTAAGAACTTATGGAGCAATAATAATTGTATATGGTAATGAATGAGGCTGAGAGTCTGGGCTATTGATCCGCATTATTACAGGCATTCCAGACTGTGTGTGTGGGGGAAAAAAGAGAGAAGTGTGGAGGAATAAGAGGAATTACTCTCCTGTTGTGCTCCTTGGTTGTTAGTTGTTGAGGTGGTAGTTGGAGGCATTATTTTGACATTATTTAAAAATTGACACTCCTTATAACTTTTTGTGTTCGGTGAGGAGAGGGAAAGGGAATTCGGGATATGAATCTTCTGCGAGAGGTATCTATAGATATGTATCGGAGTGGATCTATCTTGTATCCGTAATTATGTATCTCTGGGGAATGGTACGGAAGGCGGAAGGTTATGAGGCCGGAGTGTCCAATAGTGATTTATTCGCTAATCACGGCATGATCCCATAGTTGCACATCCAAAGAGCACTTCTACTACTGGTTCAAGATTTGTATGGATAGAGAGGGCATATGTGTCTGCAGATAGGGAGTTGGGGCTGTAGCTATGGGGAGACAACAGATGAGCCTGTTTTGTGGTGAGCCAAGTTTTGTTTTGTGGAAGTATATTGGCAGAAAAGTTGAAGTGTGCGGAATTCCCATTCGTCTCTGGTCATCTCTCTCTCTCTCTCTCTCTTGGTCTTCTTGGTCGTCGTCATCATAATTAATCATTGAGCCAAACAAGAATGCAAATTTCCATGTATTTAAAAGCTTGTATACAGCATCTTTCATTCTCTTGATGATATTTTACTGGCCGTGTTACCACAATCTCCTCATTTACTTGTGGCAACTGCCTTTATCATTATTTATGGGCCTCCTCTCTAGTCTCTGTGAACAGCTACTAAAACACTGCTCGGCTAACGACTACATGTATACACTTTACAGGGACTCTACGTATATAATACCTAATGTCTCTCCACACTATTATTTACTATGAGGAGGAATTCTCTCCTTCGTCAGTTTTGTCTTCCATTCTACACATTTCTTGTAATTAGATTATTCTTCATATAAATTTTGTTTCATGAGCTCTCTCTCTCTCTCTCTCTCTCTCTCTCTCTCTCTTACCCTCTCTCTATGTCTTCAAATGTTCCTTCTTCTTTGACTTCTGGGGCTGCGGGTGCTGCTGTTGAGCTTGCCCACTGCTGCTGTTCCTCAAGAATAAAAAAAAATACATAATTTTTGTCAAGTGTGACATTTTCAAGAGATATCACTTTCGTGCCAAAGATTAACGTTGGCAATTGTCTGGCTCCGTGATTAATGAACAGGTAACTAGAAGTTCTATCACCTTTTGCAAGTTCCTCTTCTCCTCCTTAATATTCCCAATGTCCAGACTAAATGTTTACAATTCCTAAATCCTCCGAGCTCTAACATCCCTCAGAGTTTACAAATAATGTTTTGAGACTTGACAATTGTCGAGGGTTTAGGAAATGTTTTTTTTTTTTGGAGAGGTTACCATTTCCTTGGAGAGCTTTTACAAAATGATGAGTTTTTATGAGTCTCCAGGACGCTGTCCAACAATTTCATGAGACTTGATCAGTTTCAAGTGGGTCGTTTGGGGACTTGGTCTGACTTGGAAGTATGTGTTCAAATTCGAGGAAATCTTTTTGATGAGACTTTCGGATGAATACACTTAAGCAAAGCACACACACACACACACACGCATCCATATATATGTATTTACACAGGTATGAGAAAACAAGGATCGTAGTAATGAGGAGGGAGAAAAAGAGGAGTTTTGTGAGAGTAGAGGAGTGTTGGTTGATTTTATGGGAGTGATACGAAGTTGAACTGGAACTTGAGATTACTCCGAGCCAGTTCAATGATGAGTTTTTGGAACGTGAGCGAATGTTTTGCTATTGTTATGATTCTCATTCATGGCTCTGGCTCTCCCTGACTGGACTTGCTTTTGGGAGTTTGGGCAGGTACTGTATGACATTGTAATTATATATTAGGTAATACTGTGACTTGTTCCTCTACCTTCTTGAGTCTTGAACGTTTGAGAGTTTCGAGCATTTGAGGACCTTTCAAGCTCATGTTGTTCTAGTAGACACGCTTTTACATTATTATTATTATTATTGTTACATAGGAGAACTTTACTGTGTTGTCGAGAGACTTGAAATGGTGATCTGAATGAGTCCTGGGCACGAGCTATATGACCTTTTCGTGGATTTTAGATCGTCAACTCCTGCAAATCTACCAAGAAGAAGAGCTTGACATGGGGAAATAGGATTTGAATTGATAGGCCACCTGAGAGATGTAGAGTCCTGTTTTTTTTCTCTCTCTCTCTCTCTTTCAACCTACTATGTACCTGATGAGGGCTAAATGATTACAAGAACCAGATAACACTGACATGGCACACACGACTACTAAATCTATGACCAACAGGTCGTCATAGATTTCGTACTTTTTCTGCTCCTCTTGTCCACTTGTCCACTCTTGTCTCTCTCGGCATTCTCTCTCTCTCTCTCTCTCTCTCTCTCTCTCTCTCTCTCTCACACACACACACATATACGTATACGCACTGTTCATCTCACTATCACACATAAGTCTTCCTCCTCTTTTTTTCTTCTGTCTTTTATGAAAAGAATTACTCTTGTTAAAAGATTTCCCCGCATCTAGAGGCAATTAGTTACTCCTGTGTGTGTGTGTGTGTGTGTGTGTGTGAGTGTATGTGTGTGTGTCGAGCGGAGCGGTCCCTCATGGCATTGTAGGCAGAGGTGAGGAGTTGTTTTGACCAGATTGGGTTTCACAGTTTTAGAGATGCTCACAAGTGATAATTAAAATTAAAGACCCGCCATTCAATTTCTCACTATAAATCTACCATACGTTCTGCCTCTCTCTCTCTCCTCAACATTTCAGCAGAGTAGCAGAGGAAACTTATTCCTATGAAATATGCCCAAGTGTAAGTATATATCACTCTAGTAGTAATTATTACAGCCCTACAGATGAGGCCTATTAGATACGCCAAATTTTTGCATCTCTATTATTACGATCTCTTATGTCAGATTAAGGTCTGAGGGTCCGACCGGGATTCTACAAGAGATATTTATGAAGTTATAGTAATTATTATCAGATATAGTGTCTGAAATTGTATAGGAAATTGAAAGAAATTTGCATAGATCATAGGAAACAAATTCAGATCATAGGATCAGGATTCAGGATTTTGTGGGATGAACCTTATAAAAAAAATATGGTTTGGTTTGGGTGGGTTGGGGAAGCATTTTTTTTTCATTCTATTTCTTTTTTTACCTTGTGAATTCATAATTATGCAGAATGTGTGAGTGTGTGTGTGAGTGAGAGAGAGTATCTGAACTGATTTCACCTGTGATGTTCTTGTAGAGTGTAAATGGAAGGAAATGACTGTATGCATGCGAAGGGTAGAAGAATCAGAAGATGAAATGGAGGGTTTAGCATTGGGAATTGGGAAT
Source organism: Allacma fusca (assembly GCA_947179485.1). Lineage (NCBI taxonomy): Eukaryota > Metazoa > Arthropoda > Collembola > Symphypleona > Sminthuridae > Allacma > Allacma fusca. The sequence goes on along the minus strand of OX359250.1, from coordinate 41,699,477 downwards.
TTACGAATAGAATTCCGCTCTTAGTCAGGCACTTGATGTAAAGGGAGATGCGGACGGCTATGAGTGGAGATAGAGTTAAAGATGTAATAGGCAGGCCGTCAGATGAGATAAAATGGATGGGAGCACTAAATTACTGCACAATGGCTAATTTCTTGAACTGAAATGAACAGACTGGATGAGCCGGTTTGCACCTTCACTTCTTTCTTGCATCTTCTTTTCTCTTATTCTATCCTCTGTCGCTTTGTCTTCTCTCCCTCTCTCTCTCTCTCTCTCTCTCTCTCTCTCCGCATCTCTCTCTCTCTCTCTCTCTTCCTTGCCCTTTACAAGCGTTTGCAATGCTATTTAATTCCTATATTAAAAGTATCGTTTCCAAGACAAGGCTGTAAAGTGTCCGTGGAGGTTTTTTAGTACACAAGTTAAGGGTGAATGTGGTGTGGAATTGGAAAGAGATGGAACATTTAACAAACTGTCTCCCTCCATATTTGTACAGACCGACTCCTCTCGGACGAACGTGTTTCTTCTCCAACTGTTAAGGAAATAGGAAAATTCCCAGAGAGCACCCCTACTACTACACAGCCGATATGCGAAACGTTTAGTTTAATAATTACTGCAAAGATTACAAAAAAAAATCATCCCTGGCTTTTAAAATATTTTGGGGAAAAGGGCTGAATTAGGAATGTCAATTAAAATATATCAATAAAATTGAGTCAAATCTCCGTGGATTCTCATGCAGAGCTCTTGTTAAGGTTCTGGTCACGTTTCTCTTGACACTTTCAGAGTGAATCCAGCTTTTTTTTTATATTTTTAGTATTAGGTAATAATGGAGCAAGGAATAATTTACAGCTCCCTGTCGTTCTCTAAATTTTTTTGATAGGCTATTTACATTAAACCCTGCTAAAAGCTCTACACACTTAAATATCTCCGTATATAATTCCAATGGAGGAAGAATTACTCTTGCCAATTTGGAGGGAAGATTTTATTACATTGGGACCATTGGGCTTTTGTACTCTCAATGACAGAAATATATAATGGACTGACTGACTACAGGAATGTACAAGAGTCAGAGGTTGGGTGAGGTAGGAATATCTATAGCTTGGAGGTAATGCTAGTTTCCTTTTATTTTTTGAGCGTCAGTATAATATGGACAGAGGGGGGACATGATGAAGATTGAAATAATTATTTATATTGGATGTTGTTCCATGAATTTTCCTAGCGTTTGTGAAATAGAAATGAATTAAATGGAGAAGTGGATTTGTCTCTCTCTCTCTCTCTCTCTCTCTCTCTCTCTCACTCTCAATCTCTCTCAATCTCTGTCTTTTACTGGCTCCAATCAGATTGAATTGAGGTAGATCTGGTTTCCTTGTACTTGTTGCTCCTCTCCTCTGGATTCTGAAGGATCCAATTTCTTCCAATGAGCATATACATATTATAATCTGGAATGTATGGGGATTATAATGCAAGTTCAAAATTATAATAAGTCCAGACACTAGCACACACACACATTCACACACATACACATCCACTGTACTCCAATAGCAATAATAGTCTCTGCAATAATAATTGCTATAGGAAAAATTCCTGTATTTTTTCCCCCTCTTGTACACATAATGTATAAATGTACTTATGTGTTTCTTATCTCCCATATTATTTTTATATTGTTTGTGACGGATTATGTAAAAGGCGACTGCTACTGTGATACTCTCGGCTCATGCATGTGTTTTGACCAGCTTGGAGGAATATCTGAATCTGAGGATAGATAGGAAGCTATATATGTAAAAATTATGTAAATAGAAGGATACTATGTAACTAGGCTGATGTCGTCCATGATGTGTATCTACATATCTACATATGTATCTATCTATCTATCTATGCCTAGCTGTGGAGAGGGAATTGTGAGGGGAATGAGTGGACAGTGGAAGGGTTGAATGTGAGATGAAATATAATTTTTATGATTTGAAATAAATATGGGAGAGGAAAGTTAATAGTTCTAGTTCTAGTGTAATATTTTTCCATGGTTGGATGGCAAGCCTTCGGACTTTTCTCACTGATTAGAAATATAATTTAATTGATTGACTAATCGGCCCTGGGTTTTTGCTCCGTCAGTTACTATGTACTTTTTACTCTTGTTATATTCTTGTGGTCTGAGCCACTCTGTCCTGATTCGATTTGATCTGATGTCGATATCAATTGATTTGTGATCGTCTCTCTCCTTTTCTCTCTCTCTCTCTCTCCCTCTCCTTTCAGAATTTTTGTTCATAGGAGAGATGGGAGTTACTGTTATTACTTGTCCGAGCTTCTGGTTTCAGCCCTATCTACTCTGTCTCTCTCTCTCTCTCTCCAACTTTGTAATAGTTTAAGATTTCTTCCTTCATTTCCTATCTCTCTCTCTCTCTTTAAGTTAGCCTTCCATCTTTTAGCATCAATCAATTTTTTTCCATGTAATCTCCACTTGGACATAATAGAGAGAAGATGGAGGATTGGTAGATAGGGACTCCTATCAAACTGATATCATGTATATCCCTGGTGAGGTTGTTGGGATGATGGGAATTATTATTGTAGTTCCTACTACATAGATAGATACACATTGGGGAGGAGGAGGATGAGGAGGAGGAGGGAGTTCATAAACAAAGCTTACGCAAGTCCGGCTCATCATCATCATTTCTGTCTGTTCTCTCGGAGGACTTTTGTTTTGGGCAAACAAAATAGCCAAGCACGCCTTTTCCTAATAGTTGAGTTCTTTCGGAGATTTTTATTACTCTCAAGAATTAAACTGGGATAAAGAGTCCCAGCCATCATTGTTGACTCTCTCTCTCTCTCTCTCTCTCTCTGGTCATAATTGTATTTATATGTATGTATGTATCTACATGTACAGACATCCATATGCATGTTGATGGATTTTGAACCCTCTCCTTGACAGGAGTCTCTAGGTTTCTTATATTCTAATATCCATTTTGCTTGTCTTAATGTTTGCTACATACATATGTAATTATACATACTATGTAGCCAAATGAATATGTAAAATGGACTCCCTCCATTATACAAAGTGAGTCTTCCATGGAGGAGGAAGGCTTGAACGTGGAAAAGGCGTCAAGGCCCCTCTGCCCTGTACTTACATATACAATGCACACACACACACATACACAGAGAAACATTTACAAGATTTTGGGCAAGGAATCAAAAGTCGTTCAAGATTTGTATCTTCATCAGCCTTGTGTGTAATAGCACTGGATTTTATAACTATATGTATTTATTTGATACATCAGAGTTGGTGTGTCTACCTGGAGGGAGTCCTCGGAATTCATGGGACTTAGTTAATAGCTCTCTTGTAGTTTCATCCCTTGGGAAAAAAAATCTAAAGCTGGCTTTCAATTTACTTGATTACTTGTATTCTGTGTGTAGATGGACGTACGTATGTACGTAGTACGTCAATTGTAGAGACACTGCCTTACATACAGTGATACAACTGGTCTGGTAATTATTATGGTACGACCTAAATGGTAGTAAATGGTACATGTGGTTCATCAGGAGCAGGGATATTGCATGAAGAGCCTGTCCTGGAATTCACTCTGGACTCTTTGACAAAAGCTTATATTTACTACTAGTGGGAGGGGGCTGTACAGAGGATTCTGATGTCTCAATTATTTAAATTCAAATTCAAATTACAAAAATGATTAGAATGGGAAATATCATTCCTCATGTAATTTTGTCAGTCAATAATAATTGTTTGATTGTGCTTGATTGATGACTGTATAGGAAATTGAACATGGTAATTGATACTTCTTGAATTTTTGTTGACAGTAAATAATACACAGTGTATGTGTGTGTTTCTCTCTGTGTGTGTATGCTTACACTTACTATAAATGAACCTTTGAAGATTTACTACCCGTAAATTATTATTGTCAAATTTATGACGTCAAAATATATATATATATTTTTTTAAATCGGGCTGTTCTTCTTGTTGTTCCTGTTGTTCTTGTTGTGGACTCAGAGTAATGTGTAGACTTCATAGCTGAAAGCTAGTTAGGGAGGTAATTAAATTGGCGTGACGGTAAGACTCATGACAGAGAGACTGCTCCTGTGCACTTATCAAAAGTGTTTAGGTGAGATCCCATGATGAGAGATCTGGTTTTATTGTGACAGCGTGAAGTCATTTCCGTTTCACGCCTGGTGCCGTGTCTGTTTGAGGAGTTCACACTAAACTATACTTACATAGTATAATATATCTATACATATGTACCTTTAGAAACCCTCAACTTTGTTTTACTTGGCCGGGCTTTACATTATATGAAGATACATATGTATGTATGTACCTATCTCTCTCTCTCTCTCCTTCTCTTCCCCCGCAGTCACACTTTTCACCTCTAGGACTTTTGACATGACTGCAAAGTTTGTTCGACAAACAACAAGAGAAGGGACGGAGGTGGAATGAGATATTTTTAAAAAAAATTGTTCCACTCTTTTTTTTTTACCCTCACGCTGGATTTTTGTATATGAGAGAAATATATAGAAAGAGAAATATACATCCCCCCCTCTATTTTTATAATAATGACTAACATGGAGATGAGTAATTTGAAGATATCTTATTAAAATTGAGATTAAATGCATGATAAAATAATGGGCTATGGACGTTGGGCTGGCCCTTGCAAATAATGTAATGGAGATGTGTTTATTTAGACCGTTAAAAGTCCTCCCTCCTCTGTTTGTTTGATGACGGGTGTGAAATTGTCATACACTTTGGGATATATTTGCGAGGATTTATTAGCACTATTATTGTGAAGGCACCTCGTATTTTTTTGTCTTCTGAAGCTTAGGATCTTAAGGAGAAGCTCTCAAGGAAAATAGTAGGAGTAATTATTATTATGATGATTACAGCTCTTGGTGGAAATATGGAGGGAAATAGGAGGAATAACTATATTACTAAGAATCCTGTATGAAATGCGTGTAGGGCTACAATGCTCAACTCACTCACCAAACATCATCATTACCATTATTATGATTGACTTTATGACATGAATTATTTTACATGGACTTGCCTCTCCACACACTTACTTGTATTTAGACGGAGCTAATATGTACGGCTCGGACGTCCATAAGCGTAAGGTCGCTTGACCTTCATTATTCTTCTTTGCAGTTACTTCCAGAGTCCAGAGTTATGTCTGCAATCCCTCTCTCTCTCTCTCTCTCTCTCTCTCTCTCTTTCTCACTCACATTCTCCTAGGGAAAAAAATTATAAAAAACCATTTAAATGTTGAATGGTTTTTTTTTATTAATCCTGCAACTCTTCCAGTCTTGAGTGGTCGAGAGATACATTACGCGGAATGGACAGGCTCTGAATTTTGAACATGATTTTAAATATCCAGCACTTATGTATGTATGTACAAGGAGACTTGTTCTGGAGAATTCAATTTTTTATTTTATTTGGGACAAATATCTCCTCAGCATCAGTCTATTACTTAATGAGGGAGCTTACGGAAGTAGGATGGAAGCTCTGGATTTTTCTATATGCTTCTATCTTTTTCCAATATACTTTTATGTATATCTACATTTCCTATGTACATAATTATTTGATAGACGGTTAGGACTCCAGTCCATTTAATTACAATTGGGCAGATGAAAGTCTGTGTGTGATGTGTGGACGGGATAGTGTGAAGCGTTCCGGGATGGAGCGGTGCCCGAGAGGAGGAATGATGAGAGGGAATGACTTGCCTGTAGCCCAAGAGCTTGTCTTCTGTCAGGTTGCAAATAAAAAAATACACAACACAATGTACATGTAATGCTATGGTCATTATTATAGCTTTATAGCTTGGACTGCCTCTATCTTGTCCGAGTATGAGGAACCTTGTCCCTTGGAAATCCTCAATAGTACATTGCACAGCAGTCATAGTTTACATAACCTTAGTGTGGGACTCTATCTATACGATATGGGAAGATTTGGTGGATGAGGATTCCCATGAAATAAAAGTATATTTCCGAACTCTCTTGTCATCTCTCTCTCTCTCTCTCTCTCTCTATTATATAGAGACTCTCACGTGGAACCGGTATCCGTACATAGTATCTCCATCCATGTAGTTTCATATTTGAGTCTGTAGATATGTATGTACACATTTACTATGTGCTAGGATTGAGGGAGTTGAATCCTGCCTGGGCATGTTTGAGTACGGCGTGTAATTATGTATGTAATTACCCACACATTATAGTTATAGTTGAGTGCCTCCCTGGAGTAGGGACATGTGGGGATACATATGTGTACATGAGAACTATTGCTATCATCGGAGATAAACCACCATTAAAAGTTATGATTACATAATACTCATCTTGTCTTGATAAAGACTTTTGTTCTTCTCCCTTGATGGTTTAATTGAATACTTGCGTTTGTCAGGGGATGATTGAATCCAAGCGCTCATCTTCCTTTGCGGCTTTTCCTTCTCTCTCTTTCTCTCTCTCCCTCACTCTTCTGTCTCTTTTTTCAAACCCTCACCTTCCATTTACCAACACTTTCCTAATTATTATTCCTTCCTCACTATAGTATGACCCTGCGACTATATGTACGGTGATGATGCCAGGCATGCTTTTTAGGATCCGGTTCTAATTCCGGTCGGGGATAATATAATTAGGGGGAGTAATTACACTGCTTGACTGCTTTTTCCTTTCTACTATTTCTGTGTGTGTGTGTGTGTGTGTGTGTGTGTCAACATGTGTGCTTAACTCTCTGTCTCTCTCTGTAAATCTTTTGGAGGTTTTAGAAAATTTTAGGAGCTAAGCTAAGGATTAGTTTCTATTAATTTCTATCACTCAAGTAATTATTATCTACTGTTAAGTTGAGGAATGTTTTCTGGAGGGAAGGAATTCAAACCCTGGGTATATCATCCCTTGTGTGTACAAAAGGAACTATGCTGAGAAAAAGTGGATGTTAATTGAATTGAAATCATGATTTGTTAGAGAAATAATGAGTAGCTTTTTTTTTTTACTTGTTCACTTGCTCTCTCTCTCTCTCTCTCTCTCTCATTTACAGCCCTGTATATTTGTAAGGGAGGGAAAGGGAATTAAATACATACGTGCTGAATGCGCAAACTTGTCCCTTGGATGAATGGCTATGCTCGTCAGGAGTGAAGTGAAGGAGTGATTAGAAATAATAATAGGCAAGAGCATGAGAGAGAGAGAGAGAGAGAGAGAGAGAGAGAGAGGTTCGGGTTCTCGGGAGCTGCGGGAGCCGACCGAAAGGAGCTTCAAATGAAATAAGATGGGATGGGCCGTGTAATTATTATGAACGAGATGGGCTGGTTCACTTCTTGCCTCCTTTTATCATCAGCCTTCACATGTTATAAGAGTAGACTGTGGAAATTTCATGTGTTCTTCCTCCTCTCATTCCCTCCCTCCCCCCTCCGTCCTCCCCCCCCACTCTTCCTCCAAATACTCAACTTCCTTCACAATTCACTTCCATACACACACACACACACACTCACACACACACATACAAATTTTCTGTACGCTCTCAAAATTTTAAAATCCCTCGAAACTTTCAATGATAACCGCTGACAATGAAAGAAGGCAGCTTTTTGTAATGCCCTATAAGTATGTGTGTACATAATTATGTATGTACGTACATGTATCCTATGCTCTCCTAGGGCTTTTGTATTAAATGAAACTAAAGGGAAAGCTAGGATTTAATTTTTTTGAGGAGCCTCCATGTCTGTACAGAGTAGTAATAATTATTATTGAAGACTTGCTCCCAAATTGAAATTTTGTGGAAGGATTCGGTAGTTAAAAATAAAATTAATGATGTAACTAATCGCTCCCTGGATGGATTCCCTTTTCGGAAGTCTGCGATAATATTTTCCTTTGCGAAAATGAATGGTGGGGAGTGTATGACTTCATAGTGTGGATCACAGGCACCATGGTTAGAGACTTCTACTACGTTGGATTTTGATAGATTCTGTGGTGCAGAGAAGAATTATTAGTATTAGTGTCTATAATTATATGTATATTAGGGAAGTAAGTGTGATCATAGAACTACATATGTAAGTATCTACGTAGGATATAGGAAATATATAGAGCTGGAGATTTTGGTTGGGTGAGTCTTCCTCAAAGATGTAAATATAAATACTGTATGGAGATTACATACTGCAAGTGGACTTTGATGTAATTACTTATACTTATATCTATGCATATGTGCGTATTTTTGATGGAGGACTAAGGAGCCTGGATTTTGTATGAAATTAAATATTGCGTCTTCTTGTATGCTCCGCTGTTATATACACTGTCGAGCTTGTTGTGGCTAAACAAATCATGGTCATCCTGCTGAGCTGGGGATACAGGGGTCCTGAGTAAATCTTCGGGTCGCTGATTTGCATACTCATAAATTCCCATAAGAAGCTGTGGACGACAATTTTTTTCCCCTCCCTCCTTCTTTTACTCCAAAGCTAACGTCCCGCGTTGGCTTCTTCTTCTTCTTCTTGTTCTTCTCCAAGCGTTTAGTAGGAGATATATAATCCTCAAATCCTCCTATATATGAACATTTTTACATGATTCTTAAATCCATGTTAAAGTGGAACCTGCCAAGTCTCATTTTTAGCATCCTTTTTTTTTCTTTTTTATTATCCGCATTTCCCCCTCAGGGTATAGTTTCTACTACTAGAGATGCCAACTAGTATGTACGTACGTCTCCTACAACGACAAATGAAGAACTACAAAATCCAAGGAATTTTGTAAAAAAAAATTACGGTATTTTTTTTTTTTTTTTTTTTGAATGTGATGATCATTCAAGGAAGTAGTTTTGAAATTACAGAGCTAATTAAATAGCAGTAGTGGAATATATGATGGGATTCAAAACGGGAGAGATTTCCCTTGTGTGGACTATCATAATTTTTTTTTGTTAAAAAAAAAAGATTTTTAATAAATAATTGAATTGTTTTTCTTCCTCCTCCTCATCCTTAATTTGCCTACTCTCTGGGATTCCTTATTTTCTCTAAATTTTCAACTTTAGATAGCTTGAGGGGAGAGAGATGAGTCTATGACACAATTATTATTATTGTTTATTATAATATGATTGAAGAGATTTTTTCTCCCTAATTTTACAAAAAAATAATAATATCCAATCTTGAATCTCTCTTGCAAGTTTGGTGAGGGAGGATTTAGCTATGTGAGTTTATATTTTGCATACATTATAAAATATATATGTATAAATATATCTGAGCACTGTTTTGAGGTCAAAGATTCCTATTTCCTTTCCAGCCTCTCTCACCAGATCTTTGTATATCATATGTAATGAGGTTTGGTAGGATTTTATAAAAATAATTACATACATGGAGAGTAAGTACATGAGGGCTAGTGGGTTGTTGTGAACTGTAAGGATTTGAAAATAGGGCTTGGCCATATCTGTATGTGTTCTGGGACACTGGATGTATCTACTTATAAATATATATATATCTATAGGATCCGTAGAGATATCAGGATGCATGTGTGCTCTTGGAAATAATTGTATATAAATGTTTCTGCAAAAACAAGTGTGATAAGGGTACAATGATTGGACTTGATTTGTTACTGATTGGGACTGCCTCGAGTCAAGTGGAAATGTGGAAATGGTCAGGGGATTTTACGGAGCTTAATTGATTATTTATGCCTGATCAGTGGGTTTCCTCTGCACCTTGGACTTTAGGGAATTTATGGATATTTTCTCTCTCTCTCTATCTCTCTCTCTCACACACACTCTCGTGAGTCAACAGTCAAAACTAAAAACATGATTTTTTTTTTCATTATGTCATGCTTTTTTCCCCCAATGCTCCTTGTCTCTCTGAATTTTTTTTCTTCCTCTTCAGATCATCCCCCCTCCGCCTGGTCACTGTATAGACAGCTTGTGTAGAGTCAGGTGGGATTAATTCCTGCACTTGCTCATTCTAGATATGCATATCCATGTGTAATTTTATTGACTGACACAATGAGTCCTGGAGTCCCATGGACTCTCTTATATATACTTATATATATACTTATCTAGATAATATATATATGAGAAATATTTATTTCCTTGTCAGCCAGCCATTAAGGGAAGATTTATTGTTTATAGTGCAATTAGTAAATTTACGGATACTCATTATTATATTGTTTTTGAGGAATTTAATTCCATTTGTTATGGCACTAGCGGGGGGCTGCGGAGGATTGGGACTGTATAGGTATTGATTAACCTTCGAGGGATGATGATGAGAGAGTCTCATGAGGATTTATTTATTGGAGGATTTATTAGCGGAATAATTGGCAAGTTTTATGGGAGGAGTGAGTATTTATGAGTGTGTGTGTTGTTCTTGGGCCTGTGGATATATTATGTAATGACGCATGTATGTAGATACATGTGTATGGGAACCTGGACTCTCAAGTTTTTGTATCATTGTCAATTGTGTATCCATTTAATATTATGATTGTCAGGGAAGGTAGGCATGAGGGCTCAAATTTGATTTTTAAGTGTAAAGTGACTCTGTGTGTGTAAAGACAAGGGAGACAAGTTGACCTGTTTTTATTTTTGAGGATGTCTTCGGCGTCGCTTCTTGTTTCAATCGGAGCTTTACGACTTCTTTATCGGCATCCACCAGTGACTGAGTGTGTGACTCTGTCTGTGCCTATGTAATTATGTTATGTATAATTATTTAAGTGTGTGTGTGTGTGTTTGTGTGTGTGCGCCTCTGTAAAGCTTGTTTGTGGGCATGCACTTGAATTTGACTTGTGGATGTCTGTGTGTGTATAGGCTCTTAATAAATGACATTACTTAACACAAGTCCTGCTCTTTTTCTATGGACATGTACACATACATACATACATACACAGTATATTAATATGAGTCTCCTCACTCATTAGGAGCTTGAAGGTTTTGGATTTGTCTCTAACGGTTGTGGTGGATTCTTCCGTCTCTCTGTATAGTATGTACATACTAGAGTTGGTACATTTATATCAAGGGTCTCTGAGATCCATCAGAGATGTATCTATCTCTGGAGGGATGTGAACATGCTATGAACATCTTGTTGGGAATGGAGTTTTGAAGTGGTCTCTATATATGAAAGATGTTGAATGGTAGTTGACAGTCATGTACTGAGCTATGAGAAAGAAGAAGAAGAAGAAGAGAAAAAGAAGTAGAAGAAGAACACGACGACAAGGATGGAGCCCAGCTGAATCTTTTTTTTCCCCTGTGTGTGACAGACAGGAGGATTTTTGAAGTGATTTAAATATCTTATTATTACACCACAAAGCCGGGTTTCAATTTCATCTTTGTTTAGGAGCGTCCTTTGAAAGAGCGCTATTCATCAGGTCTTTGTGTAACTCTATCATAGAGTCATATGTATATGACTGGATGGAGGAGGGAGCTTCGGGTCGTCCCTATACAGCATTCATCCTTCTCTTCTCAATGTAATAAAAATTACTTGGGCAAATGACTTCCATTATGCATGGACTATTAACTCAAAGGACATATTCCTAGGAATGCTGACGTATGTAGATAGATACCCATGGACTTTTATAATGACATTTTGAAACAGAAAAAAAAAACCGTCCCACTCACAAATATTGATACTCATATGAACAAATCAGTGTAATTACATAATAATTGTACTCACAGATCTCATACTAGCCGAAAATACTATTATGTACGGTCAATGGGACTGGTCCTTCATTATTGGACTGTTTGTAACATATTAGAAATATGTGTGTGTGTGTGTGTGTGTGTGTGTGTGTTTGTGTACACATAATTACATATTGAAATATAGTCCCATGTAATTATATAGGGATGTGTCTGTAATTGCCAGTAAGGAAGGTATAATTGGGAGATGACATGCATGGAGGAGCATGCATGCTCTCATCCTCATGAGTCTCTCCTATAAACAGCATATAGGGAGACAGGGCCAATGGGAAGTCTCAGTGAGAGAGGGAGAATTAGTGTGGAAAGTCGTCATAAAAATTTGACTAGCTCAGGAGAAATAAATAAAAGTATTGTAGGATCTGTACCCCTGTATGTAGATATATCTATCTACATTCCAAAGTATAAAATTAGATGTAAGTATATGGGGGGACAAAGTAGGAGGAAAAAAAAATGAAACGGGTCATGTTCCGATGGACTTCAAAATGGAGATAGTTGTTGTTCACGTGCAGGAGATGTAGAAGAGCATCGTTGATTATTGATAAGCTGGTCTCCTGTCGTTAAAAAATATCTTTTTCAACGTCAAAATACCACTTCATACATAGGGAGTCAAGACTGTCCAAGAGTTATGACTTTTCCCCCCTCTATATGTGTGATGCAGGAGGTTTTGCTAGGAATCTTCACAGCCTTCACAATCTGTGTACTTCTAATAATTATTTATATGGAAATACGTATATATGTCAGAGCTAGGAGATGAAAAGGATTTTGTTGGATGTGTAGATATGTAATTATGTATGTCTCTGAGTGAGTGTGTGTATATTTTTTTCCTATGTGTGCCTGTGTGTGCAATATTGATAAATTATTATGTTCCCCCCCCCCTCCTCCGAAAAAAAGAGTACTTTTAAGTGGACATTCATCTCTGGTATGTAAATATGAGTTTTAGTTTTCATGTATATGTGTTGTAAAGAGTGAATAATTATTGTATTATATGTGGGTGTCATAAATTACATTACATGGGGAAGCTCCTTGGTCCATGACTCACTGACGGACTACCTATTGACACCTGCTATGGAGCTCTATGGGTTGGGAACAAGCATAAAGAATTTAATGCCGCATTGTTACTGGACGTTAGGATATTGTAGTAGGGAGTCATTCCACATGATTTAGACTTATTGATGGTCCGCAAGAGTTATGAATATTACTAACAACATGAGGCTTCGCACTCTTCACCGACCCTGCTCTCTCTCTCTCACTCTCTCTCTCTCTCTCTCTCTCTCTCTCTCTCTCTCTCTCTCTCTCACTCTCACAATGATCTGTGAGTTTCTGTGTGTGTGTGTGAGGCTACAAATGAGGATCATAGGCACAGAGCTTAATTCTTCTCTGTAGTCGAAACCAGTCTCTCTGTCTTCTGCCTGGTTTGGCGAAGAGCCACAAAATCCAAAACCTCCCAGTAACAAAACCATTAGACAACAATAAATAAGAGAGAGAGAGAGAGAGAGAGAGCTCACTTTTGTTTAACTCAAGTTGAGAATTATATAAGGAGGCTCCTGGGGAAGATTTGAGTCTCGAGTCACCTGTCAGTGAAGCACAAATATGATGCAGTAGTACTCTATGATAATGTGTCCAGTGGATATACTGTACATACATCTGGAGACTCAATATCTTTGCAAGGACTTCAAAGCTTAATAAATTTTTCTTGTTGATGAAATGTTGTTAGAGGGATTGTAATATTTGTAATTATTATTATTACAAAAGTTAAAATTGTTGGAGTGTGTAGGAAATCATTGGTGGGAGTAATTATGACAGACGGGCAGGAGGATTTGTTTTTCCTGAAATTATTTGGTTCATCCGTGACGGACTTCTCTTCACTCGAGTCATCTTCCTTCTGGTAGAGAGTAGATGAGTCCATGAGGGGTGTCTCAAATAAATGTACGGAGCTATTGCCGGTGACTATGGTGCTGTGGGATTATATTCAATGTGTGAGGATGAGGATCAGGTGGGAAATTGGGAAGGTGCGAGAGATGAGGATGTGAGTGTTGTTTTGGAGAAGTTGGTGTGGGCAACTCCGGAGCGTGTTTACGTCCATTGAGAGACTCTATGGGTAGTAGTCAAAGTAGTAACATTATTATTATTTAACCATCATCATTTATTCATACATGAGGTATGTAAAAGAGCATCAGCATCCCTCTCGCACCGTGACTCTTCATGGAATTTTGACTCTCCATAATACTTTTAGTACCCTGATTAGTATACGTGGACGTGCATATATTTATATAGCCCGATCTGTATGATACTCGGATTCGTAGTCTTATATACTACTTATATGCTGGATCCCTTATGTAAATCCAGTGACTTTTTGTACGCACGGTGTTTGAGCTGCTGTTGCTCCTCCTGCTGTTGCTATTGCTATAATGCTGCTGTTCTCCTGAAGTACAGGACATATATTTTTTTTAAAAGACGTAATAAGTATCTATGGTTTTGAACAGTAAGAGTAAGAGAGAGAGAGAGAGAGAGAGAGAGAGAGAGAGAGAGAGAGAGAGAGAGAGAGAGAGAGAGAGAGAGCACTTGAGAGAAACCATATGAGGAGGTATTTTATGGAACTTCCTGTACAGCTTTTTAAGACTCTAAAGTGACAATGAGGAGCGTTTAAAACAACTCATGTAATCAGAATGAATATGGAAGATGTTGGGGGACCTGAGGAGGATAAGTTGCACACACGATGAGTGATTATTATAATGCCGTGATTATTCCTCACGTGATCTCCTCACTCTCAGCTCCTACTACTACCCAGGCTCACTTTTAATACCAAGACGTGCTTTTCCTACACACACACACACACACGCTCATTTCTGTATGTTCTCCTGTCTGAGTCTCTTGTAGGCTTCGAACTTATGTAGATGCATGTACTTAATAATATGGAGATGTATTTTTTTTTGGGGGGGGGGGAGGAGGAAGGGAATCTTATGGAGAACTTCTGTATATAGGTTCCTGGGACTGTGAGAGAAGTAATGTGTAGTATCCCTTGTGTAGTACTGTAGATTTGTTTCTTGTAAATAGCTACTACTACCAGGATAAGATAATATGTTAATGTGTGAGTGTGTGTGTGTGTTTCTGTGTATGTGTGTGTGTGTGTGTGTGTGTGTGTGGATATAGGACAGTGTCGTGTGATATTACAAGACGAGAGTGTGGTGTTTGTGTTGAAGATAATTATATTTAGCTGGTACTTCCACCATGTATGTTACAGGGTCCTACACATGGGAGAGCTGTGTGTTATGGGAGGTTTGTTTTATCAGAGCTCTTGTGCAGAGATAATAGGAGTTTAAATACTTGAAGAAATCCAGTCTGAAGGGAGACAGTTATTGGGGGTAATGGTGTAAAGAAGCGAGATGGCGTAAGATAAAAATCGATAGGTGATGGTTGTTTTTATGGTCGGAGGCCAGCGCCTGGCGCCTCCACTTTGCATTGATTTGCATTGGTTAAATGATGATCATGTGCATTATTATGTGTACAAGGCAGGGAGGGTGGTGTGTTGGGCTGACTATGAGCTTATTCAAGTCAAATGACTTGTCTTCTGGGTGCATCGCATCGGTGTCCTACTCATGCACTTACACACACACACATATAGACTCACACACGTACATATTATGCACACTCGGAAAAAAACAGTCACACGCGGCGGAGGAGCTAGTTGACTAGGGATACCTGAGGTCTCAATAGTAATCATATAACGACCATCCTCCTCTCTAAGAAAAGATGATGAGGAGACTCTTCTTCTCTTTTTTTTTCTTTATTGACAAAGCCATAACTTACCATTTCAAATGCTTGCCATCTTCCCTTTTACTATTTCCTGCATATTACATTTCCCTCGTAGTTTTTTTTAAACCTCCGTCACTTATTAAAGGATCTGCGTGTTTTTTTTTCTCTCAAGTGCTATTCTTCTTATAGAAGAAAATTCTTACGTATAGAAAGAATGCATTATTTATGGACCGGCTCTCCATGGAAGGCACAGTTTAAGTAAACTCTTCTCTCTCTCTCTCTCTCTCTCTCTCTCTCTCTCTCTTCCTCTCTCTCTGGAAATGGAGGGAGATTCGGAATGGGGTATGGTCTTGTTATAATGGGAATATTAGGATAATAGAGAACGAGTGAGAGGGAAAGAGAGAGAGAGAAAAGCGGATTTGTGAACTTAAGGTAGATTTCGTGTCACTCAATAATTTGTCCTTATTAGAAAACAGGAAAAGTACAAGACGACAGGAGGGTTTTTTTTTGTTTATGTACATATTTATGTTTGTGTGTATATTTACTATGTATTTGAGTGTGTAATGTGTTTGTGTTGAGGAGATGTGTTCAAGTAAATGGAGGTACCATTGATGTTTTAATTTTGAATTCTGATCATCTCCACACCACGGAATCACTTGTAAAAGAGCTGAGTACTACTAATACGCACACACACACACACACACTCACACTCACACATGTGTGTATTTGTGTGTGTGTGAGTGCACACACGACGCTCTCCTCTTGGGCATTGTGTGCTAATTCCCTGCCTTATTAAAGTACATTTGTTCTCCATTAATATTAATCAAATGCTCACCCAACCACTTACGTGTGTATAGTCCCTGTTTCTCCATTTCTTTTCCCCGTCCCTCTCTCTCTCTCTCTCTCTCTCTTCTCAACAACTCAGAATAATATACTTCTGCGGCATTTGATAGATGTGGGCGGAACAGGAAATGGTGTTGGACCAAAGAAAGAGAGAGAGAGAGTGAGTGAGTGAAACATCTTAAATCCCTTTATTACTCCTTTCAGAGTGAACTAAACAGGTAATCATGACAGAGGGACCCTCTCATTTATGTCTATGTGGATATTATAACCGATTATAGCACTATTATATATCCTAACTCATTTTTTCCTCCTCTCTGCCTCTGAGGCCTTACAAACCTTTGAGACCCCTTTGAGAATTTGTCTTCTTTCTCCAGACTCTGTGTTCTGTACTGACTGCCTGTCATAGTATAGGCTATAAACACAGGGTATAGGAATTGAAAACAAAGTCGTCTCTCTAATATTATGGTATACTTATATATATGAAATAATTAGTTTCTACTTGGCAGTTCCAGTGTGGGTACGTGGAGAGCAGTCCCTATTAATTTTGCATGGGTGACGTCCAATTGTATCTACATGTGTGCTTATTATAGGGGACAGTCTCTGTCTCTGGATACTACTTTTTTTTAAAGAATCACGTGTATGTAACTCAATACCTCCACTTAAGACACATAATAGGGATGATGCAGGCCCTTCATAGTCAGCTCTCAGTGTGACATATGTACATGAGTAGAGAGGTGCTTCTATTTCTATGTGTGTATATACATATGTATCAAGAGTTCCCTGAACAGGATGCTCTCCTTGACAGAGACTTTGATTTATGAATGAAATATTGAATCATTAGGGATTTGATCCTCTCTCTCTGTCTGCCTCTCTCTCTCTCTCTCTCTCTCTCTCTCAGTTTCGGACCTTCCCAATGAATTTGAATAATGTGTGAATTTCTTTTAATTATTGAATCCTTTACTACTATCGTCCTGTCTGAGGACGAATCCATCTTATATTTGTTATAAGTTAGGGACAATTTCCGGCAATGATTACTACTCATTTTGTCACTTACGATTAATTAGTACAAGACTGGAGATGGGATAATTATTCATGTATTTTTTTAGCAGTCCGATTTTGATATCTAACTCTGGAATAAAATATGGAATAGGAGGGGTATTATATAGTGCCTGTAATAATTATATAGTGGGAAGCTTGTGTGTTAATTTCCCAATGATAGAGCCCCATGTTGTAATATGTTGTTGTGAAAAATGTTAGAGGAGGCTTCTCTCTCTCTCTCTCTCTCTCTCTCTTCTCTCTCTCTCTCTCTTGCCAAATTGAAATTAAAAAGCCTTCCCGTTCATAAATGAGTGGATCGGAATTGAGAGCTTGTCTCTCCGGATGCGTTTCCATGTAATCAAGTAGTAGTGAAGTTAGTTTCAAGTAGCTTACCCATGAGGATTTCAATTGGGATTCTCTCTAAAATCCTTTTTTTATTTTTTTTCTTCTTCTCCTTTCGGGCTATATATATATATATATATATATAGATACATATGTATATCCTTGCTCTTGTACTTACAAATAATTATATATAGATACGTATATCCATATGAAATAGGTACGTATGTAAAGCTGGGTAAATGCTCAGCCAGGCTGATAAAGCTGTTGAATTACGGAAATATAGAATGTAGCTATAATAGATACTATATGTGGCATGGGGTTTGTATGGGTATAATAATAATACTGTTGGAGGAGTTACAGTCCTCTTTCCCATGATACAGTATAGGAGTAAGTAATAGTAGTAGTAGTAGTAGTAGGATGAGGATGAGGATGAGGGAATGAAAGGCGGAATTGTCCGTGGAGAAGAAGAGTACACAGATGATTTAATTGTGAATGAATTGGTTCAGTTGGGCATGGAGTGAAGATATATGGGGATAGGGTTGCTTCCTCAGCATCTCTTTACTCCGGCTCCTGCTCTGCTTCTGGGCCTCTCAACAATCAGTCATCCGCCTCCGTCCATGCTATCAGTTTTGAGGATACTATAATAATTATATATGTAAATGATACTTGGACTCATCTGTGTGAGGAAGAGATCCCCGCTCCCATTCCTTCATATATAGACTTGACTATAGAATTAATCTCAGAATTTACTTACTCTCTAATTTTGTGGGAGAGAGAGAGAGACAGAGAGTATACTTATACTTATATAATAGGCTCCTCTCTCATATTTTTAACGAACAAGACGGAAAGAACACGAACGGCTGCACACACCAAAGAATCATCTCATATGGATCCAAGGCTGCTCTCAGCCGATGGAAGGATCACAGCGAACATCGAACATATTTACAAAAAGGATGGCGATCCTATGTATATCTACATGCTCTCAGGGATTCACAAATATCCACTAGTAATAATTATTTCGGCAGAGCTCCTGTCCCATATGAAATCATTACTTATTATCTATAGGTATATAGGACACACTCTACTGGGAAATTCCCATGGAGATCTGACAATTGGAGTAATTATTGGAAATCCTGGATATTAAGGACTCTGGAAATACTGTGGAGGATTTTTGTTTAGGGGTTCATATATCTACCTATGTAATTATTGTGGAATATCCTCCAGAGAACTTTGTCTTCAATTGGATATTGGAAATGAGTCCATGTGTGGAAAGGCTGTTGGAGTTGAAGTTCCTTCGGTTACATGTACATATGTAATTGCATACATAGCTCAGGGCTATACAGTATATAAATACTTGTTCCCTTTACCGGCTTACGTTTACATGGAATATTTTGTCTCTGAGCTAAAATTTTTGTGTATCTTCCATATCATCCCTCGGATTTACTACCTCTTTTTAAGATGCGTATTTTAAACAAGTATCTACATTTATTCCCTAATATGAGATTTACTCTGTAGTCTGGTTCCTCCAAAGCTGGGGATTATTTTTGGGATATCTCTCTCTCTCTCTCTCTCTCTCTCTCTCTCTCTCTCTGCGTGTATACATTTCCTGGGAAGGATCCAGCTCGGAGACTATTGCTTTAGGAGTGTGTGTCCAGTAATTTTAATCCATGATCTTGTGGGTTATAAAAATTGGATTTGTTCACCCTTTTCCTCCTACCCTTTATCCCCCCCCCCAGCAAGTGTACTGTATATTTACTACTTCCTTACTTCTGGGACCTATTTTTAAGTGACTTAAGGTCGGGTGTTAGTTTCGCATTCTCTTTTTATCCTCTCCCCACAAATTTCCAATCTACTACTAGTTTTGGGAAAGTGGATCGATGGGGTTGGAATTTAAGTTTTTCTAGCATTTCCTAAGCTCATTAGGACTTTTTTTTTATAATCAGGGAAGATACTCTGAACTGTTTGAAGGGGAAGTTATAATGACGTGCATAGATAGGTATAATTATGTATACGTTACCTTATTACCCTGTGGTGTATGTACATACAAGTGGATGGTATATATTTGAGGATCCTCAGAGGAATTGGATTAGATTAAATTGATCGTTTCGGTTTAGGTTTCACGTTTTTTTCTTTTTCTTTTTTTTATACTGGGATTCTACTTTTCCAAGTTGAGAGAAGATTCCTCATAGAACGGGTGAAAAGGGTTCGTTCAACGGAGGAAATTGGTCAAAGAAAGGATTTGAATTATTCTTCTCCTTTTTTTTACGTCGTCTTCTTCTTATTCCCCCCCCCCCGTCCCCACCTCCCGTCTTTAATACTCTGTTTAAAACCATGAATGAATAATAAAAATGTGGAAATTTTTTCCTGGAATGAGCTGGATTTTCCTACTTTTTTTTATTGAATGTCTCTCCTTTTGAAAATTACTTATAAGGAGTGCATTTACTGTCTATGCGGAGACTCGGAGGACTAGTGCGTGGGCATTTGTGGTGGTGTAAGCCTCAGAGTTTTTGACCCATTTCTAGAGCAGGGATATAATATACGGGATTTTTTTCCCCTTTCCTTCGTGTATCTATTGTTGTGAGCCCTCACTCATCACCATCAGTGGATTTAACAATTATTAGTCTTTCAATTTCAATGCTTCAGAAAGAGAGAGAGAGAGAGAGAGAGAGATGTGAATTCTAGTGTGAACTGACTTGTAAGACTTCTTTTATATAATTTGTTCGTTTATTTTTTTTTTCTGGTAATTTCTCGGAATTCTTTCTATAAATTCAACTTTTACTAGTCTTCCGACCCTTTTTGAAGAGGTTTCATCCCAATTCCTCGCTCTGGATAATTTTGTTAGCACTTGTTCTGTCTATGAGTACAGACAGTATACATATGTATGTAATTATGTACATATCTATTTTCCCCCATTCATTCTCATTGATTGGGAGTTCATCCGTGGAGCTTTTGTGAAGGGATTTACTCTCCTTGTGTACAAGTGCATTGGATTTGTAATGTACTATTCTTACTCTGTTTATATTTTTCTAAAGTCCAATTTTTTTTACAACAATACATTTTTTTTTGTAACAAATATTTTTAAAAAAATAAAGGAATCAATTTTGATATCCAAACAAATTTATTTCTCCTTTAAATTTTCCAAGTAGAACAAGCGAAACTCCACTAGAATAATTATTTAAAATTGAAAGGGTTTATTTTGTGAAGATTGTTTCTTCAGAAAATATTTTTTCAAGATTGGGAATATTCCGAAAAGATTTCTGGATTAGTTATATTTTGAGTTACTATGAGTATCTATAGACTGGTTTGTGATTGCAATTCTAAGGGAGCATTTTATTTGCAGAGTTACCTCTCGTTCTATCTGCCTCTCTCTCTCTCCCTCTCTCTCTCTCCCTCTCTCTCTCTCTCTCTCTCCCTCTTCCTGTGTTCTCTAATTATTACGCTTGTTTGGCAAGCTTGTTGTGTCCTTTGTATGAAGGTGTGCTCATGGAATTAACATCAAAAGGGAATGATGAAATTTTCTGAGTAAACTGGGAAGGGGGGGGGGAGAGATGGAAGATTTTCGGCAGAGGTAGATACTATACATTGAGGGGTGTGTATACTTATATGTATGATGGGATTGTGGATGAGTTTCGGAGGGAAAAGGAGGAATTTTCCATATCAGCGGAGTATCCAGTTGAGGTCTAGGCTCCCTCCTACCTTAGCACAGACTAATTTCCGTAGAGATGTTTTTAAGAGTAGGGGATTTATGTAAATATGAAGTCATGGCTATGACCTCTGGATATTTTAGGACTTGATTATCAAGAGGGAGGTAAATATATTTATATGTATCGCTCTTTTTTGATATGTGTAGGACGGAGTTTTGGGAGAGAATGCATTCGAGGTGAAAATGAATGCACGAGAGAAATAATCTTCAAACAGGGCTTAATTGTATGGGCTTTGATCTCAATTTGTCTCCAGCTCCCCTCCCCCCAAAAAACCCTTTTGCTTTGTAGCTAAGTTTTGTTTTCCTTTTTTTTTAAAGGTAAATTATGGGAAATATAAATAGATGCTTACTCTTGGAAACATCCTGTCAAAAATATATGCACAGACTGTATGTATTGTTATGTGTACAAAATTATGGGACAGACGAGAGAGAGAGAGAGAGAGAGAGAGAGAGAGAGAGAGAGAGAGAGAGGAAAAGGCTAATTTTTTATTGTAACATTGTGTCTCATCAGCATCCTAAATTAAAGATAAATTGAAAAGTTTTTCCACTCTCCCCCAATTTTTTGATATAAATTATTATGTACTTCCATGTAAACATATAGATAAGTAGACTCTCGCTCCTTCCTTCCTGTACGAATTCCCTTGGAGTGTGTACACAGTAAAAAATAAAATGTGAAGTGAGCAAAAAATAAAAAAATAAAAAATAAAAAGGAAGGTAGGGGAGAAAAATGAGGGAACTCTCCTTCTTCCCTAATTTACTAAAGTTGGCTGTTTATGGATAGTTTACAAAGAGGAAATTCCATTATTTACATACAAACTCCGCATCCCTTGTCACTATTGATTTGTGATGAGGCTTAAAAAGGGCTAGGATTGTTTGAAGATGTGATGTAAAAATGTATTAAACTTTAGCTTCTTTTGATGATGATGTTGATGATGATGATGATGATGACATTCTACATCTGGTATGTAATTCAAGGGAAAGTTTGAGGGAAAAAAAATTATTTAATAGGTCCTTTGTAGATTTTTTCCCCTTCTTTTGTCACTTGTATTCCTCGTGACATCTCGGGTAGGCTTTTTTGACTGGAAATTTTGTTTGTTTTTTTAAGGGAAGTAAATAAAAAAAAAGTGTATGGAGAGAGAGAGAGAGAGAGAGAGAGAGAGAGATGTGGATTGAGGAAATAAAAAACTTTTGACGTTTATTTGATGCTGATTATATTAGGGAATAAATCAGTGAGAGGGGAAGAGGATGTCAAAGATGAGAAAAATGAGATGATAAAGACATGACAAAGTTTTTTTTTAAAAAAGAGGAACTCTTCTTATCTTGTCTTTCCGAAACTTTTCCTCTTCATGTTTCGGAATGAGTGGGAAAGGGAAGGATAACCTTTTCCTTTAAAATCTACGTTCCTTTTCTTCCTCCTTGAGACTTGTATAATTATGTATGGAGTTGAGACGGGGATTTTCGTATGTGGTCAATGATAATGGTGGATGTATGTACATATGAGGGACTTGGAAGGTCCTCTAAGGGAGTTTTTATAGAATGAAATATTTATTATGTGTAATCTAATCCTTGATATTTTATTGTATTTTTTGCAGGTAAGTGGAGATTTGGATTTTCCTTTTGATATTGCACCAATCTCACCGTGCAAAACCCCTTGTGACATTTCTCGGGGGCTTTGAGCTAATTCAAAAGGAGCCTGTTTTCTTTTGTACACAACTGGAGGAAAGGTTACTATCAAGTGTTCATACTACTCTATACTTGAGCATATGCATATTCCCTTCTAGTCATACAACCATTGTAATCATAGCTGGGATTTTCAACCTGGAATCTGGAACAAGTTGTTTATCTTCACTTCAATTGGGACATTTCCCACACCCTTGTAATAATAACCCATGGAATTAAATTGCATTTGATGCGTTCACGAACGCTAGTGGAACGCGCAGTCAGTGATATCTCTGCTCATGGACAATGTCTTCCTTGAATAATAATTGCAATATAAACTTTTTGTTTTGTTTTTAAGGCAAGAATATTTCAAATAAAATTGCAATAGAATTTATGGACAAGAATTAAAATAAAATTGAAATCCAATTTATGGACACGAATTATTAAATAAAATTGAAATCGAATTGATGGACACGAATTATTAAATAAAATTGAAATCGAATTGATGGACACGAATTATTAAATAAAATTGAAATCGAATTTATAGACAAGAATTAAAATAAAATTGAGATTTTATTATGATCAAAAATTGAAACAGTATTTGCAAAGGGAGATGTATTTTGTAAGAATTTATGTTGAAATGGACTCAGTTCCCTTAGAAAGTGTAGTATTTGTTTCAGAATTAGGTTCTGTGATCAGATTTTGATAGGAGGAAGGGGGAGGGGAGAAGGCTAGCCAAACAAGAGTGGAGTGTTGAGGGAAAATAGAGAGAAAAGATTGAGTGCATAAAGGTGCCTGAAAGTGATGAGAAAAGGATTCTCACGGATGGTGAGCAAAACCGATTGTCCAGTGATTGTCCTTCTTATTCCGTCGGCTCACTTGACTGCTTCGTTTGTTCCTTTTTTTTCTCCCATGCACACACACACACACACACAGGGGTCTCACAAGCCTTGTTTGCCCAGTGAGTCGTGCTATTCTGAGGCTCTTAAGATCTACTTGCATTTGTGTACATTACAGATTCTCTCTGTTTCCTTCCTTCCTCCCTGTATTTTTCGGGTGATGTTTCTCTCTCTCTCTCTCTTTCTCTGTCCTGCTCGCTCTTCTATTGATTCCTGTAGATTACATGGGTGATTTTTTCTCGGAACACATTGCCTCCGGCTGTCCTGGTGTACATGAGAGAGAGAGAGAGAGATAGGGAAGAACTTAAGTGGATTTTTTCCGAGGAAGTGCATGTATATGTAGAGTTTACAGTGGGCCTATTAAAGTGTGTGCAGTTCCTATTAAATACTACTATTAGGTGCGGAAATGATTGTCCTCTCGGACGCTCGGAACTATAATTTTGGGGGATGATTATTTCTACTACTTACATTGGCATGTCAATAGCAAACCTCACAGCTTTCTCCTCTCATCTCCTCTCTCATTTCCTCCTTCCCTCAAGAGGAGGAAGGAAAGGAAGAGTTTTTTTCTCCTGGTCTTCTTAAATTCACACGCACATATATTTCTACAGGTATAGGATATCTCTATCTCGGGCACAAGGGCTTCTTAAACTACATCTCTCTCTCTCTCTCCCTCTCTCTCTCTTTCTCTCTCTCTCTCTCTTCATCTCTGAGGAGGGAACGGTTGGCTGGAGCTGATGTGATTAGAAATGTTCCTCTTCTTGTCTTTATGTATCTATTGAGTGAGGTTTATTGTGTCCCTGTGTACCTTACATACAAAAAGGAGTTATGAGGATGAATGAAGGAGAACAAGAGACTTTTTCTCTCATTGATTTCCTCCTATTATTTTGCCCTATCCTTAGATCTCCTTTAGAGGTTATGCCTCCAACTTTAACATTATTATCTATAGATATCTATTTTCAAGAAATTAAATGGAAATCATAGGGGAAATTTATTTTGAGGAGTTTACATCCAATGTAATGTATTATAGGGAAAGATTATAGGAACAATGTACATTGGAAAAGATCCAGGAAGACTTGACACGAGAAATTGTCATAAGAGCCTGTCATTAGTAAATTGAAGGATTTTCCTAAAGATTTTTCCTTCCATATCTACTTCCGGTATTAATTGTTTCCGCACAGTTCTCAATCCATGTTTTGTAATTATTTGTCTTTTGCAAATCTACATAAATAGGGAGGAAATTAAAAGGCTTTTTAGGAACAAAAAATATTATGATTGTGTTGAATTCCATCCAGATATATTATTAGCCCAAGTTAATAATTTTCTTCCTGTCTAGGAAGGAAATAAAAATGAATTTTGGATAGAAATATTTTGTGTGTGTGTGTGTAGGTATATATTAGATACTTACTTACGTTTGCATTCACCTACATGTATCTACAGACATACAGACACACATGCTCCTCGTGTCTATTTGGTTGTTGTTCTTCCTCCTCTGGGTTCTTTTCCCTGGAATGATTGAGTATTCTGGTGGGGAGGAAATAATGCGGGCACTTGACTCTTTTTGTATGGAATGAGAGGCTGGGGGAGGATGTCTCTCCAACTCTTCCTCTCCTCCTACCACTACGACACTACTACTACTACTACTACTACTACTGTACCACTACCACCGTCTCCTCATAATAATCAGACTGATAACATCATGCTACTTTGCATATGATGAGGAGGAGGAGGATGTTGATGATGATGATGATGATGGCGATGATGACAGTTTTTCCCAAGGTTGGTTCTCAAGTGTGGATTACTTGAGAGAATTCAATCCTGTGTATAGTTTGTACATGTATCTAGATATATAGATACATATATAATTTTTCAGGGTACTAACCAATGGGATGGGTTCCCACATGAAGCCTTTTTCCCTCTCTAATGAAATTACGTATGTATGTATGTATGTACATAATCATACAAATAAATATAAGAACATTGTAGAAATTCTAGGAAATTTTGTAGTCACGTCTCCTTTCCCTTTCAAGCTGGGCATAGTCATAGTCACTGTATCTATATATATGTATGTAAATATGGAAAAGTTTTTCCCTGCAGAATTTTACTGTCCTTATATTTTTGCTCTAGAACGTACTCAAGATCGTATGTTCAGGGAGGGAAAGCCGATAGTAATGAATTTGTACTTTTAAATTGAGATTTCATATGACTAGTGTGTGTACTCTCTTTCCTCCGTCCTCCTGGCACTAAACTCATCTGGGAGAGTGTACGGAACTAATGGGACTACATGAGTATATACATATCTATAGGGAACGTTAGTATCTGAAGGAACTAGCCCGTTGACATGTGTAGTTTTGGAAGGGTGTGTGTGTGTGTGTGTGTGTGTCTGTGGATTTGGATTTGGAATGAAAGGGATGAGGGAACACTTGATAGGAAATTCATACATTAAATCAACTTTCACTGGTAGATATATATATAATAATTATTATTCATATGTGTGTGGGTACATATCTGTATTTATGTATGGACTCATTGGTATCTACTGGTACTACTTCCTTTCAGCTCCTATATATAGCTATATACATACACAGGGCTTGGGAGTTTTTCAAGTCCTTCGGAGCAGTTTCAAGTGTGCTGGTTTCTCTCTCTCTCCTTGGATTTATGTGTGTGTGTGTGTGTGTGTATGTGTCATGTGGAGGGAAAGGGGTAGAAAGTTTTGTACATGGGATATTTCCTATTATTACTATGATTATTATTATTACTAACTACTTTTCATACTACCGTCACTATTATCAGGAGAATTCCTAATGAGAGTGGATATACGGAGAATTTAGTATGTTTCAGGGTAGATACATATCTGTTCCTTGACTATAGTTTCAGTCATATGGGCTGGAGTGGAGGGTACTGGTTGAGAGGATGGAGGATATATTGGAATTAATAGTGCTTGTGTAGGCTGGAGCCAATGGACATGTGGAGTATCTACGACTACTTATGTGAATTTATATGTAATTTATATGGATAGGAAATGACATTGTGGAATTAGGATAAAGGACTTTGGATTTGGGCTGAGGAAGGCTCTGACTCTATGTAATTACGTATATACATAGGGAGGAGAGACACTATAGAGCATATCTGCTTGAGTAAGCTTTTGAGTGTACAGGAAAATACGTATCCATCTATGTATCTCACTATGTGTAGGGTCCTTGTATGTATGTACATGTTGATATTTATGTATACAATTCCTGTATGTATTTGGAGAGATTCGGAGGAACGGACTGACGTTAGTTGCAGAGATTGTTGGCTGCCTGGCTGGTTATACAGAATAAAGAAGGAGCGAGCCAAGGATAAAATGCTATGAAATCCAGGCATGCATGTGATGAGTTCAACTGAAGCTGAAGAGTGTAATATTCTGCCGGTAATTAATGAGAGATCGATCTTTCCGGCGCTCTTTTGTGCCTCTCTCTCTCTCTCTTTCTCTTCGTGTATAAACGCGGCTGCATAGATGGTTCCATTTCCCTCCACCAACTCTTTCTCTTCTCGGGTATTTTCAATGAAAGCTCAAACTTATGCGTGCCTCTAGATATCTACAAATAGGTACATATATACAGAGAGAGAGAGAGAGAGAGAGATTCCCTTGTAATAAGGCTGACAAGTCAGAAGTAGTTGTTATTATCTGTGTGCATTGTAATAATAATCGATAATATAACAAGTCCTTACTATGCTTCGTTGCTTTGAGATATACTTACAATATGGTATTGACATAATTATATGTACATATGTAGACAGATATGCCTATCTATACAAGTCTTGTTTTCTCATTTGAAAATCTCAAGTAGCTCCTGTATTCTTCCTGTTCTTCCTCTGGATAGACTCAGACATGTATTTTGACTATATGGGGCTATTTTCGGAGCCTACTGTCGATCAATTCATTTTTCTTTTGGTATTATTTTACAGTCAAAGATTTTGAGGATAACTGAGCTTTCCCTACAGTCTCATATATGTTCCAAGGGTTTTGGAGCCAGCCCCATATGTACGTAGGTAGTTGTACAGTCTTTGGAGAGGCTCACAATGAGCATTGTTTTAAATATGTACTTGGAGTAAGTTTAGTAAGATTAGGGACGGAGGAGGAGGAGGAGGAGGAGGAGGAGAAGGAAGAGTTGGGGAAAGGAAAGGGATTTCCCTGAAATGAGACTTTCTCTTGTTGAGACTTCATGTATCTATCTATAAATCTCTTGTCTAGCATTCTCTAATATTTTAAGGAGAGTATGTATATGGAACAATGCATTAGATTTTGTTTTGTTTAAACACAAAAAATGGTCATTTTCTACGAGGATTAGAAATGATTAGAGAGAGTGGAAAAGATAGATGTTTTTTTGCAACGAGGAAGGATGGATAAGTGACTTTTTTTTCGTATGGGGCTTAGTTATTCATATGTGATTTATGCGATTCTACCCTGGAAATTCGGAGGGATAGAGAAAAATAGGGAAATAGATAGTCATAAGTGATGGGTTTTGAAAGAGGAGGGTATTTATTCGTTTTGTCATTTTGAAATGAAGGAGGACTACAACTGTATGAGGAGGATTTTGATGATGAAGAAAAATCATGATGAAGATCAGAATAAAGTCTGTCCAATCGGATCCGAAAAGAGTTGGGAAGTTGGCTTCACTTGAGTCCTGCACTCTCTCTCTCTCTCTCTCTCTCTCTCTCTCTCTCTCTCCCTCTCGTTCTCTTGTCTATTCAAATGATTTCAATAATAGGTAAAAGGAAACTCCTAGGTATGAGTCTCAGAGGGGAACCTGCCCATACGATATGACTCTCCTGTCTCTCTCACTCATTCAGTCACTCTGGATGAGTCTTGTATGTGTATCTAGTACATAGTCATACATATGTAATTATGTATGTACTGTGTGTACAGTAGCTATCCTTCAAGGCTCCGGTAATAATACCCTCAGACTGAGCTATGAATATAGACATGGGCTTGCATAAATAGAGTCTCCTCTGTATGTGTGAGAGGGAGTGAGAGAGAGAGAGAGAGAGAGAGAGAGAGAGGAGAAAGGCAGAAAGTATAGTAGTTCCTGAGCACTCCATTAATTTGGAATTTATAGCTCGTTTTCGTCAGGCATGGGGTTAAAAGGGTTGTCTCTCTTCCTCCTCGTCCATCTTTTATCATATAGATAGGTAACTATATACAAATGTACATGATTGGGCCTCTCTCTCTCTCTCTCTCTCTCTCTCTCTCGCTCTCTCTCAGCCTGATTGAAATGAGCCGGGCCCCGGAGTAAATGGTAAAGTGGTAGTGACTTGTAGTTACTATCGATTTGTTGGTTTTGGTTTCCTCTCTCTCTCTCTCTCTCCCTCTTGCAGTCAATAGCTTTCATTGTGACTGGCAATGCTTTCGCTGGAAATTAGAATGGAACGGAGAAGTCATAGAAAAGAAATGAGATTGATTTTTTTATTTAAAAGCGGGATTTTCCATGGAGCGGAGACTCCGAAAAAAAAATTGATGTGTGTTGAGGTAACAGAGAGAGAGAGAGAGAGAGATATTATAAGGGAAATTATAGCGCTACCTTTAGGATCCATACATATCTCTAGACACTCACATTGAGCTTGCTTAGGACTTTATCGGGGGAAATGTGGGTGGTCCAAAAAGGTACTTGACTCTACTATTATTTTTCCTAGTGATTCCCTTTTTCCCCGTATGTACGTATGTATGTACATAGTGTCTCTGTATCTATCTGTAGAGGATGTATAATAATTGTGAATTTGCCTCTAATCTCTTCTGCTCTTCTTCTTTTTCTTCCTCTTCTTCATCTTGTTCGTCTTCCAGTGGTGATAACCATAGGCCGTATTCTTTTCAATTATTTTCATTATCCAAACTCCTTCCTCCTCTGCTACTGATTTGACACTAGACGCTACTACTTTACTCCGATAAAAGACTCCCGTCAGAAGGTATTACGGCTGAGGGAGTCAGATGGAAGAAGATTCTATTCTCCGGACCGTCAGCCCCCATCTTGTTAGGTGATAGATGCGGAGAGTGTCTACCTTTCGTAATAAGTGCTCCTCAATCCCTTTGTAAATCCTGGATTACTATAATTATTCCTCCGTAAATACTCATAGGATATCTTCTCAGTCCGCTCATTTGGGAAGCGGGGAAAGGAGATTTTCCATGAGACCAAAGTAAGTGTGATTTAATCACTGGCTGTGTATATATCTATGTTTGAGGGCTGTGAGCGAGCGGATTCTCAAAGGATGCTTTCCTTTCCGATCGGGATGATGATGATGATGAGGATGATGATGATAATGATTAGATTTTTTTTTATATCTAAGAACATTTCAAAGGAATCTATTCCTTCTTTTGAATACATTAGGGAAGTAAAATTAGTATATTAACTCCAGGTACTTCTAGGTTAGATACATAGTGTGAATAATATTATATTCAGAGAATGTCATCAAAGACATGATCCTCAAGATTATGCGGATCAGTGTGAAATTCAAATGTATAATGTTACTATGGAACTATTCCTTGGTATAGGCTTTTGTCATTTGGAGTCTGTATCGTAATTGTAGCCACGCACAGTGTTGATGATAAAAAGAAATCTCTTTCTTTTTTTTTTTACAAAAAAAAAACAATGATTCCTATTCGACAGTTGTAAAAATCCATGGATATGGATCCCAATTGTACTAGTGTACTTGATTTTGTTGTCCGTGATATACATGAACAGCTTGAGTACAAAACTAACATTGACAAGTCTTGTCCGGACAGATCATTACTGTGCTTTGGAAATAATGTCAATTTGAAAGTGACAAGTTTTTTCCCCCCTTCATGGTACTTTATATATTTTTTCCTAGCCTCTCCAGCTTGTTCTCTCTCTCTCACACACTCACACATGTACCCTCTCATATGAGTTTAAGCCCTGTGAGATGATTTTGTGTACGGTCGAAGAGTCAATTTTGTGTTCGATACATAACTCGTGAAGGCAGTCATTGTTGGGGAGGTGAGGAGAAGAGCAAGGAAAGATGTTGATGAAATGACCAAAATGTCATGTTAAACCCTTAAAGGTAACATTTCAAGTTACATTAGAGCAACCAGAGGGGACAGGTGGTAATTGAACTCGTAATTCTCTACCCTTTTCTCTCTCTCTCTCTCCCTCTCTCCCTCCACTCTTTTGCTCTCTCTCTCTCTCTCCGTTCTATTTGTTATTAGCAGTCTACCTTTTTTGAGATGTGTTTTCCCCAACAAGTTTTTTTTTCCATAGGTCCTTGAAAAGGGAAATTATGATGCCAGTTGGGAAATCAACTTGGTGTTTTTGTAGCACGTTGTTTCCCTTAATTCCCGAATTGTGTGGTAAAGATTTTCTTTATTGGAGATTTAAGATGAGGATGAGGATGTGTGTGTGTGTGCTTGTTTGTATTCATTCAATGCCTAGGCTTGAATGTCCATTACAAATAAATACATACGCCTCCCAAAAAGATCTCTTCCCTGTAATTCATTAGTTTATAGGAGGCTGGAGGGTTTAGGCGGCTGAGCGTATTTTTGCAATTAGGTTCAACTCAAGGGCTATCCCGGCAATTCCAGAAAATTACACGAGCTACTACAAGTATCTACCTACGGGAAGTGTTTATTGTTAGGGATCCGAAATAAAATATACCTGTTAATAAGTATAATATCGTGTAGTACTGACAGAGAGTACGGAGGATGTGAGAGTTTTAAAATAATCCCTTGAAGGCATTCCTTGAGCCGTTTGAGAGGAAAGGTCTGCATTTATATTGACAAAATCCACCACGATATATTTTCAAAGGGTTGATTTAACTGGCATTATTGCATACTGTACTGGTTAATGTAGGTAATTACCTATAGATAGATACCTGTTTTCACTCTGATCGTCCCCCCGTGTAAAAACTATGACTTGTTATTCTATGGGAAATCAATTTTTCCTTTAGAGAGAGAGAGAGAGAGAGAGAGAGAGAGAGAGAGCCGTGAATTCACAAATGAGCGAAAGACTCAAAGAAAAGGGGATGTTTCAAAGCATACATATGTAGATGGTTTTGGGTTTGTTTCAAACGAGGAATTTATATTTGTGCACTTGTAAGACTGAGAGGGGAAAGAGTTGAGTATCTACTAGACTATGACTCCTGTGAATCCAATAGGGGAAAAAAATAGGAGTAGGCTTGAAATGGGGGGGGGGCAGTTTTGAGGAGAGACGTAGGATTACGAAGGTAGTGGTTGAATGGCTCTCAAGTCATTTCCTTAAAGTGATGTGATTGTACTAATCAGCCACTTTGTTCGTGTGTATCCAATCGTAGATGAGGTGTGGAGATGATTATGATTGGTTTGAGGAATCGTTAATGTATTTTACTCAAATTATATGGACGAGACGTGTGTGTGTGTGGGAGAGAGAGAGAGAGAGAGAGAGAGGAAGATAAGGAAATCACGTTGGCATATAGAATGCATTTCTGTAGGAATTTCCATATGTATGTATGTATGTAGCTCCTAATACTATCTCGGACGGAGTGTGTAAATATGAGAAATACCTTCTTGTTCTCTGAGGAGGCAGTGAAATGTGAGCATAGTTGAAAAATTACTAATTACAGATACTCTACATATTCTGACTTGTCTATAGGAGTTGGTCATTACGTCCGAAGGATATAGACGACTCAAAGAAGAGAGAGAGAAAGAGTAAAAAAAAGAAGTTGGTTTTGGTTAAAAAGAGTGTTATAAGCTCGTCAGAGATTTGCTCAGAGCCAACTGTGTAATAACTATGAAGACCACCAAAGTTGTTCCATAATGTTAGAGTGTATGAGAGACGGAACTTATACACCTTATGTACGTATATATTTGTGAGACTCTTCTCTTCTGTCACGCGATCGAGACATTGAAACCCACAGCAGTGGATTTTCTTTTAATCGTAATGTTTTGTAATACCTACTACTTTACTATGTATGTTACATAGATAGACATAGGTACATATACATATAATTACTATAAGCATGTGACGGAGATACGATACATATATGATGTAGTCTCAGTTTTTGTCCCTTTTGCGATACCATGTCATGTCCCCTATAGAAAAAGAGCAATGGATTTTGTATGTGTAGATATATGGACAGAGTAAGTACACTATGCCAGGTTAATAAGCACTGTGAGTATAAGATACACTCCCCCTAATATGTTCCTAGCCACAGTAATTCCTTTTGTTTACACAAACAGCACATTTGCACGGCTCTCCTCACACACGATACTCTCTTTAACACTATTTAAATTACTACTGGTAATTTATATAAGTATCCACTCCCGGGCTGATTTTCCTATGAGGGATTGACTACAGCCTAGGTTTTTTTTCCCCTTTATTTTTTCTTCATCTTCTACTTACTTCTTGTTGCTGTTGTTGCTGTTGTTGTTGTTGCTGTTGTGGTGGTTGTTATTGTCAAAGGGGGACGTGCTCAGTACAAGTCATAATGGCCAGTGCTTTAGATTAGATACTTACACTTGTCCTTTTCAACTTCTCGTCTCCTCCTTACAGCAGCTCATCGGCTCTGAGAAGACAAGAGGAGAGACATATGAGATATTTTTTTTTTCTCTCAGGTGCTTTCTCTATCACTTGGACGTGTGTTCATGTGGAATTTATTCTATGGGATGAATTTAAAATTTGTGGGATGTATTCATGTACAGAGGGTATAGGGAGGATTTGATGGGATTTTATATTTTTGTTATATATCATCTTTGACGTGGTGTTGGGTGGAATCCGTCCGTCTTGTCTGTCTCTTTCTGATTTTGCTCCCCGTACTTTTTTGCTATTTGGCAGATGAGATGAGGCTTGTTGGGAAATCCTGGAGCTTGGAGTCTTGGAGTTGTATATAGTTATGTATCTATCTACATGTATTCGGGGATGTATATGATATCTTATGTATTGGGAGAGTGGTCATTAGGCTGATAGGGAATGGAAGACAGGTGACGCGTTTCTCCTCTCTGGCCTCGTCCATTCTCTGGTGATAATAATTTGACTGGACATTCCTACATAGTGTGGTGAGTCCACTGGAAATTTTCCAGTTTACATAAATTGATCTCAATTTTTGACTCTGGAGGATTTTAAAGTCATTTGTTTTTAAGGCTTTTGTCCTTTGTGGGAGATCAATTATCTTTTACTCCTTGAAAGGAGAGAATATATAGAGGGAAAATTAAGATTCTAGAATGCTCTTCCAGTAAGACATCTATTCTAGGTTTCTGGATAGGAATTTTATATGGGGATGTTTTAACGTATGGATGTAATTAATTTGACAGGAAATGAGCATGCGTCTGTAATAATAATTATTATTGTTACTATGATTGTTTCCTATTGGACAGGATGCATGTATGTATGAAGTGAGGAGGTTTGTGAGACGGTCTCATGAAAGCATTTAGCTAATAAATAGATTTGCTTGTTCAAGTTGGATTTCCAAGTGAGTGTGAGTACACAACTACTTTTGAGGAAGGTGGTTGAAAGCTTTGAAGTGGCTTCAAAGTTCATCGTCATGAGGTTGACCCAGCAAGTTGACATGCACTAATTGGATGTAACATAGAAGGAGAGAGGACGTGTTAGCCAACCAGGGAGAGTTAATTATTGCCCGAAACGGACTTTACCCGATCTCTCTGTAGTTCTGCACTTTCTCTCTCTCTCTCTCTCTCTCTCTCTCCCTTTCGCTCTCCCTCTCTCTTTACGTCTCTCTCGCTCCTTTGGTTTCCCCTTTGATACTACTGACTGTTTTGACTTTGAAATATGTATCCTATGTAACGGAGGATGTAGTGATACCTGTGGGAGAAGGATTTATATAAATATGTTTCCGCCATAGGTATCCTTGTACATTAACACTATTACGCCACACATTCTCGATTGTAGAAACAATTCTGGGGTTAGAGGAACAAATCTTTGAAGTGACCTCCGAAATAGGTTCATAAAACTCGTATCCGAGGCAACTACACTCACTACTGTGCACTTTTAGCAATGTCTGCTAGTTGTATGTTTGGAGCTCTGTAAGTATATTTAATATAGTGTGTGTGTTTTTGTATGTAATTATGTATGTGTGTGTGTGTGAGTGTGGGAATACTATATATTGACTTATGTGAGGTTTTAGACAAGCCGAGATTTAAGTTGTCTATCTACTGGCACTTAATTACTGCTGTTACTAGCCTTGTTTAATGTGCCGACTCATGTCCGTAGTAGATACATGTGTCTATGTATATCTATAGATACATTGTATGTACATACGGAACCTCTCCTAGCCACTGGCTTCCCACTTCCCACTGATCTTTCTCTTGTTTGTGTTCACGAGGTTTTGACAGGGCAGGGAGGCAGGCTGCCTGAGTGAGTGAGAGAGTCAAAAGTGAAACTGATTAAAAGTTTGATGAAGTCATAGGGAGCAATTATTAGTGGGAATTATAAGCGATAGATCGGGAGTTCTGTTGGTCTCAACTTGGACTGGCTTCCATTTGTTGCCCTTATGCTTTTTTTTTTTATAAATATGGTAGGATCCCACTAGGATGAATTTAACCAGGTAACTTGTAGTGGCAGGTTTGCATACATGCATACAATTATCTACATGTACATAGATACATATGGGGTTATAGTTAGATATATTATAGGATTCTCTGTGTGGTTGTGTGAGCCCTTGAGTGAGTATCCAATATTACTAAGGATTTTCGTGTTTGTATTTTCCTTTTCCCTATGTCCAAACTCATTATCCTCTTTGACTAAATTATTTGGGAGTGTTTTTGAGAAATTGATCATCATATATGAAATTTCCTGGAGTCAAGGGGGGATTTACAGTCAGACTTTTTTTCCCCAACTGTTCTGTCAATTTCACAATGAGGGGTTCAAAGCCAGACTTGCAGATATGGTCAGGTTCCTGACTCCTGGCTCAAACCAGGGATGTACAATATGTACATAGTGTGTGTACTTATTTACTCAGGGGATGGCGAGATGTATAAACGCAGACATTTGTAATTGTATGTACGTTCTTGGTCACAAGTGCAGCGAAAACTTACAAAGGAGGTTGGGAAATCAAAACGAAGAGAGTAATTAATGCCTCAAATGATTTCATTTCAAGGTCCTTACGTACATACGTAGACAAACGTATGTATTCTGTGTACACTCATGTGATTTTTAAATCAATGTAATTCGGGATCCCTGGTCTGAATCTACCTTTGTCTGCTCTTGTTTCGCGCACCGATCTCTCTTTCTCTCTCTCTATATTTCACTCACTCAAATGCACCACTTCCTTCAGTAATTAGTGATCTCTCTTTGGACAGGGAGTAGTGGCCAGTCCTTTGAAGAAAGACCTTTGTTCTTGTCTACAGCATAAATGTAAATTACATATTGTACAGTTTTATATATATAGATATGTGTGTGTGTGTGTGTGTCAATAGCCAAATTGAGAATTGCCTTAGGTTTCTCCCCTGTCGGGTCGGATACAATTTTTGTAGTAGGTAAATGTGCTCCTCTGTATTGACCACACATGTATGTAATCACTGGTTTTATGTTTTGAGCAATAAATAATTGTTTTTTTTTGTGTGTTGTTGCGGTACTCTCTGATGCTCTGGGGAAAGGTCGGCTCCTCGGAGAAATGCGAGAGAGAACGGTTTTATTGTGTATTAATAAATTGAATGTGGGCTTCTGATCTGATTGTAAGCCCATTAGTGACAATTACGGACGTTGATACTTTCTCCCGTACATGCCTCTCAACTTGTATTCCCTTTGGTTGAATCATTAGCCCGATGTAGTACTAATGAATGATGTTAATATTAATAATAAGATTAAAAATCAGCTATATGTACTATGTATATAGTAGAAGGAATCTGGAAGCAATTTCCAACGGTCATTCACGTTTTACTATACAAGGGTTGTACTCTAACATGGTGGAGGCACACTGACGAGTGGACACTCGGGTAGTTCCTAATAATGTCCAATGTGTATGAACTTTTGGCCAGAGACAATTTTTCCTCGGATTGTTTGCATTACTAGGAAAGTTGAAGGAGAGAAGGTAATTACGTACTTTAGCCCCACAGAAAAAGGCATTACGATCAAGGCCTAAGATATCCATCCTTATTGTGGAGTAGGTGCTGCTGGCACTCTTATTATTATTATTACTACTACTACTATTACAGTTATGGGAATTATACAATTTGAAGGATATGCGGTCTACTTTATAAATACAGAGTCAGGCTGGATTTGATAAAAAGCATAGTGGTGCATTGGTTAGGATAGGAGCGGACGACTCGTAGTCATTCAGGAGGTAATTAGCAAGGTCCAGAGCTACACATACATATAGTGTGTACACCTATGGATGGAGATGCATCATATTTGTCCGAATGATAAGAAAAATATAGGGAGTGTTTCTGAGAGAGAGAGAGAGAGAGAGAGAGAGAGAGAGAGAGAGAGAGAGAGAGAGAGAGAGAGAGAGAGAGAGAGAGAGAGAGGCTCGACTAAATAAAGTGAGAGGTATTTAAGGAGATACATATCTCTTGCCTGTACGTACATATGTAAGTATGCTGGTATATGTAGGGAAGGACGCCACTGTGAATGAGGGAGGAGAGGGAGATGGACAATCCTCTTGAGTTTGCACTTGTTGGGTGTCTTTGAGTCGTAATAAAGATAGATTATTCACGATTGTCAAAATAATTATAGTCATGCAATGGCTTGCGGAATGATGAAAGGTAGGGACGTTAAATGACGCGAACGTGCAGGACAATCAGCCTTTATGAAGCCATGCTGTTCCTCTCTCTCTCCCTCTCTCTCTCAGTACATATAGATTTACCTCCTCTCACCACTTCTTCTTACCACCAGAGTCCATATCTATTTTTATACTTATTATTACATCTATAGCTGTCATACTGTCTGCACGTAAGGAACTCTTAAGAGAGCAAACAACGTTTTATTTATGGGGTCGCTTCATTTTTTTTTCTCTCTCTCTCTCTCACAATCACTCGCCGTGTAAGTATCCAAAGAGACGGGATTAACAACTATATCATATCATTCCCTTGGCTACAGACGCATATTTTAATGTATGTAGAGAGCGAGAGAGAGAGAGAGAATACTTGGGCAGACGCAGCATATAATTTAGAGAGTAGCTGTGTGTTTATAATAAGGGAGTTGCAGAGACGCTCAACTCCATGTATTATTATAACTAAAAGTAACTAGGATACTTATCTATCGACATGGACAGTTTAATAGGGATACATAGTAAAATGTATGTAATTGTATGTGAAAATAAGTGTGGAAGCACTATGTAGATGTATCTTGGGGATAGGAATAGGGAAGGTAATCATTTATTCTTCCATCATGTTCAATGATCAAGGGACAGGTAAAATTCTAACATCAAGTGGGTCGGTAATTGCGGTGACGGTCTTCTCTTATTTACTTGTTAAATGAGCATTGTTAGGACTCTGTGTACTTAAAATTGTTTGTGTGTGGCACAAGTGGTGTGGATGCGTCTCTCATGTGTAGTGTGGCCCATGTGTGTGTCTCTCTCTGTCTAGCGTCTCTCTCTCTCTCAATTTTGACTTAAATTTGAAAACCGTTGTCTTGTATGTGTGGATGCAGAGACGATGTATAGGACTCTATAGATAATCAGGATGAGAGTTAAGGAGAAATATAGATACTGAGAAACAGAGTATGGTACACCACGGAGACCGTTGAATTTGACTGCAGAAAAAAAATCTAGGACTCAGCCATTACATGTGATAACTGTTTGGCGGTCTTTTTCTTATTGTTATTCCTCGAAAGTTCTAAAAACTTGAAGGAACATATTCTCTCTCTCTTCCTCATGTTTTTGTTTCTATTCCATGGAACTATATATATATATATATACAGAGACGCATGCATGAGTAATTATGGGATATTTAGGACTTCTGAGGGGCTCAAGAGATACATAGATACAGGAGTTTAAAAAAAATGTGTTGACTGGATGGACATCCTTGGTGGTGTATTTAAAATTGGGGGTGTAAGGATTTTTCTTTTCTCTTGTGTGGATTTATTTTATGAGAGGAGAAATGACAGATTTCCCAAATGGAAGAAATACGAGGACGGGAGGGGACTAGGGAAAGGGAAGAGATTTTTAAGGAGACTGTAATTATGATGACTGCGAACATAAATAGCTTGTTTGGTTGTGTGCAATTGAATTGACTGTGATTTTTACGATGCCGAAACCCTTTTATTAGGGATGCGGGAGCGAACTGGATTTAGTGTTTCAAGGGAGATAGAGATAGAGAGTATGTACATATGTATCTACATATGTACATATGAGGAAGACGTACTTTCAGGATTTTTTTTCCTTCTTATACTATCCCAAGATATGTTTATATCTTCACACTCCCATACCAATTCTGATTTTTTTCCCCCAGGAAACTTTTTAATAGGTGAAGCAGTCCCTCTATATCGGATTTTCTTAGGAGAGTAATACGAACGAAGGCTATGAGTAATACAGATAGTAACTGATGTGTTTGTCTGCATATAATTACCTATAGATTATACTGGAAGGGGATTTTTCTTTGAGGATGGTGGAGGCCACCTCCTTGAATTCCCTCGGAGTGTACAGCCTGTAATTAGTCGTCGGTGATTTAAATAGGGACCATTTACTTATTTACCTTTTAGTAGTTGTCTTCTGTTAGTTCTGTAATGCTCTTCAGGTATCATCATCTCCAGTGCCATGTGGTTTGTAAAATAAGAAATGACAAGCTCAAGTAATTCATTTTCTAGTTACTCTTTTTACCTCTGTTTTTTTATCGCTCTCTCTCTCTCTCTCTCTCTCTCTCTCTCTTTTCTCTCTTTTCTCTCTATACGTATATATATCTACCCCTCTCTCCGTGGAACTTGATTGTTTCCAGAAAAAATCAGCTTTTTTGATGGAGGCAGTGGTTAAATAAGAAGATGCTATTCTATAATATGTAGATACATGTGTTGAAAAGAGAATCTCTTCTGGTAGTAATAGTTCCTAGTTGTAGGGGTGTTGTAATATTGTAAAAAGACGTGTGGGTAAAATCTTGTTTACACTTGCAATTTACCTTTTGACATGACTGATAAGGAGTGTGGATTTTTAAGGAGGGAAAAGATTACATGAGAGGATTTTGTGGGTCGATGGAGGTTGAAATTTTTGGAATAACATTTTCCCTTAGATCTATATACCTCGGCAAAGTTGCTTTTGTTCAATCAATTTAAGGGATGTGGGGCTATGGCTCCTTGGCATATAGTACTAAAGCCTTCCTGTGAATATTTCTATTTAAGCATACTCTTATTCATATGTATGTACATCTCTGTATTATGTCTTTCCCTCTGGCTTGCCAATATGATTTTTGTAGTTTTGTATCTATTGATTCTACCATGGAGTTACCATTCACGGAGTAGCTATACATACAGTTTTGTGGATCTGTATTATAGGTAAAATAAATGGGCGTATTTATTTGTTATTGTTCACGGTTTTGTATCCAAGTTGTAAATAGCTCTGGAGTTTTGTCTTCGGGCTTCATCCCGCTATTTATTCTTCTTGTGGAGATATACTCATATGGGCTTGGTGGTGGTGGTGGTGGTGGTGACGGGAAACCACTGAGTCCTGTGCATTTGAGACTCAGGACTCAAGACTGCGTATAAAATATTTTGGGCCTGTTGCCAACAATTCTTACTCTTTTCTCTCTCTCTCCCTCTCTCTCTCTTTCTCTCTCTCTCTCTCTCTCTCGGAACCGTTTGGGTTGCCGATATAATTTTGTTTCTTTGTTGTTCAAACTATACAAGCTGATTTTCAATTGTCGGATGGTTAGTTCGTGGTTTGCTTTACCTCCGTTGTTATTCCATTTTTGTTGTTCACTTCTCATTGTTGTTTCCCTTGTTGTTCCTAATCGTTGTAGGGGTGTCAGGTATGTATTTACACAAGGAGCTATGATTTGAAGCTTCTGTATTCGCTCCTACTACTACAATTATTACTACTACGACTACTACTAATACTCCCAAGGACCATCCACTACCTTCTCAGAACTTCCTATAGATATTCTTTTGAACTTGTATTCTATTATGAATGATGTGATAGCTTTGGAACTTTCTGCTATATATCCCGACCTCCCGATCCCTTTAAAACTACCCAATTCATATGTATATGTAATTATCTATAGTTGTTGGATTTAAAAACTCCCCGACTCTTTCCCATCGAATCTATATAACGTCATTCATTTTCTATATTCCCAAGGATTTTACACCCAGACACAGGGGAATAAGGAAAGAATAAAAAAAATACTTTCATTTGTTACATACTGTATCTACACCGTCAACTGGATTTTTCCTTCAAAATTTCCCCAATCTTTTCCCATTGAAAAAGAAAAGTCTAATCTTTTTTTTTTTTTTCAGGAAGAGAAGGAACAATGTAGATACACATATAAAAACGTTTCCTGAATTGAACGACACAATAATATATCCGAAGGTGTAGGTTACAAATTATTATTGCTATTATTGACCAACTAAAATGAATCAAAACAAATTGAAATGAATCCATATATGTACATGCCTACTGTATGGAATAGAATTTATGGTTCTAGAAAAAAAAGGTAGTTTTCTGACGAGAGGAATTTTTCCTATGGGTAATGCGTCTCACAGGGGTTTTTATTGATGCCGTCGTACTTTATACTCATATAGGCTTTTGCTCCTAAACTCTCTGAACTTGTGGAAACCACTTGTAATAATTACGAGGAATGGTTGGTTCCAAAGGATGGGGGGAATGTCACATGTTCAAGTAGTATTGCATATATAAACAACAATCCATTTATCTTTTCGAAAATTTTTATTTTTTAGAAGTAATAATAAAAGCTGAGTAATGGTTCGGGCCGTCCTTATACATTCAAGAATCGTTAAGGTTTATATATATTTATAGGTTTTTATTTCCGATTTGTTATGACGATGACAGTCGTACAGTGGTTGTAGAATTTGCAGGAGGAAGTGAGGGCATGGGAAGGTCTTTGTACTTGTGTATTTTTCTATTGTACCTACCTACACTACAAATATTTTTCATGTAGAATACAGATATTCCACTACCACACTGGGATTTGCAGAGCACATACGATTGTTTTTTTTTAATCCTAAGCTATTGAATCCAGTTGACTATGAATTTCTCTTTGAATTTATTTTCCTTGTGCAATTTCTAATTTATCTCTACGACGTAGTAGTAGTAGTAGTAGAAGAAGAAGAAGAAGTAGTAGTACATTATTATTACAAACCTATGTATGTATGTAATTATTTGTTGTTGATGGCTATGAAATTGTCTGTTGTAATTTCTGGCTAAACCAGACTTCGGAGCAGGTATATTTACTATATTTATCTACTAGTAAAGACACTACAACCTACTCCTACAAGGATACATAAGAATGCGAACATGTAGGATTTCATGGGTTGTAATAATAATAGGACGAGGGAAGTTGATGGGAAGCTGTCAACAGATGAATCGTTGGTAAAATAAATTACCAGTGGAACATTCATTGGAGTATGTACATATACACCACAAGGAAGGGAATATCCCAGAGCCACTTAAGGTGGAAGTAATATGTATCAGATACAGTAGACCTATGTATGTACGTCTGTGTG
This sequence comes from Allacma fusca, assembly GCA_947179485.1. Classification (NCBI taxonomy): domain Eukaryota; kingdom Metazoa; phylum Arthropoda; class Collembola; order Symphypleona; family Sminthuridae; genus Allacma; species Allacma fusca. Next base: position 41,657,039 of record OX359250.1, on the reverse strand, counting down.
TGTATACATACGTCCTCGTGGTGTACGTCTCTGTGTGCTTATTCAATTTCATGGTATTGTTCTCAATCGCTCCATTTTAGCCCCTCCGTTTCATTTATAGGGATCAGCTTGAACTTGTTCCTTTTTCAGCTCCGCCATACATATACATAGATATACATATAATTATGTACATAGATAGATACAAAAAAAAATCACATATTATTTTATAATACAAATATTAGGATTTACCGGAGGGTAATATGGAAATATGGATACATACATAATTGCATAGGAGCTGGAAAAAAAATCACTTTGAGGGATCTCAATGTGACTAATAGTAGAATATGCTGCAGAATATATTCTGACTCTCTCTCTCTCTCTCTCTCTCGCTATATATAAATCCGAAGGAATTGTGAAACTATGTCTTGCTCTTGTTTTCTATTGGAGGATTATTGACGAGGAGACTTTTTACAGCGGCACGTTTACAGCTCCTCTCTTTAACATGCCCAGACTCATTACTCTGATTATTCCTCACTGTGCTTTCGGATTCCTTGACTCGACTCACCCATCATGATTTATGGATTTTACGGAGATCTTCTGTATACTTTGAACATGCACGTATGTAATTATATATATACATATGTTCCTGGGGCCTCACTTGACTAGTGTGTGATTGTATTTACTTTTGTACGTATCTATAGATTTGTACATATCTATGTATGTGTATAGATTTCTGAGAACATTAATGTGTATGATCCAATGATGATGATAATGATACGGATGATATAAAATCCAAAGGTTCCAGCTCCCTTGGAAATTCAGACTGACTTTTTTTTTCACAGCAGTAGGAGTAATAATCTACAGTACTACTAGTATCTACTACAACTCCTACAGTACTAGATCCTACAAGTTTGAATCCTTACAGACAAGTTCCATTGTTTATATTTTAAGGAATACATTTAGAGAAGACATTTATTGAAAGTTGCTTTAATTCACTCATGAGTCTGTACACGGATATTATTGACTGGGACTACTAGTAATTACTGTATGGGTGTATACACATAGGTACAGTCTGTACAGAAGCTCTTATATGCCATAGGTCTTTGTACAGGATTCCGCTGTCAAGTCTCACGATTTCATTCGTTCTCTCTCTCTCTCTCTCTCTCTCTCGACTGTATTTTTTGACGTAAAGACGGTAAAGTACAGGAGGGGAATTGACAGGGGTCATACATAATACGTCCGATGGGGCAACCGGTTGTAGTAAATACTATGTCTTTGGAAGGTAGTGGAGTATGTAGTCCGTCCTTCTGGTCGTCTGTCTTAAGGCAGTGGAAATATATTTGTTTTCGTGTATATTTAGATATAGGGAAGGACAGGGAGCTGTTCGTCTTTCTTATTGCCACCCTGATGGACGGCCTGCCTGTCCGGATTATTTGAATAGAGTAACAGTAATGACTCTCGGCGAGTCATGATAGGAATCTTGATTGAACTTGTGTAATAATAATAATAATATAGGAATTATTGTAGGAATAGGAAATAATAGAGACAAATAAAGGGAAATACTCGGAAACCACAGAAGTTCCATATGGTCTGAATTAATAATTTTTACATGCTTCAGTTTTAACAGGTTTAACCTCCCTTTTCCGCAATTTCTCATTATTTCTCCTGTTCTCTTCCCCCCCCCCTGTCGTTCTTATAATTATTAGGAGAGGCTCAATGAATCCTCTCTTTCTCTCTCTCTCTCTCTCTCTCTCCTTTGCTCTCACTCTAATTTTGGTTTGTCTCTCTGTTCCGATTACAATTTTATGTACTATGGCTACTATTATTGCGGTATTCCTTCCCTTGGCTCTGGATCGGGTCCGTGAGGGTTATTACTTATATTTACTCCTTGACGGAGATTAACACGCCCAAATTTATAGCATAATGTTTTTTTTTCAGGTGTTCATGTATTATGGTCTCTGTCTTATTGGGTCATAGCTCTTCTATTAGTATGGTTGATTTTTGTCAGAGGAGCAGTATAGACCAACTTGTGATGATGCTAGTGGTCGTAGTAATTAATTTCGTGATATCAGTTCAACTAGGGAGTCTCCGTAGATAGGAACCCCTCTACCTCTGTAAAGGGTTTTTTGGCAAGAATTCAATTCTGATCCGGAGTTCCTAAAAATTATTGCTTCAATAATTTATAGTATTCTACAAAACTGACAAGGTTTCTCTCTCACTCAGCTCCTGGGAGGGGAGAGTATATTTTGTGTCTACATTAAATTGTCAAGTGTGTGCTTGTGTGTGTGTGTCTTGAGGATTCATTTTTAAATTATCCAAGGTTAGGAGGGATCAAGTAGTAATAGTTTGTGGCTTCTGGAAGTTTACATTTTTTTTATTTGCTTTAACAAAAATGAGTATACATTTGGGAAATAGAGATGAGATGATGAGGAACTTGAGGAAGGAGTCTGACGCTTGAGAATAATTTGATGATGTATGTATCTACTGTATGTAGATAGATACTCGTGTGTGTGTGTGTGTGTGTTTCCCTCTGTGTCTCTCTCTGTGTGTGTGTCTACAATGTGTGTGGCTTTTTGGCAATGGAGTGATTATTAGGAATCCTTGTGACCACAGTATTATTGACTGGATTTGCTGTTGAAAACACTTTGGTTGCCATTGACTACCACCACCACGCTCATCAGATCCCAGTTACCACCGGTACCCTCGACCACTTGTGAACAAGTTATATTTTTATAGATGGACTCATTACTATGACTAACTCTCATTGCAATGGGGTACTTTTTTGAAGGGATTTGAGAATATAGTGATCCTATGTGCTTTTAGCACTTGATTGTTGTGGTTTCGCGGTTGTCTTCAAAATGATTAACAACGTGAGTGTGAAAATCCATTTTGGAAGTTGTACGTAGGGAATTAGTCATGTAGTTTGTATCTATCTGTATAATAGTAGTGGTCAGGGGCAGGATTAACTTCGAGAGCGTCTGTCAGTCATATATTTCCCAAGTCTTTTTGTGTAGATATACATATCTAATTATATATAATACATAAATTATATATCCAAAATATTTACATTACAGGGACTTCACAGGGTACTTCTTTCCTAGATTTTTTTTTTTTGGCAGGGAGGTGGGAACTACTCAACGTATTTTCCACTGCGGTTCCTTGCGTGTGCGACGTGTGCGTATACTTATCCCAGTATATTAAAAATACCTGAGGATTCTTGGTATCTGTATTTGGAGATTCTGTCAGAGCTGGTGTACTTTCATTTGTTTTTGTGTCCGTTCAGTGTCAACTACACCTGTGGAGTACTTCCATACTTTTTGTAATTAAATGTGACAATGTGTACTCGGATTTGATATAATTATCCATAAATTACAATTATTCCTGAGGGGTGGCTGAGCTTGGAGGTGGATGTTGTGAGGGGGAGAGTAATGGATGTAATTAGGAATTAATCAAGTGTGGAAACTTGTCTTTGGTCTTGTCCCAATTGCTTTTGGCACAGTCACTGGGACCCAACGGTCCTTACTGGATTTCACTATATAGGAGTTGACTCTCTGTGGGTTTTAGGAGGGCTGCTGTGAGGAATCCTACCTGTTTTCACTATATGGGAGCAATAAATCCGAAGTCCGGCTCCTCATCCTGTTCCACAGAGTACTCCGTTGTCCGTACTGTTTATCTTATTGTAGTGTGTTTTTGAAGGGAATATTAAACATGAGAATGTGGAGGAGCATTTTTATATTGAGTATAATCTCTGTAAGTCTATTGGGTCAATTTGTATGCCAATTCGGAGACACTGGGGAAGGCAGGAGATAAATAATTGTAATATTTACATTCAATTCTATGAGAATATTTAATAATTATTACATGTGGGACTGAGAATTATTGAAATTACGTTGAATTAGAGCACCTGTCGTCGCCTTGGAATTGATGTGTGTTTCCCTTCTGTAGATGCTCTCATCCGACTGGAGGAGCTTAATGAGAATTAAATAAGCTGGACCCTTGAGACTGGCTTGAATTAAATGAGATAGGGATTAGGTTAGGTTTGTGACGGAGAGAAACCACAGAGATCCAAGTCAAGGCTGGAGCCGGAGTTAGAACTAGAGAGAGAGAGAGAGAGAGAGAGAGAGAGAGAGAGAGAGAGAAGAAAAAAAGGAAGGGAGAGATGAGTAAAGAGTGGGAAAAGATTAGTTTATTACAAGCTTGTTAATGTCTCTTCAATTACCTCCAGCTGTCTTTACCCTTTGGCTGGCTGACGTCAGTCAAGTATTACGACTGTTTGAGTCGATCTTGTTGTGCGATATTTAGAGCCTTGTCTTATATTCTTTGCAGATTTTTTTTTTTACAAAAAATGTTCACCTTCGTTAGCCATGGTTATAATACAGAGTCAGTCCAGAGAACTAAATCATTTCTAAATATTTGCAAAGGGACCCTTTGAGTTGAGTTTTTGTGTGCCTTGATGAGGTTCGGAAACCCTGTTATTTTTTTTATGGAACACTCAGTTTTTATTTGTTGTTCTTTTCCTCGTTAAGCTCTTTGTCAAGGGGTGATTGGGGAAGCGTGCGTTGTTTCAATTATTGTTTTTACAATAAGAATTCCCATCCTGATGTATATTATGTATGTACATGTACCAACATGTATTTTTGTGTCAGGTAAAAATTATTTTAGGGATAGGACCTTTAAAAAAATAATTATAAGTATATAAGTACTCTGTATACCTGGTTGTACATATACATCCCCTGAAATAACTCCTGGGGAAATTAGCATATTCAAAGGAAATTTCAAGAAACATTTGCATTAACAAGTCTTGTATTTTTTTCCCCTTTCCTCTCTCCCTCTCTCTCTCTCTCTCTCTGTTTTTTTTTCTCTCTCTCTCTCTCTCTCTCTCTCGGGCACAGAGACACGAGCAAGGGAGAAAATAAATGTATTTTTAGGTATGAATATTTTTTTTTGATTAGAATTATTATTTCTCGTTGTAGATATTTTTTTCATGTGTTATTATTATTAGTGGTGGCTCTCTCCTTATTGTTCAACGTTTTTTTTATGGATCTGAAGGGGAGGAGGAGGGTGCTGTTTTTAAAGATTTTTTTCAAAGGGTTCAAATGGGCTCTGTGTTTAGGCTTCTCTGTGCCTCCAGCCATGACACAGGGAACTTAAAACTTTAATTTATGTTCCAGGGGTCAATTATATGACATTTTTCTCCGAGCTTATAATTACACCTGCTATAAGTTTGTAAGTATCTTCTGAGCCATGGTTTTTATTTCCCCTGGGTTAATGTTAATGGGTGGACTGGGTTATGGGTAGATGGTAGTAGTGTTTTATTTTATTTTATTTATTTTATTTTATTCTCCTGTCCACAATTATTACGCGGACTGTAGACTTCAGCTTGTCATGAGTATGGGGGAAGATGATGTACATGAGGTTGATTGGGAGCATTAGTGTGTGCCTATATATAGCTATTATAGTTGATCCGTGTACCTGTCATAGAATGTGAGTCCCGAAAGCATTGTGGAGTAATATCGGGTCAGTTTACTTTATTTATGCGCTCAAGTGGTGTCGATTTTTGGGTACACAGTCGTTTACGGTCGTTTTCCTCCCCGACGGAATATCACTTTATAGCTCTCTATGGATTCACCCTCTCTCTCTCTCTCTCTCTCTCTCTCTGCCCTGATACGTCCATGTTCTAGTGTCTGACATAGACACACTCACACAGTCACAGATCTACACACACTCGAAGGATATGGGTTTCTGTATCTTCCTTCAAAGGAGGTATGCCAAGTATCCATCATGTGTTAGGATACATGACAGACTCAACACTATAGATATATTTATAGCTCTCATAGAGGTTTCAGTCTCTTATGTACATTTTGAGAATGGGCAGAGAGAGAGAGAGAGAGAGAGAGAGAGAGAGAGAGAGGAATGGATTTGAGTTGCAGTGAACCATAACCAAGTGTTAATATTGGATAATGATAGGGGCACGGCTTACCTTTCTTACACCTGGTTGCCTAAGATGATGCCTGCCTGGATTTTTTTTTCCGAATATTTTTGCCCGGCCTTCTAATGCTGTATAAATAGACCATAGTACGTATGTATATCTACAGTCTTGTGTATCTATGTATGTATGTAAACCCTCAGAAATAGGCCTCTATTTCCCTCACTCTCCTTCTCCTCTCGTTGAGTGAAATTGCCTTTCCTCAGATGTACTTGGGATGGCTATTCTAAGGAAGGACCTGTGTATAGTCCTTATGGTCCTTTGGTCATGTTCTTCTTGTTAGCAAGTGATGTAACTAGGAACGTAATTTCTCATCTCCTTCCTCTCTGTTTTTTTTTTCTTCTTCTCTTCCCTCACTCTCTTGGTCCTTCCTCCTGGTTCCTCTACTTGAGTTCTCCTTTTACTGGAGATGGAGCAGAGTTTTAAGTGACTGGGAAGGAGGAGATATAGATACACATAGATATACATAGCTCTGAAATGCCTCAACGTCTGCTCTGTTTCCCCAGAAATGTACTGGCGTCCATGGAGTTCGTACAGCAAGTATGTATACATATTTATTTGTATGTATAAGTACATCCATCAACCTCCTGGAATTTATGGAGATATGATTCTTCTGTGCATAAGACTTGTGTGTCTACATCAGTCTTTCCTATAACAGGAGGGGAATATGCATCCCTGTGTGGATACAGAGGGAGGAAGGAACAGACGGAGCTTTTCTTAAGTGAAGTGTAAAAAAGGCAAGGGAGAGAGAACAAATTGTTTTTCCATCTAAGGAGGAAATTCAATGTGTGTGCACGTATGTATGTACATACATACATACGTGTCCCTATAGGAGTAGTAGTAGACTGGTGGGGTGTGAGATGAGTCCTAGTTTTATACTGGATAGAGGGAAGAAGGGAAAAATAAATTTAAAGAAATCAATCTAAAAATGAACTTTGACATGACTGACATGACATCCCGAGACCAACAGGTACTTAATGCTGAGGTGTTGTGATAATGGAAATACTTCCAATGGACCAAGGTTTGTCCAAGGTGGAGGAGGAGAATTTTTTAAATAAAAAAGATGCTCTTGGCATATTAAAAGTACTCATGTTCATGTGTGTCTGTGTGAGTGTGTGTGTGAATGTATGTGTGTGTGTGTGTGTGTGTGTGTGTGTGTGTGTGTGTGTTAGGAATTAGTATCTTGACTATTATCAATGTACTTGAGATGGATAGACGTGGCAAGGTGGGAGCAAGCGGGCATCAGCACTCTTCCCTTAATTTTTTCACCTTTTTTTTTCTCTCTCTCTCTGTCTCTCTCAGTCTCCCTCCTTACATTTGAAGGAAGATTTTTTTTTACATAAACACACCTGTTTAAAGAACTTTTACAGAGTAAGGCGAGTCAATTTGATTATCCAGGAGAAGCACTTTTCTCTGTATCCTCTTCCTACTCTCTTGGGTGAGGAGATTATGGATCTTTTGAGTAAAGTGTAGTGTCAGCTTGGACTTGTTCTGTTACTTAAGAGTCATATTTTAGAGGGAAAGTTTAGACCCAAGCTTTTTAAGGAACTGAATACTTTTGACAGATTTCATTTGTTTCCCATTCATTGTATGTATTTTTAATTTCATTAACAACAACAGCAACACTTCAATTTTATTCCGGGGCTTTCAGGGAGGGGGGAATTCTGAAAGTGTACTCTGTATTATTGCTAAATTCAAGAGAGTGGGTGAGTGAGTGAGAGAGAGAGAGAGGGAAGGGGTTGGCCATGTTATTTTAGTAGGGAAAATCAAATAAAACTGGAAATTGGATCTTCAAATAAATGTTCGGAGAGAGAGAGAGAGTTGAGAAGATTTTGTCAGTTTTACCTTCTCTAAATGGATTGTAGAGTGTACACGTGTACTATTTGGAGGGACAGGATTATTGTTACCTCAAGTGTAGGGTGTCTCAGGTGGCCTCTTCAAATTGACACTTGTTCTTAACCCTTTTTATTAGGTAGTAGTCTATTGATTTGTTCCCTTATTCTCTCCGGGTCTCCGTTTCCTCCTCTTCATCCCAAAATCCTTCTCTTCACGGACACTTTTAATGAAATGACAATTATTTTCTGGGGCTTAAATTACATGTGTGCATAAAATCACTTGATTAATTCTAAAGGGTCTGTATTTTTTGGGAATTTTCTAAAATAAATAGTTGGAAAATGGAAGAGTAGGTTTTTTTCTACATGAATTACATGACTTTGGAATCCTTTGGGAAAGAATTAAGGAGACTTATTTTTACTTATTTGTAGATACTTATATGCATTTACACATTTATGTGAGTATGATTGGGACGTAGGGGATCCATCCTACTGTAGGAGTAGCTCTGTGTAGCTAGTAATTTCTGCTAGTGTTATTTTATTTTGGGTTGTTGTTCCTTGACTTTTATTCCCCTTGGGTTTAGTACAAAAGCCCATGTGGTAAGCATTTTGCTACGGCTATGTGCTCTTTTTTCCCGGTTTTTAACAGAAGCACCAAACCCTCCCCCGGAAATGATTATTTACTTTCGATGATGAGCATAATATATTACTCTGCTTGGCTACTACTACAAGATACTACTACAACTACTATCTGTAGGTATATAGTTCCTAAAAATTTTCCCAGGCTGGGACAACTTGAAGATGGAACTTTTAAGGGATTGAGAGGAACTTTTGGACTAGTACTAAAATCCCTGTTAACATTTATCCATAAACATGGAAGCATGTTTCGCTTGTAAAAATCAATGGGAAGAATTTATTTAAAAAAAAAATTAAATCGGATCCAAAAATATGAATAGAAAAAATAATAATTACAACAAGAACAGAATTGTTGTTTTCGTGAGTGTATCCTTCATTTTAAAGCGGATGACATATTGAGAAATTGAGGTTCAAATCTGAGGATTTAAATTGGAAGAGGAGGACGACATCTGAAAAATCCTGTAATAACCAATGGCTATATATTTTTGATGGAGATGATGGCGGTTGAGTGAGATTGTTGGAGGAGGACTTGAGGTCCAAGGGGAAAAGGAGTCAAAGATTACTAGGATGAGGTTGAGTTGGAACTACACATTTTGTGTGTGTACTGAATTGACTTTTACAGAGGAACATAATATGCATTATAAATGATATTATCTATGAGTAGTGTCTATGTAATTACACATATGAGGGCTCATTCTATACACTTATAAGATGGGAAGAGTATATAAGAGGCAGGGAGGACTTCCTCACCGTCCATTATTACAACAGACATGGGAGTACATATATATATATATATCTACATATATACAGTAGGAGTCGTACTTTTCAGTGAGACTACAACTTGTGAAATGATGTTGTGAGAGAATTCCATCTAATCCGACAGCCGTGAAGATACAATAACATTGTCAGCGGGTGTCAAGCACTCTGAATCACTTTCTTTCCTCTTGTTCTACTTGGTCTTGTTTGAGTTTGAAAGAAATTCTTTTGATTTTCCAAAGAACTTCACCCCGAGAGTAGATACCGATGAGTTTTGCCTTTCATTTATATTTTTACAATTTACTTTTGGTTCCATGGTCCCCTTTTTCTTCTTCTCCTTCTTCATCATCATCATCATCATCATCTTCTTCTTCTTCTTCTTCTTCTTCTTCTTCTTCTATGGATATGTCTTGAGCTCCTAGTTTATACGAGCAGTCATCCTCCTCATTCTTTCCCTATTTATCCATCTTGATTTATCTCCACAATTCCCTTGATTCCTTCTGTATTTTAAATAAATAACCTATTTCCTCCCCCACCAACCCCCCCCCCACTCCCCTCATCCTCAAATTCCTAACGCACACTCAACTCTTAAAATAGTGTGGAGAAATCAGGAAAAAAATTGAGGGATACATAGATAGAGAACCCACTTTTTTTTAATAGTTTATAAGGTGTATTTGATAAATGTGCACACTTCAACCCTCATTACAAAGCGTTGCGACTGGGCTTGTGTGCATGTGCAAAATTCCAAAGGCATGCAATTTTAAATTAACATTTAATTTTGTATGAAAACAAAACCGGAACGTATGATCTTATGTACATGGTCTTTTGTGCTCTTGGATTCTCATCCTCTCCTCTAGGGAAGGGATATTATGATTCGGAGGTGATGAGAAACTTTGAGCGTTTTATGTCTAAAAGGTTGTTCTTTGATTATAATGATGATGTATTTTGGTAATTGCTCGTTAGTCTTATCCCAGGCAATGGTCGAGTATGTATGCAAAGGAGTGAGGGAGACGAAGTGAGTGAGAGAGAGAGAGAGAGAGAGAGAAGCAGAGAGAAAATGAGTGATGAGGAGGGAAATGTGCTAAATAATCAATTAGTTATCTCATGAAGAGCGTGTGTGCATGTGTTGTGTTCACTCGTCAATCGCCATCATTATCCTCAAAAGATGTTTTCCTCCTGACTCTCAGGTGCAAAAACTAGCCTCTATCTCACTCTCGGAGGATCTCTCAGAGAGCTTGAGTAGGGGAGGGAAAAAAAAATCTATGCCAGACATTGTAATCTTGGATAAATACTTACGTGCAGCATCTCCTGTGCATACTCTTCCAAAGGCTGGTCCAACGTCCAAGTATCTACACATGACATTATTGTAATGTACTTACAACAAAGTAGCCTGACTCCCTCAAAGTTTACTTATAGGTATGTGAGGATAGCTATAGGGACGAGTGTGGATGTATGTATGTAATTACATAAGGGCAAGCACTGGGTTACATATGGGACTTCAATTGACGGTAGAGATTCGATGGACAACTGGCGGTCTGTATCTATCTACTATGCGCGTATGTACTCATTATTCCAGAACTTTGGCAGGGAAGTACATACATAGATACATACATGGGACAAATATATCTACACATGTGTAATTATGCATATGCCCTGGAAGAGTCAGACTCTGGGCCAAGGAGTGCGAGTCCTAGGACGGAGGATATGTGTTTTCTGAAACGGTGGTGCTTAGAGGGGTTCATACATCCAAAGGAGTAGGTGCGCGTGTGTGTAATGACTATTATGGCTTATACATAGTTAAGTATCTGGTGGATATGTGGTGTGTGTGTGTGTTTTGGTTTTTTTTATTATATAATGGAGCTTCGTGCATCCGGATCGGGACCGGGACCTGTTTCTTGGAATTTCCTTCTTTTCTCATCCTCATCATCATCATCATCTTCTTCTTCTCGTCCTCTCCCTCTCTCTCGGCCTCGTACAGAACTAAAATATATGAGTGTTTGTCTACGTAAATGTGTTGTATGGTGAGCCTTGTGTTGAACATGAGGATGAACAAAGAAGACCATCACGCCCTCATCTCATCTCTTTCATTTTCCATATCTTTATGAGTCTCCCTCCGGCTGAGATTTCCTTCACTCTCTGGCATTACAAGAGGGCTTGTTGGGCTCCATGGTTTTTCGACCAGGACTCTCTCTCTCTCTCTCTCTCTCTCTCTCTCTCTCTCTCTCCCTCCCTCCCTCTCTCTCTCTCTCTCTCTCTTTGGCACTTGGCACTTTTTTGAAAGCCTGATCTTAAGGAAGGATATTTACTACTCTCCTACTTACTACACCCATATGGTTGTGTGTACACAATTTTTCGTCTCTTCTTCTGTTTTCCTATGTTATAGTTATGCAAAGAGGGGCATGTGTGTGTGTATGAGTGCGAAGAGATCCAGAAAGAGAGAGAGAGAGAGAGAGAGAGAGGGAGTGAAAGAGAGGGTAGAGCTTGTTTGTCCTAAGAGTTGGTTTCATGGTTTTTTTTTTCACCCTTCCCTTTACGATATTCCTTGCTGGAGTTTACAGGAAGGATTTCTCATATGTGTAAGTTCATTAGTAGTAGATGGGAATTTAGTGGTAAATATAAGACAAGACATATGGTAATACTGGAGTGTATTGAACAATTTGTGCCACTTTGAGCTAGAGAGAGAGAGAGAGAGAGAGAGAGAGAGAGAGAGAGAGAGATGAGAGCTGACAGTAGTAGTGGAATAGGATAGTATGTTCCTATACGGAGGATTTCTAATGCACAGGTTTTGGTAAATTTGAATGGCTCCAGTGCTGCTGTTGGTGCTGGTGCTGTTCCTGTGTTGTTGTTCCTGTTGCTGGAACAGCTTTAAAAATTTCCAATTCCTGGGCATACTCCATGTGACTACTACTTCTTGCATTACAGGAGGGATATAACAAGTGTATATTTACATTTGAGCATCCTTCCTAACATATAGGACTTATTGCATGAGCAACCTTCCTTGCTTATGTGTGTACTATTTGTTATATGACTTGACTAAACGAGCCATCGTTAGTTCTTGAAATGTGTTTAAGGGGATTCATTGGTTTTGTGGGTTTGCTCACAGTTCTTCTCGTCTGGTGCTTCTTCTTCTTCTTCTTCTTCTTAGTCTTCTTCGTCTTCTTCTTCTTCTTCTTCTTCTGGAGTTCATGCCGAGAAAACAATGAGCCCACTGGCCTTGAAGGAATAGAAGAAGCTGGAGCAATGCATTTGAAATACTTTAAAGCAGCACTCAAGTTGAACAACACACCACAGTCTGTCTGTCCCTTTTGCTCTCCACACACACTGTTGTTTGTATCCATCTCTCTCCATGGACCTTTTGGTCCATGTGTATCTACTATGCGTAGGCTAACTTATGTAGTAGCTTGTATACACACTAACTATTACATACATGGAGGGATATGTGTCTCGTCCCTGATGTCTCTACATATTAAATTGATATAATTACCTGTATGTAAACAAATCCTACAGGGTCCTCCCATCCCCAGCAAGTGAGGAGAAATTCATGGAGGGAGGGAATTTCAAAAATTATTTCCAATAGTAAATTTTTTTTTTGAAGGGGTTTCACTCAATGCTGGAGGATTTGTTCAAATAGAGTTTGTTTGCCTGGAAAAAATTGATAAATGTAGGTATGTGTGATAGGAATTTAATAGGAGTCTCTGGTTTCTATATCTATAAAAAAAAAACATTTTTTTCCCTAGGACAATGTTGACTTCAAAAATAGAAGATGCATTTAAGGAATTTACATGTATTCTGACTATAAATCCTCCTGGGCTAGGAGTCGTGGAGTTTATGCATATATAGTTTTTTTTTTCCTGGGAGCTATAACAAGTATTATTAGGTTGAGTTGATGATGATGCTTTGGCTTTTGAGTTGACTGCACCTTTTCGTCGTTTTCCTTTGATTCATTGAGAAATCCTTGTTTTTTTACAAACACACACACACACACATACACATATAGATACGTTCTCTCTCTCTCTCTCTCTCTCTCTCGCTCTTCTCTTTTGTCGCAGAGGAAGAACGTCTACAGATGGAAGTCAATGAAAGCATGGATGAGGAGGAGGAAAAGAATTTTTTTTCACCCTTCTGCTGCTCCTGCTCTGGTATCTATTTTCAAATACGTTGGATTTGAATTCATTCTCAAAGTGTTTCATTCATACCTAGTATCTCTCTCCTTGCTCATTGTCAAGTTGTTGGTGTTCTAGTAGTAATGTTGAAATGATCATGGAATCAAATTCTTTACATATAATGGAAAACAAGGCAAGTGTAACTTCCAAGTGACAAGTTCAGTTATTTTCTCAACAGTCACAGAGAAAGGGGATGAGAGAGCGAGAGAGAGAGAGAGAGAGAGAGAGAGAGAAAAAAAATCTTTAGGATTGACGTTTATGCTTAAACTTGAATTATTTCAAGGAGTTTATTATATGTATGTCATTATGCATGTAATATGTATAGAGTATGAGTGTATTTAGCTGAAAGAGAAAATGATTCCTCATGAGCTTACTCATGATGGAGGAATGAAGATTTTTTTCCCCTTCAGCTCTCATTTCTGTGAGCTGTGTGTATCTATATGTATCAGCGTGTACGGGTGTGTAGTTATTTGAAAAGACATGAGAACGCCAAGAAGTAGAATTCCTCTCGCTCTCTTCTATTCAGATGACTTGTCATGGAGTGAACAATTCAACTATTTTCAAGGTATTAAGCAATAGTCCAATTAAAACAGTGGCAATAGGTTCCCTACCGTGATCCACCTCCACGTTTGTCCTCATGTAAGTGATCTATATGAGGTAATTCCTTTTTCTTCTCTTCTCTCTCTCTCTCTCTCTCTCTGTCTCTCTCTCTCTATCTCTCTCCTACCAAGGGATTCTCCCTTGGAACAACGGGATAGCTCTTCAACCCATACTTGTATTGTGTCTTCCCTCCAAATTGTGATTCCACATGTATGGGCATAATTCCCTGGGATCCATGTAGGTATGCATATGGTCCTATCTATGTATCTCCTCCTGTTAGAGTCCCTCTCATGAGATAGAGAACGGATATAAAAATAGATAGATACTGATGTACAAATCTATATAGTGACTAGTCTGGAGTCATCTTGAGCTGCTATACACAATCTGGTACAAAGAATGTATCTCCTGAAGATACTCTTACCAATGATAGGCAGGGACGTACAGACCTATTTATGTACATAGGGCTGGAAGTATCTACAGAGAAGGGTTACCTTGCAGATGAATGATTTCAACCGAGTCATGCTCCCTCCATTGTCCTGCCTATTTGACTAAAGTACAGGACCACGACTATCCCAAATTGAAAAGACCAAGGAGTTTAACACGGTTCCATAAAATTCGAATAATTGTTGATTATTTTCTGACTCTTGTTCTCTCTCTCTCTCTCTCTCTCCCTCTCTCTCCCTCTCTTTTCTGTCGTCTCCCTCCTCAGACAGGAGAAGGTAGAGGAGCTGTCTTCGAAGTACTTCTTGTGTAGTTCTACTTCTACACTCTCGTACTGTGTAATATGTAGCAGTCAGTAAAATTCCCTCTGAGCCAGGGACTCATGCAGTAAGTTACTGTCAATTATTATTATGTATTTATATATGAATACGTTCTCAATGAATCTACTCTTTGTCAGTAGATAAGACAAAATAAAAACAGGGAAGAGTTATGGGAAGAATCCTCCAAATTATTGGCTTCCCCGGACTTCGGAAGAAATACAAAAATCTATAGGAATGAATGCATTGGGATGGAGAGAATTTTTCAGAAATTTAATAATAATTATTATTTGTACACAATAGTTTTGACACTCTGGATTCTTATTTATTTGCTGACTCCATTATCCTCATCACTGCTGCCGTGCATCCGGAGTTATTACATTTGGGACTCTTGCTCCTGAATTTTAATTAACTCCTGTAAATTTTTCATAAGCAGACTCACGTGAGCCCATGTACATTCTACTTAAAAAAAAAGGTAATGAATTTCGGAAGGTGATGAGACCGGATTAACTGTGTAGTATCAACATACATACATGTCCAATGGGGAAGTGTGAATGATATGAAGGAGGAAATAATAGCATGAGGGCTTCCACTTCTATAACTCAATAGGGTAGGCAGTGGTTGTTGGAGTGTTGATATTAGAGGAAGATCTGAGGAGGATATTAGGAGGAGAGGGGGGGGATATCTAATAAGAGAGGAAGAGAATAAACTAAAAAGTTTTTTATTGGAGATAAATTCCCCAATGATCCCTATGTGTATGTAATTATGTGTCTAAGGTACGTTGATAGGTATAGAAGTGTATGTATATATTTGTATGTGTGTGTGTGTGTCTGTGTTTACAAATTTATGTATCTCTATGTATATTTGTACAGAAGAGAAAGGGCTGGTTGCTCTTTGGTGCGACAGAATGAGTTATGAGCATGGAATTCGCGACAGGTAATAAATATTTGAGTGTGTTCGTTAAGAAGAAGGTGAAAAATTCCCGGTCTTCTGGATAAGCAGGGGAAGAATGTAGGGTAGATGGTGGGATGACGCGGAGGAAGAACATGAGATGAGGAAAGAATTGTAAGAGATTCAAGGGAATCAAGGAGGATGATGAGGGAGGTTGGGATATTAAAAATTTCCTATTCGAACACAACAAGTCTCTCTCTCTCTCTCTCTCTCTTCCATTCTTCCTCATCTTGTAGAGGATGCGATCAAGTTTTTGAGGAGTTGAGGAGGTTGATTCTCTCTCTCTCTTCCCTTCTCCCTGGAATTGATATTCGGTGAAGTTATTCTTATGCTTTTATAACAAACTCATTCTATGACTCATTATGCATTGTGTTTAGGGAGTAGTAAGGTAGGAATGGCTCCTGGCACATCCACTGCTAAGGAGTCAGCATTTAAATGGTTTAATGCTCAACGAGCCCCTCATAGGTTGGAGGAAGTATCAATTCCATAAGTATTACAAGACGGAATTTATATGTACAATTACATGTGTATCTTTTGACCCTGCATCTTTAAGAGAGAGAGAGAGAGAGAGAGAGAGAGAGAGAGAGAGAGAGAGCTGCTCTGGAGAGTATCTTCGTAGACCTGAAAAGGTCTGGATTTTTTCCTCATCATTCATCTTTTACACTCTGCGTGTTTCGGACAAGAGATATGATATCCCAATCAAGATTTATTGTACTCAGAGAGCTTCTACTACACAGCTCTCTACTCTTCAGCCTATATCCAAATAATTAAGTATAATATGGGAATATCTAGGTATAGGAAAAATCTATAAAAAAAATTTGTTTTTGAATGCTAAGATGCGTTTATAAATATAATAAATAGCATAGGATGGATCGTTGTATTTAATATTATAGATATCTGTAGGGATGTCTGCATATGAAAGTCCTTATGTAATATTGGATATTCTTGATCCACCTACAATTCTCGAGGATAGTCTTTCCCTTCCAAACATATGTATCTATGCTAGTACTGTACTGTATGTATAGTTAGATACATAGATATAAGAAGGCTGGGGTCAAGTTCTGAGGATTCCAATACCTGGACTTGATTAGGTATTAGAGTAAATTATATTATAGGATATGTACATTTCTGTATTGGAGGGATAGGGGACTCATGAGAGAGAGAGAAAGAGAGAGAGAGAGGGAGGGAGGGAGGGATAGGAAAACGTGAGAGAAGAGAATAACTAAAGGCAAATTAAGTGTTGAGCTATGCTAACTATTAAACTAACTAGGGTTTCCGAGGGAAAATTGCTAATGGCTACTTGTGTATGTAATTATCTTTTCCGGTTATGATGGAATAATTTACGACTTGAACAAATACTATCAAAATATTCAATGGGCCCACATGCTTGGAGAGGGCCAGTTGCCTCTAGCTCTTTTTGTGATTGTTAAAGAACCTCTTCTCTCTCTCTCTCTCTCTCTCTCTCTCTCTCTCTGATTACTCCTTACCTTTTGGTTTGTCCATTCCAATCAGAGGTTATGTTTCTTAAAGGATTTTTTTTACCCTTTCATTTTTCTTTTGAAAAAAAAATATATAGATAGATATATATAAAACAATGAAACACCGGCATTTTTCAATTGACTCACCTTGTAAACGCTGTTTTAATACTTGGGCGCCTGCCTGATTCTGCATCTGTTTTTTAAGGATTTGTAATTTAATTGAGTACAGTTAAAATTTGTTCCTTACCTTGGTAAAAATATTCGGGGGATTTTTAATAATTAATTAGGTATGTAGATATATGTATGTGGGAGGTAAATTTCATGGAGGGAAATTTTAATGTCGGATCTCAGTAGAAGTCAATATTTGATTCGTAGAGGGAATTGATGGCGAGAATTTTTTTGTGAGTTCGATTCCAATGGTCTATGCAGTTTGGAGTAATGGAGGATGCCTTACTTTTAGATGTAATGATGATTGTGAGATGAGTGTGGAGATTATATATGAGGACCTCGCTCTGGGGACGCAGGGACATACATATACCTAGTATTGGATTTCCATGTGGATTAATGCAATTGAGCATGAATTGATAATCGGGAGGCCGTATGTGATGTGTGTGTGTGTGTGTGTGTGTGTGTGTGTGTGAGTGGAAATGTAATGTGGACATGTGATGTGTGGAAATGTGCTCATGTGGCAGGAATGTGAAGGAGAGATGATGCTCTGGAATGAGGCTGAATGAGGCCAGGCCGTAAGGCGCAGAATGCAATTAGAGAGGTGGAGATGGAGGAGATTGGCTGAAATAATTGTGTGTGGAGTGGTGCCGCATGGTAATTTTCAATTACAATATAATATCTCACTTTTCACCTGATCATCATCATCATCAGGAGCAGCAGCAGTTACAGAAAGAGCATCTTTCTCCTCCTCCTCCTCTTCTTCTCTCCACTCACAGTCCCATTGGATTCCATCCCGTTCTATTTCAATGTCTCATACTGTCCAATATAGAGCATCCGTTAATTTGTCAGATTACATTCATATGTAGATATAGCACAATCACTGGGACTTGTTTCAACTCCGGAAAAATTCCTATATATATATCTAACTCTACTCTCATCCCAATCTCAACAATGAATATTATATTCACGAGGGGTAGTTCTGAAATTATTTGAGAATAGCTCGATAATTTCTCCTGTAATATGTGTACAAGGGGATGTTGTTGTGGAAAAAATGACATTTCATATATTCTTATTATTATAGATATAGGTATACTCTCCTGGAATGAATAACGGGAGGGGTATAAAAAAAACTTCTTGAGGCTTCTTCAGAGGAACGGAAGAAAAATGTTCCAAAGTAACAATTATTATGTATATGTTGAATGTATGAGTATTTTTATAATGCTCACTCACTCCGAGTCTCTCAGTCAGTGAAGACTTCCAGACAAATTCTATTGTGTTGGGTGAGATACGGAGAGTGACTTTTTTTTTATGTGATTGTGTGGTAAAGTGCAGTTGTCTGCAACCCATAAGGGAGCCACATTGTGTAGCCCAAAACAGTCATGTACATACTTAGTAGTAAGTATATCTATCTACTGAAATATAGTATCTCCGAGGACGTTTCCAAGGCAGTACTTTGAAGGCTCTGGTTATTTTTTTTTAATTTTAAAAAATAGATTATATTTTGTGGTCATGGTGGATGGTATACAGAGAATAGTGGAGGATTGAGTGAAATTGTGAGGGAGAGTTATGAGTTTGAGAAAAACCTGGAGGAGCACTATGGTGGGTGAATTTCGTAAATGGACTAGATAGGAGATGGAGAAAAATACGGAGAGAAGATGATGATGAAGAAGCCTAGACACTAACTGGTCCTCTCCGGAGAAGAAGAAGAAGAAGAAGAAAAAAAAATGTTTTTTACCTCCTCAGTTTTAAGGAGGAACGTGAGAGTTGGAAAGGACTGGAACGGAGCTGAATATATTAGAAAATATGGTCCTTGCAAGCATCCGTGCTGAAAAAACACGACTTCCTTAGATTACAATTCAAAGACATTTTCGTCCACGTCATTCTGAGTCTGTAAAAATCCTAATGGATGAATTGTACTACTACTCTCTGTATTCCTAACTGTTGAGGGAAGAGAAGGGACAGAGTTCTAGCTCTCTCTCTCTCTCTCTCTCTCTCTCTCTCTCTCTCTCTAACTCCCTCACTCACTGGAGCTGGAGTCTGTTAAGTAGAATACGAGTCTAATAGAAAAACCAGAGTAATAGAGAGAAAGAGTGAGATAAAAAAATATTTTTTGGGAAGGAGTAGTTGTTGTAAGAGCCAGAGATGTAATAGAAGGCTGACGGAGTGAAGAGGTAGTCTTCGGTGTAGAAAAACAGCAAGAACAAGAACATTTGAAGGGACTAGTACAACAGGACTTTCGTACTTGGACGATTCTTCATTTCTCCAACATATTATTAATACTCACTCCAGACAACTGGACCCATACAAGATAAATACATATGGACTTATTGGGGAGACTCCAAGGGCTGCTTCAAGAGTCCAGAGTCAGAATTCATTCTCGTTGGAGCATCTATGTATGTATATTACATACATAGAAATCTTCTTGGAAATACAATGCAGGATCTGTTAACAGAGAGCCTCTAATGCTAGGCAAGAGAGTGAGAGAGGGAATTTTACAGTCCCTATGCATCCACTGTAGTTCCAGCTAAAGGGACATTGTTAAAGTACTAGATTCACCTGATTTTTTTATCGGAGATTTACATCTCTCCATCTTGCACTCAACTCATCAGAGGATGGAGAGTTTGGTTCCTGTTGCCCTCCAGGCTTTGCCTAAATAGGCAAAGTGTTTTGATGTCGATTGAATCGATGCACTTCTTGCTCCTCTCCCAAAGTCTCTACTCCAATAGTTTCTTTCTCTAGGGGTCTTCTCTTCTCCAGGGTTCTTTTTCGTCCCCAACACACAGTCCTCATATATATAATTACATAATGTTTATGTGCACGTCCATAGTCCATATATAGATAGATACTCATGAATTTCAAATCATGTTCCATGGATCTTCCCAATAAGCTTTGTAACACTTTTTGTCTTATGTAATTATTATTCTTAATCTTATCAATAAGGTCTCATCTCAAAATTTTAATTCTGGAGGATCATCTCACTCAGTATGAATTTCCAGCCAGAAGTTTATCTATATGTATTTTAATATTGAGGATTCCTATTTTTTGAAACTAAATTTACTATACAATATCCCAGTGAAATAAATATATTGTCTTTTAAAATAATTATTTGTCTCATTGAAATCTACTCTTTATATTTTATGAGGGGTCCAGAGGACAATAGTAATTTGTTTATAGAGCCCTATGACAAAAGTAAGTAATTGGGCTGTGATTGAGGAGCAAGGAGGAGAAGTTGTAGAAGAATTTACAGATTTGGAACTTGAAAATTGAGTGTACCTATGTATTTATGTACATATGTTCACACTGGAGTAGTAGTGTGTGATAATAATGTGGACGGAACATGATGTTGGTTGACGACGAGGACGTCTGTATCTATGTATTTGTATGTATGTATGTACGTACGTGAGGACCAAGGAAAAGAGCCAGCTCTGTTTAGAAAAGTTTTAGCGAGTTTTATGAGCTTGAAAAAAGTCAAGATCACGTTGCTGTACTTATTCAATACACGTTTAGCTTTGTTCAGTAATTTTTTTGTCTTATTTTATATTAACTTTTTATTGCATCACATCAACAACCACAAGAGCAAGAACGGGCCTCAACAACAGCTACTACAGGACCAAATCCACATTATTATCACTTTCCCTAGCTGGATATTTGACTACAGAACCTCCCTATCACATTGGTCATGGTCCTCTCTTCTGGAGCTATACAGATCTCCTATACACTATATATTTTTACACACAGAGGGCTATTTTTTTTAATAGAATCCTGAACCTTCCAACCAAGCACTACTACTACAACAACTACGTGTTCACCCTTTATAACACTCTACATATGTTTTTTTTTTGTCGGATTGTCTGAGTGAGTGTGAGCATTTGCCAGTTAATAGAATACGATGCTGTTGTAGCCCTTTCAATTATACACTACTAGTCCTGGAAAATCCTATTATAAAAAAAAAAATCTTAGATACATATTACCAGTGAGGAGAAATTTGTTCTGGGATGTAAATCTATTAAAGTAATATAAAACTCCCAGGGATTCAAAATTCCCACCATTACTCACATCAAGTCTAAAGTCCAAGTGACAAAACATTGACGATATAGAAGTAGATATTAGTTATTGTAGGAACTAGGAACTTAGACTCTAGGATCCAGGATCCCCATAATAGGGCATACTTTGACTTATGCACGAATCCTAGTATAGTATGGTCTACACACAGGAGGAACGTTTTTCTGAGACACTGTTAAATTGAAGTTGCACTCGTTATGTCATTAGTTATTACAACTCACGCGCCCTGCATGCACTTTTACAGAACTTCCAGTCGTCGGAGTATAATTATGCATGTGATTTCTGAACGTAAATAGCCAGGTGAAGATTTTTATATGTATGTGTTTTGTAAGTGTATGTGCGTTTGTGTGTGTGTGCTTGTGTGTGAGTGAGTGAGTGAGTGTGTGTTTGGGGAGGGAGACCTTGCATACCTGCAATCCACGATTGAAGTAACACGTCAAGTTTAGAGAGGAGTGCGTGAGGAAATTAAAACAGTGTTCACTTCTTCTTGACTCACTCTGAGGCTACGCTCAGGATCCAGGCTTTTTGAGACTCTAGTCCTCTAATGGAGAGAGACTTGTTTTACTACAATAACATATGCCTTCGAAAAGGCAGTGTGGTAGATTGTCAGGGCTTTTACCTCACAGTCACATATTAATAACTAATTTTGAAGGGGATTTTGCGGACTTGGAAATGTCCGAGATTAGATTCTGGAATCATTTCCCTATTCATACTAAAAATAAGTATCCTGCCCCAGGAGGCAGGAGTGCATAAGGATTCACATGGAGGTCACATGATCCTGGGAGGTGAATTCGTGAATTTTGTTTTTATTACCTTGTACTGTAGGATAGATACTGGACTGTAATATATAGTTAATTGAAATGAAGATAGGAAATCCTTTGCCGTCTTCTACTCCAAAGGATTCGGCTACAATAATTAACGGATTGTGAGGGAACCCTGCGTTTTTAAGCACATGGCTCGAAAAGGGTAAACAAACATTTCTATGACTGCTGGGATAACTAGATCCGTATGTATATACATATATACATAGATACGCTGGGCTGCTCGTGAGAATGTTGGATTACTGAGGGGAAGACAATCGGTGTGTATAAATATATTCTGGTTGTTCTTCTCCTTGAGTATCTATCTATCTATATGTCTATATAGAGACATATCCCGTCCATTAATTTGGAAGAGAAGGAACCCTCCTCCATCGCACCTTTTGTCTCCCTTGGACTGAGCTGATTGTGAGAGAGTGAGGGCCCATCACAGGGGGCTACATACATACTCCACTCTGAGAAACTAAAGAACTATCTCGCAATTATCGTATTAGAAAAACGAAAACTGTAATTATTTACATTGATTACTACTTGGAATCGTATCCCAGGAGAGGACCTGTACATCCTCCTTTTAACTCATAATCAAAATACAAAATGCGTACAGACAGTTAGTCACTATCTCTCACTACTCCTTTCTTCCTGCAAGTGTCCCTCCTTCCCTCAAATAGAGTCAAATCCATGGCATATTTTATTAGCGGATTTGTCGGCATTCATATAAAAATCCTCTACAGTATTATTGATTTCCCTTTGAGACACTTCTTCCTCCCATGTGGGATGAAGTGTAAATGCATTTAATCCTGGAAGATGGCTATGGTTTTGTACTTATATTACCTCCGTATACAAAAAAAATTATGTAAGTCTCTCTTCAGGGCTTTTAGTAGTGTGAAATAAAATCAGAAATTGTATGAGGATTGTCACGCATTCCCAAGATCCCTCTGAAACTGAGCTGGAGGTTATATAAGTTAGGGAACGTTATTATTATTATTATTATTATTGTTGTTGTGATTATTTGAAGTGAAATGGAAATTTTCGTGATCAATTAGCTCCAGTCCCATTGTTGAGAGTGTTATGGTTTTAGATCGGAGTTACAGATTATAATACCCGTTTGTTTATTTTCAGAATATTTTCATATGTAACTGTACGCATTTTGTACTGGAGTTACAGAGGGCCAGAAGGTTCTCCCTTGATTTTGGTATGTCTCCCCAAAAACAGGATTGTACATTGTTTCCTTTTGGGAGTGCGTACTACTTCTGAAGATGATAGTATGTATCTTGGGGGTTTGGTTTGGGATAGGTAATAGGACTTTTAAGAGATGGATAGTTTTTAGTATAGATAGATATATGTATCTACATATGTAGATATAGGATTGACTGATTGTTGAAGGAACGTATTGGAGTTGTTGGTGTGATTGTATGGTTGGGGAGGTATGTATAGGGTGTATACTGTACATGGTACTTGGTGCATTGAAAAAGGTGGAAATTGGATTGCATGGCGTCCGACAAGGACTGCGGTTACCATGCAATATTATATGTACCCGTGCCGAGGAGAGAGTTCCAGTTAAAAACGGAACAGACGGCTGAGATTGTAGTGTAGGAAGGAAGGGGGTGATGATTAACCCGATAAAGTGTAGCAGTGAAAAACTTGTTCTTGTTACCTATCTCTGACTCTGTATTTATATTGGAACAAACTTATATACACTTCTGGGATATTTCTCGCTCTCTCTCTCTCTCTCTCACTCACCTTTTCACTCCTCCATGCTCCTAAGTTTAGAGGTTACTTTTATATAGTGTGTATACGTCTCTCGTAATTATTATTCCCCTTGTTAGTATGCACGGAGCATCGGAGTAGACTATATTTTGTTGGGACTTTTTATAATGTAAAGAGAGCGTGCTATAGATATGGTTCAAAAAGTCCCTGTCCCATATGTATCTCCTGGAGAATCTATGGGTGGGATAAGTATACGTGTGTGTCTGACGAGACGGAAAGAAAGCAGAGCTGGTTGTTGTTGTTGTTGTTATTATTATTAACAAGGTGGTGGTGGTGGTGGAGACGTGAAACCAGATTCATCGTATATCAATATTGAAGAGAGGGAGAGAGAGAGAGAGAGAGAGAGAGAAATATTGCATTTAAACTATACAATGTGCATGATAGGGTCTACTTTCATACTTGACTGGGTACTCAACCATCGTGGACTCCATACGTAATGATATGGTTAAAGGAGAAGGTGTAGGATTTAACTTGTAGTCCATGCTCGCCGGGATCCATAATGTGTAATTCTTGACGATGAAATTGGTATTGTTTGGACGGCCGAGGTGTCGTGATGGAAGAGCTTGTTTCTTCTTCAGACAACACTTGTTCTCAGCCCTGGTCAAAAAAGTTCCTGCTCCTCTCCACACACACACACTCTCTCTCTCTCTCTCTCTCTCTCTCAGTCCCATCAAAGCAGCCTTTCCCTCTCCAGAAGTCCTACTCCTCTCCCATTTGTAAGTCTCGGGTCGAGGTGGAGAGTCATGATCTGGACATAACCCTGGATCTTTGAGAGCAGTTTATTTTTCCCATGGTCTCGAAAACCTGGGAATGCAATGTAATGTAGATGATGATCAGGAATATCATGGTCCAAATTTGTAGTGTCACAAACATTGTGTAAGTACATCTGGATCACATACTTAAATGACACAGAAAATCCGAAGATACATTGTAAATTTAAAAGGAGTATTTTTTTTTTGTTTAACATGAGCACTAAAATTTGAGAGAGAATTTCTGTCGGAATTCTGAGGATATGTTGGGAAGGTGTGGGAGATTGAAATAAGAAGGGAAATTTGAAGGGACGTGAGCTGGTGGACTTTGTGAGTTGGAGGATGAAAAGGATAAAGTGTAGCTCCATCTGTGTCATGAAAGGGAAGGTATAGGGAAGGTATAGAGTGACTCAAGGGACAGCTCTCTGAACCAAGGTCGGGGAGCTGGGGTTAAAGAAAAGATACTTACAAGGTGAGGAGAAAAAAAATCTCTTGAATGTTCAAGGCTGACTGTGGCTATGCACGTACATATGTACATACATGTGTCTACATGGAAGATATTTTTGATGGGATAAGGCTTGGTGTGGGACGGTAAAAGGTGATTTCTTTATGGATGGGTAGGAAGTGGGAAGTGTAAGGGCTCAGGGAGTCCTATATTATATGGCAGTAAGTAATGAGGAATGATATGGTAAAAAGGGTGAAAGTTCTGGAAAGTTTCGAAGCTGCTCTTTTTTTTAAAGCGTGAGGGAAGGAGAGAGCGAGAGAGAGAGAGAGAGAGAGAGAGAGAGAGAGAGAGAGAGAGAGAGAGAGAGAAATACACAGTGTGAGGGTATGGAGGTATGCCAGGAGACGAGTGGGTTTCCGTTGAGCAGTTTGATCGATACGGATCTATTTGATGATTCTTTTCTTGTCTGTTTTGACGTCCGGGTGCCGCGCGGAGTGAAAATAAACAGACGTAAGTCGTGCAGCCTCACCACTGTCATCAGGGCTGGGGTCTATAGTTACAGTATAGGTTCGTACAGTAGTTTGTATCTGTCTATTTGAGACTTATAGTAGGGAAAATTACTATGAGGAGGGATATGTGTCTGTGTAAGGACGAAAAGTGGTAGTTACATATGTAGGTGAGGCACGCTCCGACTCCATAGGCTTTATTATTACACTTGATTTCCTACATTGAAAGAAAGGAGAGTGTTCTAAGGAGAGAGTCTTTCACTCTCTTAGCTTTTGCCTAATGGATTGGATAACGAGAGCGGGACGAGGAGGGAGGGGGGACTGAGTGAGTGAGTGAGTGAGAGCATCATGTCGCCAGTCACCAATCCTCCCTGGGAAATAAATCTTTAACTTGGTCATAGCATATTCATTCATTTACTTTTACCTGGGCTCCTGGTCCCTGACATGTATTTATGTCTATAGGAGTTTTCTCTAGGTGTGTGTGTGTGTGTGTGTGTGTGTGTGTGTGTGTGTGTGTACATACATACGTACGGAAATATATTTTCCTAGGGCTTTCCTCTACCTATACATGTGCATAATTACATAGTGAGTGTCTGGGAGTTGTACCTGTGTGTGCAGGGCTAGAGGGAAGTATGTACATATGTAGTTCGTAGAGATATGTAGATACTCCCATGCAAGTATCTACACTATATTGAAGTGCATGGCCCTGGGTAAAGAGCCAGAGCTCGTGTCATCGTCGGGTGTCGTAATAATTATTATGGAAAATAGTAAACCATTCCGACTCACCTTCCCCCCACTATACAGTTATTATCACTAGGAAAGAAATTACTCCCTGTCATTATTGAAATTCAGACCTTCCACCCGTCTTTCCTCACACCTCACCACGATTACTAGAATAATTGTCTGAGGATACACTGATTGTGGACTGGACTTGAGGGATGTGTAGCCTGTGTGGTGTTGTCATACGATTTAAGTATCCAATTGTCCTGTTTTTTTTTTCTTTTTTGTTGGTATTCCCAGCAAGAGTGAATCCCCCCGCTCTCCCAAAGACCATTGACATCAGATTGATTAGAAAATGGCGAGTCTTATATATCTCCTCTCCATATTTGCGCATCCCTTGTTGTTTTTATGCTCACACACCTTGAATAATTAGATGCAGATTTCTCATACACATGAGAGCTCAGATGGCTCATACAGAACACACCCGGGGAGATAGGAGCCGAGCCTATAAGGGAGGCACATACATACAGAGGGACTCAGAGCTGGCAGGGAAAATGAGAGATAGATAATAATTATTATAGAAATGGCACGTAGAGATATGGACATCATTGGAGGTGTACAGAGATTCTGGAATATCAAACATGGACAGATTTAGAAATAGAAGATTACCACTAATATTGAATTCGCTAATGGCCTCCGTGATAAAAAAAAATAATCGGAGATTAGATTTGCAAATATAGCCTTCCAAACACATTTTTTTCTGGGTTGATTTTAAATTAATTACGTTTTTTTTTATTCAGTTCAAATTATTGGTCATTCAAATATTATCTCTATTCCCTAAAGACTCCGCTCCAAGGACAAATCTTGTGAGTGGGTTTTGTTTCTCCCCCGCATCCCAGGAGTCTATTAAATTTAGATAAACACTCAATGTTCGCTAATGATTTTATTTGGAATTGTGACATGGAAAATCTATAAGTGATTTCTTGTGTGTATTTTTTTTTAGGGGGGGGGGGGTGGCTAAAGTCCTTCGTATATATGAGTCTCCTCAGACTCCTCATCTTGGCGGGATATGTTTATGCACTTGTAGTGAGTGAACCACTCATCCGGGGATGGAGTACTTTTGTCTTTAAGGCATATTATTAAGGAAGAATGAGGCATAAAATGTAGGAGAGCAAGAGAGATGTGAGTAAGAGGGAGAGGGAGAGAGAGAGAAAGAGGGAAAGAGTGAGGGAATCAAACCAGGACAATACGAAAGAAGATAGCATTTGGGAAAGCAAAACGGGCTCAATGAAGGAGAAGGGAAAAAATCCTTTATACTCTTAGGTTCTTTTATTGACATGTGTAATGGTTCATGTCCTCCTACCCTTCAACCTTCTCTCCATCCAATTTTTTTTACATGTGTTCCGAATTTTTTTTTCTCTTCATACACACACACACATACACACAATGTGCTAGTCTTTTAAAATACGGATCAAATCCTTATATTATAACAAGTACCGAAGTACCTTGCATCGGATTTCTTTTTTTTTCTCCCTCCCAACCATCATAATAGTATCCTATATCTATCTCTACAATGCTACATACATATATTTAGACAAACATTCACGGTCATACATGAATTGAACAGAGCCTGAGAAATAGTGGAGAATCGTCTTCTGTGCTGGACTGGAAAATGTAACAGACCTTTTACTTTGTATGTACAGTCGTCTCGGAGTGAGCCACATTTTGGAGGACAATTTTCGACGATATTTACCTACTAGTTAGATATCTACATACATATATGTACATATTATGTAGATACAGAGTCCCCACTCCCTTTTCACAATATCTGTATACTTTTACCAGCGAGGGGGGAGAGCGTCTCTACAAAAAGATCCGTGGAGGGAAAAGAGCATGTATCTATGTATACATACATGCATCCTTGAATTCTATCGGGAAAAAGGATTAGATTTTATTTGAAATCGAATGTGGTGCAATACGAAATGTGTTTATAGTCCTGGGACTGTAAACGTTTTGTCCAGTTGAACTTCTCCAAGGGGTAAGGAATTTCCTGGACATTTCCCCCACTTCTCTATTTCCCATCAAGGGAGGTACCTACCAGTATTAAATCAGATGCATGTGTAGTAGTACATCTCCAAGGAAAGGAAAGTTTGTACGTATGGAAATAAAGGAATTTTTTTTTGGAACCGTAGTATAAAAATGTGGGATACAAAAAAAAAACTATGAGAGCATGTATCTATGTATGTAGATGGTTTATGTTAAAGTGTGTCTAGGGACTGTGTGTATGTACATACATGTATGGGTGATTGTGTGTGTGTGTGTGTGTGTCTGTATGTGCGTGTGCGATTTGCGGAATTGAAACGGATTGGTGGACAATTTTGCGGCCAAAGGGTAAGAACGCATGACTAACATGTCTAACGAGCTGAGAGTGAAGGCTGAAAATTTTGAAATCATCTGACTTGCTTGAATTCGTTCAAGCCTTTCCTTGAACGCCAATGGACTGTGTAGAGGGATGTGACTCTCCATGAGTGGAGAGAGAAGGAGAGAGAGAGAGAGAGAGAGAGTGTGTGTGTGTGTGTGTATACAGTTGTTGGTCATAAAATGTAATCGCTATTCAATTCAATTCCACTCTGAGCCTATTGAATTTCCAATCGATACTGTAGATATACTTTGGTATTTTATTATTAAGATGTTTCTCTCTTCCCCATATCCCTTCCATGTGGTCAGCCACCATATGGAGACTTAAAATCAGGCCGAATCCCCATCCCATAGGTATGTAGAATATATCACGATTCTACTAAAAGCCCAGAGATGCGAATAAAACAGAAGAATTCTCAATTCTCTCTCCGAAACGTGAAGAGAGACAGATTCAATTTCAAGGAAAGTCACAAGAAGAATGTCAACTGATTTTTCTCCCATTGATTCCTCTCTCTCTCTCTCTCTCTCTCTCTCTCTGTCTTTTTCTGTTACGCACCCTATTGCCTAAGCATTGACCACCATTTGACTCATCAAATAAAGGAAGATTTGTGATCGAGAGGATGTTTTTTTGGGAAGGAAGGTTGTGGGAGATGGACAAGACAGGGTTGAGGAATTTCATTCCTTTCTTTTACCACATAGTGTAACGCATATTTCCTTATCTCTCCTTTTCCTTTAATCTTTTTCTCTGGTCGAGGAGAAGATTTTGGAAATTCCGTCTCCATCTCTCTCCGTGTCTCTCCGTGTCCGGTATGCCAGACATCTCCCTGACTCTCTTCTTGCTCTTCTTCTTCTTCTTCTTCGTCTTCTTTTTTATTCTCATCTGATTTCACTTCAATCTTATTACTTTGTATTTGGATGGAATTTAAGAGATAATACCAAGGATTGGAAGTGTATCTTTTCCTTCGGGAGAGATAGAGATAGAGAGAGAGAGAGGAATTGTTATGGAATTGCACTTGTGATCATTCTCCACACATACAGACAGAGGCCTAGTCCCATAGTATGCGGAGTCACAGAGTCACAGAGCATTTTGCAGATGCGGGAGCATATTTGAGTATCTAAACACATGCATTAAGTTGTATTATCTGGGAGGGAGTGTAATCTAAGGAGATTGATATAGGCAGATCTTAACACTTGGAGTCATTGTGTATTTAAAGGGATAGACTTCTGAGTCTGGTTGTTTGAAATGCTAATCTGTTGCAAAAGGTAACTAATTGTAAGTACAACTTACAACATTAGTGTACTCTTGGCAGACAGATGTAACCAGCCCATTAAGTAAGCTGTAACTACTTGTAAGTAAATCTGTTTGGCTTGCATCTTCTCTCTCTCTCTCTCTCTCTCTCTCTCTCTTTCCCTCTCTGTATCTCTCGCTGTCTATATCTCTCTAACTCTCTGCCCTACGCTTGAGAACTGAGCGTTAATCTAACTGAGCGGATCTTATGAAATGTTATGTGTATATTAGAGCATTTGTAGGAGCAAGTATTGTTATTTATTATTCTATATTGAATGAATTTTGTATTCAACCCAAAAGGGTACTAAAATATAATAATCAGGTATTTTATATGAATGTGCATAAGGACTTACATATAAGTATACTATCTTCTGCGTGTTTGTATCTCTACACCCTGGTGTCACCTACTGTTGATGAAAGGCTCTCTAATTTGTGCCCCCATCTCTCTGTCTCTCTCTCTCTCTCTCTCTCTCGCTGACTAGTTACTCTCTGTGTGCTGATACCTTATTCGGTATATATATGTGTGTGTGTGTATGATATCTATATGGTAATGCACGCGTCAGTGGTTGACTTAACCAGCTTAGCTCTCCTCCGTAAGACCAATGTATAGTCTAAGTATGACTAAGCCGAGTTTATTCAGCATTAGTGCTAGTTATTAGTCTTCTTTACAACAACGAGAGGCTCCGAGTTCAAAAGGGTAAAGTATGAATATGTATTTGAGGCTCTGAGAGAGGTGTGCAAATATATGGGGCTTAGCCTTATAGTAGGAGATCCCTCTCTCTCTCTCTCTCACTTCTCCTCATCCAAGTTCGTACTACTGGATGCTACTTCTACAGCTAGGACGCATTTAGTTAGTAGTAGGACGTGCAAATTAAAGGAGTTGTTTGCTATACAGAAGCGATTACGGCCTGAGTAGAGTACTACACTACAGAGTGCACTTTCCTCATCCTCGTATCCTCCTCTGTGTACTTTAGTCCGCACAGTGTGTTTTAACAGTCAGAGCCTTAATTCCCACTTGGATGATGCATGTTGCGTGTGTGTGTGTGTGTGTCTGTGTGTCTGTGTGTGGAACATCTTCTGATGCTTCATTTTCTCAGGGTTGGAAGAGATATAGGGAATATTACCATGGGGTGATCCTTGGGCTGGCAGAGATACATACATAGATATGTTCAGGAGTATCATTGAATTTCCTATTTTATGTATTCGGATTTTTTTTTTGCCAGTTAAGTGCATGTTACGCCTGCATCTTTCATATACTAATTTTATGTGGACACAAGGGAGGCACTTGTAACACTTTTGTATACTTTAGCATGGGACAACTATCTGTGGAGCTAATGTGAAATGAAGGTGTAGGCTCTGTTGCATGGATGTTTTCCCTGGGAAGATTTTGCATGCATTTTGGGAATGCTGTAGAGTCTGTACATATTACGTTCATATATATGTACGTTTCTACAGTACTATGAGGGTGTGAGTGCATGTGAATTATGTGGAGGTATCTAGGGATGTATCTTCTGTATGCTGTAGTAGTAGTAGTAGTAGTGATTTAATGTGAGGGAGCTGGTGACGAGAGGAGTGAGATGATGATGATGATGATGATCACGTAGCTCCTATAGAATGAGTAGTAGTCTGTATAGTAGTAGGAGATGTAGTATGACATGATCCGCATGCCCTTGCCATTGTGTTCGGTCGGGTGTCAATGCGGTTAGCTTATTTGTACTCTTGAGTGTATTTACCACCAGGACGAGCATGAATGAATGCATGAATATGAAATATGAATATGAATGATACATAATTTGAATCAATTTGCTCTGGGGTGGGATGATGCCGGCTTAATGGTTTTTAAATCTCCCCGTGCTCCTTCCTCCTGGGAATTTGTTGTTGTGTGTACCTCGGGGTATGTATCTCACTCTTGTCCTTGTCTACTCTCACACTAAAAGTATCTTATTGTACAAATCAAGGGGGGGGAAGAGATGAGTGTGACATGGACGGTCATTCCACAACCCACTGACAAACAGTCCATAGAAAAATCATGTAAATACAGGCTCAGTCGTACATATAATTACATATATATACATATGTACCCAACCCTCCAGGACTAGTCATAGGCATGTACATATGTATGTACATACACTCACTACCGCCCTTCTTCTTGTTATTAATACAATTCCATATGGTTGAGCCCACCGATATTGTCCCTCAATATTGTACAACCACCACACTTGTAGACCCCAATCAAAGCCTGCATAACCTGAATCCTATCCTATATAAATGCATGTGTAATTATATCTATTTATATAATTTTATAGGATATTTCACTAGCTTTGGAAGAGTGACTCCTTGGAATAATAATAGCGTGTAATATCAATGCAAGGGAGTTTTTAACTCGGATTTTTACCAATTGAGTATCTACTTCTGGATGTATATACTCGGAATGTCTCTTTATATCTATAGATAGATTGGAACAGGGAAGGCTTCCATAGGCTAGAGAGTAGGAGGGAAGGCTCGTGTTTGTTACAGGAAGACCCGGCCGTGTAATATTTATAATGATCCGACTATCCGACACTTGCCCTTGCTCTCGGGGTTTTTAGTTTCCACTTTGAATTGGGGTTGAATTCCTCCTGTGGCTTTCACAAATCCCTCTCTTTATCTCTCTCTCTCTCTCTCTCTCTCTCTCTCTCTCTCTCTCTCTCTCTCTCTCGGAGAGCTAAATATGTCCTCACACATTTGAGGGTAGATTCCAAACTCATATTTCATATTTCACGGTTGATTGTTCAAATCTATTGCAACCGTGCAGTCATCACTTATGGGCTTGTTCTGGATAATTCATGGAGGGTGTTCCTCCTCGGAAGTTTACATGTATATTTACTTATATACATAAGGAGGCTTGTAAATGATTACGTGTATATGGAAGTATTTTCATATAAATCCTCATTTGATAGGGGAGTCATGGAGATAGACAAACTACATGTAGTTAGAGTTTTCCTTCAAGCCCGGATGGGACACTATGGGAGGACTACTATGTGTATCTCTATGTATGTAATTACATATGTCTGTGTATGAGAATTGAGGGAGAGAGACATAGTGTCACTTGACATTCTATAAAATTCGTATTATTTGTAAATAAGGAACACCACAGTGTGCTGTTAAAGAACCCTCTGCCTCTGTTTGGAATTTTATGCTCAGTGAGTCGAAGTTGATGCTAACCCGTTCTCTTCGCTTTCGCTGGTCTCAATTAAAGGATCTCTCTCTCTCTCTCTCTCTCTCTCTCTCTCTCTCTCTCTCTCTCTCTCTCTCTCTCTGCTCTCGGGCTTATGGGCTCCAGCGTCTCTAACCGCTTTTTCCTCCTCCCGAGTCATTACATTTGCTTTCGGGAATTCCGCACTCTGTATAGAAGTTATAAGGAGACGTACACTTCCTAACAATTTCCCACTTGTGATTTCACAACCCAGCCTCGACTCTCGGATATCCTGATTTGTTTACAAGACATTTTTTTCCACATTGGATACTATACTCACAGATATCTATAGATTCTACAAGTTCCTCTCAAATTATTTGATATCAAGGAAGGGCATG
The DNA here is from genome assembly GCA_947179485.1 of Allacma fusca. Taxonomy (NCBI): domain Eukaryota; kingdom Metazoa; phylum Arthropoda; class Collembola; order Symphypleona; family Sminthuridae; genus Allacma; species Allacma fusca. The sequence goes on along the minus strand of OX359250.1, from coordinate 41,623,386 downwards.
ATGATGATGATGATGATGAGGATAAGCTACAGGAGGCGGTTATAGATAATATTGAATTTGAAATAATTTTTGATGTTCAAGGATATGCTGGGATAATGATTCTAACACTAGTAGTAGGATTTTCAAAGATGAGGCAAGGGATGAGCGAAATGTAATTAATAAGGTTGATTTTGGCCTTGGTTTGAGTTTCCACACCAAAGTGATGGGGTTTTGGGGTATTATGTGTGAAATGGACATATGTTGTCCATTTAATATAATTATTTGAATCACTGGTAGTGGGTAGGCTGTGTGTTCTATATTTTTCTTGACTATTGCACATTTGGAGGTTGGGAGGGTTTTGAAGTTTTGGAGGGAATAGGTAAGATATAGATTGTGTTGGTATTGAAATGACACGACTCTTTCTCTCTCTCTCTCTCTCTTTTTGTGAGTAGTAATAGTATGTCGGCATGGAATGGTTCTCGCAGTCCTTTATTAGTTTCGAGGGACGTTGACAATGGCGGATGCTTGGTTAGTTGGCATTGGGAGAGAGCAGGAGAGAAATTCGAGTGGATGGATGGAGTCTTTTCATGTAGAATTAATTACCGACTTTATTTGACTGGCGGGCTTCAGTTCATCTCATTTGAAGTGTATCAAGGCTCGTTAGTTGTGGAAATGAGGCTGGGTTCCATGCACGGCGTGTAGTAGGCAGAAGGCACTCCCGGTGACGACAGACTTTTCCTCCACTCTCTCTCTCCTCTCTCTCTCTCTCTCTCTCTCTCTCTCTCTCTCTCTCTCTCTCTCTCTCTCTCTTGCTCTCTCTCTTTTTAAATTCACAATCCATCAATGCAATTCATTTCGCAAAAGCTTGGCATTCACTCAGACTTGAGACTCTCTCGACCAAATCCATGATTTCTATTAAGTCTCTCTCTCTCTCTCCATGGTATGGCTCAGTTATACCTAACTCATATGTGTCCCTCTTCAACTCTTCATCAGCTAAAAATACTGGAGCAGTGCTCAAAATGCAAGTGCACTGCACTAAACTATAATAGACGCTCCAACTGGGATAATTCCAGATCCACGGAGATCAATAGATATGTACGAAAACTTTTGCTTTTATCTGTATTATAGGATCTCTCCCTGAAATTTCTGGGGAAAATACTCATCCATGGTAGAGAAATCAGATAGGAAAAACAAAATCTTTGAGGAAATTTGTTCTATTAGAAATTACTCAATTCCTGCTCATACAGAATTTGCTAACAGCTCAAAGATTTTAGTACGTCCAATATACATAATGGGACTGAGGTTGTGGTTATAGATTCGTGTGTATAGGAGAACTTACGTAATGATTTCATGATTGCTAATTGAATTTGTCGAAGCTCCTCGTGTCTTGAAAGGACCGTTCTTTCTCTTGTGATAGGAGGAGGTGGACTCAATCGTGGAGTATCATCTGTATGTATGTAATTATATGGAACTGCATATGTAAATTGTAGATTTGAAGAAGTCTCGTGAAACTTGACCAAAGATTGGGATGTATAAGTGTGTGTGTGTGTGTGTGTGTGTGTGTGTGTGTGTATGTGTTTTTGTTTGTGTGTGTGAGTGAGTGAGTGACTGCGTATGTGTGTGGTTGGGTTTGTTGGTAAAAATAATTATTACTGTGTGGCATGTGGAATATCATCAACACATCTGAATGATGGTGGTTAGATATGTGTGGAGTCAGGAGGGATGAGAGATTCAATAATGGAAAAGTAAGGTTCAGTATGGGATGTGTAAGTAATGTAACTGGAGTTTTAAAGATAACGAGGGGGGCTTGGAAGGAGGTTATTGGAAAACTGCTAATACTTAGTGCTATCAAGTCTGTGAGAGAGAGAGAGAGTCTCCATCATATTATATGAGGGTAGATATTTTATTCTGAGTGAGATGAGGATGGAGACTACTACTTCTACTTCTACTAGTTTGATGACATGGGGTAAGTTGGAAGGTGAGCTGCCTCCTCCTCGGCATCTTGTTTCCCATCCAAGGGTATCATTAGTCTGTCAGGAACAAGGAGCATTATTTATCATGGTTCATTTTGCACATTGCGTGCCAATTCCTCCTCCGGGTAAATATCTACTTGGATCTTGGTACGGACGGAGGACCAACTGGTTAATGTGATAATGTGCCTTGCAGTTCGTGAGTTGTCAATGCACATCATCCTTCTAAGTGTATATATGTACTTAATAGGCAGAACTTCCAGTATATGCCTTATAACTCTCTCTCTCTCTCTCTCTCTCTCTCTCTCTCTCTCTCTCAAGCTAGCTTGGACAGAGAGGGAGCGAGAGAGAGAGAGAGAGACAGAGGGGGAAAGAGCAGGTGTAAACCTCTGTATTATCATAGCTAATTCCTTGACTAATTATGATGGTTATGTTATGGACTTTACATTTGCAATTGTAACCATTGACAAAAGCCACTTTTTTCCCTTTGGACTCTATATCTATACCCTGTCATACAGAAAAACACACACACACACTCAGACTCACATTATATTAGAGTCTCTAACAAGAAACTTGGAATTTCATTTAGTCCAAGGGGCGAGCATTTGGGAGGAGATGTACGGGCTTGAGCATCTGCCAAATTAACATATTGACCAGTCAACAATCCACATATTAGATACTACTAAAGGCACGGACTCTATATATTGTATTTATCTAGGGAATTTTCCCTAGCTCTATAGATTTTTTGTATCTATGCATTTTTTTCTTCTCACATTCTTTCTCCGGTTTTTTTTATATCCAATTTGTACTTAATTCCCTATATGATTAGATATTGCCTTTGAAATTTTACGGTCTTTAATTTTATTATGGTAACATTTTGCCCTCAGCTGGCTCTTACTCAAACAGTCTCAGTTTTTTCTAATTTGTATTTATGGAGGGGCAGGTAAGCCTGGACAGAGCGCAGCTTTTTAGAAGATATTAAATTATGGAAGATATTTAGGTATGGAAGGTAATAAGGCATGGAGCACATAGTATTATTACATGAGGATAGATAATGTTGATTGAAACTAGGTTTCAGATTTTATTAAATATTTTATTAGTTTTCATTTCGTAGGGGTTGAAATTGATTTCCATCAAATTACTAATTTCTATATATCCATGACGCACTTTTAATTAAATCCCCCGACAATTTTTAAAAAGTCTATACAAAAGTCAATATGAAATGTCCAGGGTGTGTGGCCATTGTCTATTGTGGACTGTTTTGTTTGTTTCTGTGTATGTGTGTGTGTGTGTGTGTGTGAGTGTGAGGTTTGAAATATTTGCTGGACATGGACTCAAAAGTTTTATTATTATTGGATGTAGAGCTTTTGTGTGGCTCTCTACTTTTTGGGAGTATCTAATGATAAAGTATGGAGGGACCCGAGAGTGAGTGACTATTTGAAATTTGGAATTTAGCTCGGAGGAGTAAGTACATTACATAGAGAATGAGAATAAGTGAGAGGGTTAAATGTTTTACAAGATGTGCATGTGTGTGTGTATACTTGTGTGTGTGCTGTTGGTTGCGTTTGGGTCTTTTCCCTCTCTCTCTCTCTCTCTCTCTCTCTCTCTCTCACACACACACACACACACACACATACAGAATTGGTATTTTGATGCGCGTTGTGGTGAGGTGAGTTTTTTTTCACCCGTGGTTTCATGCGGAGGCTCGAAATTTAATACAGAATATGAGCTATGACCATTTGATAGGGATCTGTCAGCTTGACACGAGCGAGCCAAATTTCAATGATATTATGTATTACCTGTCCACATGAGATTGCAGCGTTTGCTCCATAGAGAAGGTATTTTGTTTGCTCTCTCTCTCTCTCTCTCTCTCTCTCATTCTCTCAAGGGTTTATATATTTTTTGAATACTTTGGAGGCATGAGAGTGAACAAAGTTTTTGGAGGACTTGAAATGTATAAAATATTAGCAATTGACTAGATCTTATAGAAAGTTGGAAGGAATTTTTTGGTCTGGTAAGAAAGGTAGGGGTAGTTTAAGAAGAATAACTATCCATATTACCAGAATGGTTAGCATAAAAGTTGTGAGTAATGAGTACCCGCACCCGATTCCTTTTACCTTGTTTGCCTCTTTTTATCATCCTCAACTACTACCGACCACCATTTGACTATAAATGGGGATTTTTTATAAGACGCTTTATGTACTGCTCTCTCACTCTCATTCTCTCGCTCTCTCGCTCTCTCTCTCTCTCTCTCTCTCTCTCTCCCAGTAAAATATTGAGTATCGTGGCATTTTTCGACGTCTCTCCAGTAACTCCAAACTCTCTATAGGTTGGACAACGTCGTCCTTTTACACCTTATCCATTGACTTTTCTGTAATGAGAATTATGTTACGTGATACGCCGATCAACTGATATGACATGTTGAAGGCAGGAGAGAGAAAGAGATGGAGAACGGCTCTTGGGTGCTATTTACTATTGCATGCGTCCCTTCCAACTCCTAACCATAGTCTCTGACGTCCATCCATTGCTACAGTCGTACATACATACGTATAACACACGTATAATTAATACGCTGACGTATAGATATAACTATATATGAAGCTACCCTGCTCCACACTATATCCACATTTCCTCATATAATTATTACAGGTGTATTTATATACTTGGCATTTTTGAGCATTACTTATTGAACGTGAGCCTCAAATCAAATTGTAAACACCCTGACGTTTATACACTTTTACTTCATTCTATTTCCTACGTATGTCATACATGGATGTATGTACATAATTACATGTGTACAAATTCTGGACTTGGAAACCTTCCTTTTTTTTACTAACTAGAATTTTGTCCATTGAACTGGGTGGACACTTAATATTTCGTATCTATCTTTATAGTAGACGTAGTAGAGCCTGCCTCATACTTAGTGATCTACTAATATTACGTAACTTACAAATTCAAAGGTTTAGCAAGCACCTTGAGTCTCTGGTTTTTATTCTCTCTCTCTCTCTCGCTGCATTCCTTATCTCCTTGTGATTATTAATTTTTCTCATTTAAAATCATAAGATTAAATACTTGGAGAGAGAGTGAGTATGTTTGAGAGAGAGAGAGAGGGAGAGAGAGAAAGATCCATGCTTGATGCTTTTTAATTTGGATATCTGGAAGATCATTGGGAGTAGCGACTGCAGGAGTGAATACTGATCCCATGTTTAATATTCTTACATGATTTTTGGGCAAGGAGTTTTCAGGATGATGGGAATAGAGAAAAAAAAAGTAAGTGTTGGAAACAGGTGAAAATTTCCGTCACCCACAAACTGTGTGATTTATGAACCAATCTCTTGACTAGTTTTGACTACTGGTTTAGAAGCAGTCTCTCGAAGCATCATTGAGATAATGCCAAGTGAACTTGTATATATGACTATAGAGATTTCTTTAGATTTCCCTACGGTCTTTTTTTTCTCTCTCTCTCTCTCTCTCTCTCTCTCTCTCTCTCTCTCTCTCGCTCTCTCTCTCTCTTTCTCTCTGTGACTATCTTCACTCAGTATTTTTTTTTGTGTATAGAATATTTCCTATACCGGTCACCTTTTTTGAATCTTATCGCGTGTTCACCCTGTAATTTTCGATCCCACTCTGTTTACTTTGGCTGGGCTGGAGAGTTATAATCAGGGAGGCTTCATGCCACCCCGTCAGTTTTTTATTAGGATTTTTCTACACGTCTATTAGATAGATAGATACTGTACTATACAACTGACTCTGAAACTCTCATCTCCTCTACCTGACGTTCCTCCTGACATATGCTCTCTCCGGATATAGTGGGGTGATATAATTTTTTTGACGTAATAATAATTATTGAGTAGTGCGTAACGGAATGGATTCAATTATGTATATCCTTGTTTTTTGTAATTATTTACATATCCATTATATATTATACAGTTGGTTGGGAAAAACTTGAGGATTATTTTGTTCCATTATTTGTAATAGTGAGGGACGTGTTTGTGTTTGTGTGTATGGGGTGGGGGGAGGGAGAGATAATGGAGTGGAAATTGTTTTACATTTTGTAATTTTTTCATACTCCGTCCAATTTGTCAATTTAGACTTGTTCAAGGAAAATTAGGAGAAAAATATATGAATGGATGGAAAATGATGGTGGAGTCGACGGAGACTCTCTCTCTCTCTCTCTCTCTCTCTCTCTCTCACTCTTTATATAAGAATTAGAATTTTATTAATCGTTGTTTAAAAAGAATGGTTTGCATGGGAATGACTCCTTATTAATATTCGATGGGGTGAGGGAATCTGAGGTTGTTTTCAATATTATTATTGTTATTATATGTAGATATTTGACTAGGAGATTGATTTTTTTTATTGCATATTATCTCCATAGATTTGTAAATGTGACTATGATCATTTACATGCTAAAGCCTTGCATGATTTGTAAGGTTTTTTTTCTTCTTCAACCAATTATCTCTGAGGTGACTGTCCATCTATTAATTAAATTGCATCCTGGCATATTTGTGATAGGTTTTTTTTTCCACGTAATTTGTTTTTGTATGGACAGTTCTCAATGTATGAGGTGGCTCTGAGGTGGTAGGAACTTTGAGATGGAAATGTTCTCTTGGATAGTGGAAACTGGTGCAATTTGGTCTTATATTTTTGTGTCTGATTGCCTCTGATTGCCACTACTGGGGAGTATCTAATAATTAAAAACTGATTTTGTGGAATTATTTCAAAGGAGGAAATAATAAGACCAAGGAGAATTTGAAAATTTGAAGGGTATTAATTTTTTTTTTCGCGTAATTTGATCCAGGGCGGAGTTTTGAAGGAGAAAATAAATGGCAAATTCCCATTGTACAGAGTAACAACTTGTTCACTTGGAAATGTTTCTTCATGGAATGAGTTGAAGTGAAATAATTTTTTTTTCTCTCCCTTATATTCGCAGTCCCTTGTATTGTGTGGGGAGAGAGAGAGAGAGAGAGAGAGAGACAGAGAAGAGAAGGATAATTAATATTTCTCCTTCACGAAATAATCATATGGTGTTAGCATGAGAAAGCCCTGTTATGATTGTTGAAAACTTGATTTCGATGATAAGAATTAAAAAGTTTAAGTTAATCAAATGCTTGCGTGCCTTGGACGTTCCCATGCCGAAAATCCATGCCGAGACCGGAACTTTTCACCCCCTACCTCTTCTGTGTCAACTGTCTGCCTTCAGAACCTATCGTTTTCCCCTCACTCACTCACTCACTCACTCACTCACACTCATTTTGTCTCACTCTCCCTCCGTCCAGGGCTAATAAGGACCTTTTTGCATAATTTTTATCACTCCTTATCCATAACCTTGGCATATCTCCTCCATCGTAGGGTTTCTTCAAAAAAATTGTGCACAGGCTGAGTAATAGTGGTAGCAGCATACTACAAGGAGCCCTCGATTTTATTAAGAGCTGTATATTGGACATTTATATTAAATACATATGTATCTACGTATAAAAAAAGAATAATTATTATACTCGGAGGGAGAAGTGTAGACAAGTGGAATTTGGAAAAAAAGTTGTTCTTTTTTTGTTAAACGGGAGGCAGTCCTCACTCGTTTGTTACATGTGAATTGCATGATGAATGAATTATTTTGGGGAAATAAATTAAATTTAACTGCACTCCTATGGGTAAACGTTGTTTTTTTTTCGAGGTTGTGAAACTGTAGTGCAGAATTTAACCTGGAAGGGATGGTGATACAGGAACGTGAACATTATGACTTATTTTTTTGAGCTCTGTCAACTCTAAACCTCGGCCCTGTTTTGTGTACGGACAGATCTGATGAATGTGTATGCATACAATGGATAGTTATGTAATGAATGAATATAAACTTGTAGCCTTGGGTTGACTCTATTTGGGATTTTAGCAATTTTACTCATACATGTGTGTGTGTGTGTGTGTGTGTGTGAGTGTGTATGTTGTGCATGTGTGAATGTGTGTGTGTGTTTGAATGTGTGAGATTCTCATAGGTTCTAGGAGTCTACTAGTAGAAGTTGATTTTAGTGTTGGATGAGAAGAGAGTTCATCCATTTTCTAGTGGGTTCATCATGGCTGATTTGATGAACTGGAAGGACAGGGTGCAGCAGATGACATTCACGTTTCAGAGGTTGGGTAGAAATTTATGGCATCATGTTTGTCTCTCTCTCTCTCTCTCTCTCTCTCTCTCTCTACTATTTCTCAGAGGGATTTTGTGCTCTGCATATATGCACATTGTTTGCCTTGTGTACACAGGGAATTGAACAACGGTGGATTTTTCTCTAAGTTGTCAACAGCAATTATACGAGCAACTTTATTGTGAGGAATGGAGCTTCCCGAGATGAGAGAGAGAGATTGCAAATATTCTCTTTGGAATGGGAGCAATGAACAATTTTTTTTACTCTGTCCAGAGTATCAATGAAAGAGTTTTGTCCATGATGGGACATTGTACCTACATATGTATGTATCTACGTTTCATTGACAATTTTGGAACATTTTCTATAGGTATATAAAATTCTGAGGGACATTTTAAAAAGGGAAGTTCATCGTATGTGCTTTTATGGTACGTATACTCAATTATAGTGTCTATAGGGACTCTCTCTCTCTCTATCTCTCTCTCTCTCATCCCTCTGTAGAGTTTGATAGGTCGGATCATGGACTTTTGTTTTTATATTATACCAAGTTGTTCCTGGTTGGATATGGTTTGAGGATATGCATCCCTCAGAGTGCAGAGTAATTATGTGTGTTGAGATACATACATACATGCGTACACGGATGATGTATGTATGACAGACGTATGTTTCTCTATCCTGGTAGGTATCTATAGCATATGCATCCACAGGGTTTGTTTTATATTGGAGGGCCATGACATTAAAGGTTACGTGTGTCTGTGTCTCGGGTTGTCTGTGGATATACATGATATGGACAAATAGTGAGAGAGAGAGAGAGACGTGGAGTGATATTTTATTATACACAATGCTCCATCTCTGTCTCTGTCTCACTCTCTCTGTTTTTCGTGGAGTGCGCTTTAGAATGACATGAAATCCTCGGGGTTTTTTGTTGTCCAGAGCAGAAAGGGTTGCATGCCCGGCTGCGTCTCAAAAGGCGAATTAACTAAGAGTCGTCTCTCCGGCTGACATGGCAGTGAATGACCTAGGGAAAAATGCAAATTTACTTACTTACACTGGGAGTCTGTAAAATGACGCTCTCTGTTTCTCTCTCTCTCTCTCTCTGCCTGTATAGATAGTTTCCTATTTCAAATCGCTTATTCTTTCTTAATCTCATCGTAATAACAAGGCATGGAATGGAGGATATTTCCACTGTCTCTGTCTCTGTCATCCATTTTGACATCTCTCTCTTCGTCTCTTTTTCAAATCGTGGTCTTTCCCATTCAGATTCCTCTCTCTCTCTCTCTCTCTCTCTCTCTCTCTCATTCAGTTCAATGGAGTCTCAAAGTATAGCTCACAATCAGAATTTCCCTATTTCTCTTATTGTTTTCTTAAACTCTTCTATAACTTTTTTTGAAATCCCAAAACAAGTTTAAGAAATTAGAAACTCCTTGACAGGGAGAAGTTCCAAAGGGAATTTTGTAAATTCGCAAAAAAAAAATACTGGTTCCCTATTTCTTGCAATAGTTCATTTGGCAAAATCCTGTCTATGCGTTGGTTAAGGCTGAGTTCCTAAAGAGAGATTATCTATTAATTGTAGTGTTTTTAAAGGAAGGTATATAGAATAGTATCTATAGAAAGGAATAATTCAATGAGGGTTATTAAAGTGTAAGGGAAGGTAAATGATTTATTTATTTTTTTTGGAGGGAAATGAGTCGATTAATATTAGAATGATTGTGTGTTTTTAAAAGAATGAATGAAAGGATGGGACTGCTGGGTCGGGACTCGGGACTCCATGCATTGAGAGTTTGGAGTAAGACCCGAAACTGTACATACAGGGCTCTGTTCTCATGTCATTAAATCCCTGGATCTCTATACATGTGTGTGTGTGTGTGGATAGGACTTTGTCAAGGGATGATGACGACGACAACGACGAGGAGGAGGAGGAGGATGATGATGATGATGTTGTTGATGATGATGATGGGAGTGAGTCCGTTTATTTAACATACTGCTGTGCTCTATTATATGTACAGTAAATAGGATCGGGACTGGGGTGTATGTACGTGATGGGACTTTTTTAAACATATGTATATATATCTAGTCAGGGTACTCCGAGACTAGCTTAGCTCTATGGACTTTGTGCAGAGAGTTGAAAAGAGTTGAGAGAATTCGTGATTCTTTTGAAACTCTTGTGTGTTGTTGGGGACTCTTGAGCAGCTATTATCCCGGCATTTCCAGTTTAAGGTTTTGTTCCGAGGGAAAAATTTGTTTTTTTCCCTCCATTTAGGCCAGTGCCAGTGTCGGAGGGTAGGGGTGAGGCACTTACATGTGTTTTTGCACGGGTCTTGTCATACGCTGACAGTCTTCAGTCTCTACAATGTACTCAACCGTACTCAATGGACTAGCAGCATGTCCTCAGCCATTCTCAAATTATTGGATCAACAAGACTCGGCACTAATGTCCATTGGATTACACCCAAGTACATATTTGTGAGAGGAGGGATTACTAGTATGTACTTCCACACACACACACACACACACACACACACACACACACATGAGTAGGACATGACACATACATGATAGCCTATGTAAATCATACATAGGACATTTAAAATCTGAGCAGTACTTATTACTAACTACACATGGGGATCTCTCCGTATCCGCTTGTGTATGGGGATTTGTGTAGTGATGAGTGTATAATCAAGGTATCTGGAGATATGGGAAAGAGTGTAGAGTGTGTATGTAGACTTCGTTCTCTATTGCCAGGGATTTTTTATATTTCGGGGGAGAGAGAGAGAAAGAGAGAGAGAAGCGGATGAGACATATGGGAAATAAATGGAACCCTCAATTCACCGCATGATTATGTTTTAGAATGTTACGGAGCCCCATGTGACTGTACTAACAAAACTTGTGAGGCAATAATAGAAATCATTCCGGGATCTGTCCTCTCCAGCACACCGTCCATTGTAGCCAGAACAAGCCTTTTACAAGGATGTAAAAGATCTGGAAACATTTAATGTGACAGAGTATATTCTTTATGGAGATCTCATGGTCTCCTCTCATATTGAGCCTGAACCCCTTCCACTATTTTAAAATTTCGGGATTGTCAATTCGGAATGTTGTTTGGAACTAGGATGCATCCATGTATGTATGTATACAGTGTGTGTGTGTGAACTAATGCAATTAATATAAATTGCATTTTAGTATTACCTGCCTCTGTAGTCCCTGGATCTGTTTGGGAAGTGTATTATAAATTAAAGGAGGTCATTTCCAGTCTTTGGATTGAAATGCTTAGAAGCAAATAAACAGGAAAGTGTTTGTATTACACGTTACTTACGCCATTCGAGTATCACTGGATCAAATTCATGCTTCCTCTCTCTCTCTCTCTCTCTCTCTCTCTCTCTCTCTCTCTCTCTTGCCCTCTTCAGTCCAATTAAGTTTACCCACTGACTCAACCCTTCCCTTATATATAGGTCCATTGAATCTCGTTCCCTCTCATTACTTACACTTCCATAGTTATTGTATTGGGAGCCTCTCAAGGAAGGGAATGTGCGAGGAGTGAGAGAGAGAGGGAGAGAGAGGGAGTTAGGAAAAGTAGAAATTAGATTTGAAATTTTGTTTTCAGGTGTGAAATAAAATTCCACTGTGTGGTACATTTTTTTGAGTAGCTGTAGGCTGGAGCTATATGGTCATATGAATTATGAGTTCTCAAATTTAGAAATTACAAAGGCTATTTATTATCCCCTGAATCTTGGAGTAGACTGACTTTGAATGATTTTACGGAAACAAATTAGAGTTCGGTAAATGATTCCTTATGATTTCGCAATTGTTAGCGTAAGATTTGATTTATTTAGTATAATTTCAATGGGATATTTTTTTCCTGCCTTTTTTTTTTTGCCTCAACAAACTTGCACTGTGCATATAAATTACATATGCCTTCCTTACTTACGTTCTACATATGTACATATATCGTCGCTTTTCTTACGTTCCCTGGTCATTGGATTCTCAAGGAGAGACAGACACATTGGTTTTAAGTGTATGTGGAGGATATGGGACGTAGGATTTTTTTTAACACACACAACAAAAAAAGCTCGCGTGTAATTTTCACGGTGGGTTTAGACCCTCTCGTGTGTGAATATTAGGAGAGGGCTGGGACTCCCTTTCTCACACTGGCACTCTTCTCCTCGCACTTCCACTTTACTCCTCTATGAATATCCGAAATGGAGATGTAGTTAAGAAAAGTTTCCCTCTCCCCTCCTTTAGATTCCCTCTGTACACCGAACTTATTGGGTCTTTTATTTAGTATGAGAAGGAGTAACTATGTATGTACATACATGATGTGTGGGCATGGAATGTGTGGAGCTCCATGACCTCTTGCTGGACTTCTGGATCCTTGCACTCTACGATATAGTCATAGTTGAGTTGTCCATGGGAAATTCGGTTTCCTCATAATGCTCCAGAACCGTATTTTAATAATAATGTCCAATATTTAAGGTCGACTGAGTGAGTGCAGTCAAGAGAGAGATGCAGAAGAGGAATGTGAGGTTTCAATATGGCACAACAGGTACATAGTATATGTAAATTCAAGAGGGGCCAGAAGCCAGATTGAAAAAGATTGATATTTTGTGTGGTTTTTTTTAGGGGAAGATTTTTTTTCCCTCTCTTTTTTAGCTTGTGAGTGTATTCCAAGGTTTGATATTTTGTAAGGTGCGACTCTATAACTCTTAGAGTGGATTTTTATGAGCCCTCAAGATACATAGGTAAAAGGCTCATGAAATATTTGGGATCCTTTCAGCCAAATAACGTGTGGAGAGGGAAGAATTTTTTAATTGAAATCTGAGCTGGTTGCCGCCTGGTTAATTTCATATGGAAAAAAAGATTTATATTTTTTATTTGTATTTTCATGCCATGTTTGAGTATCACTCCTTCTTCCTCCCTCCACAATTCACACTTGGCTCTCTCTCTCTCTCTCTCTCTATTCCTACCACACTCTCACACAGGCAGGAGACTTGACTTCTGTCTAATAGTCTGTTCCTTCTTTTGTCGTTATTTCTTGCCATATTTCATTTTTCTTGTCTCTTCCCCCCCCCCTCCCCATACCTGTATTAATTCCTCCGGTTTGTACTCACAATGTCTCTCTCTCTCTCTCTCCCCCTCTCCCTCTTTGTCATCATTCATCTTGGCTTACCTTTTGGGAAAATTGATTTTTCCAACTAAATCATATATGAAACTTGTTCTCGTGAGATTTTATGTCTAATTTTTCCAAGTTGGAATTAATTTTGACTTAAGTCTCTTGGAAAATATTAAAAATCTTTATAGACTCCTCTCAACGACTCCATGTCCCTGTTTGTTCTTCCGTGTCAGTTTTGGGAAGGTTGTCTGTTCAACCGTCATAGGTTAATCTCTCTCATGTATTTTTTTTTCTTTTAAAAGCATTTCTGTAATTTAATCCTCCTCAAGCCAATATTTCAAAATTATGTTAATCTCTTAGCAATTCTTTTGCCCCGTAAATTCATTTGAGGGCTAGGATACCATTTTATTTTGCTATATAGTGAATTTTTTCTTGATCTTTTTTTTTTGAGCTGAAAGATCAAATATCTTTGAAGATTCTGGAAATGTCACAGCATCCCTCTCTCTCTCTCTCTCTCTCTCTCTCTCTCAATCAGTCTCAGTCTCTATCTCGTACAGTACTAAAAGTAGAGGCTTAAATAGTAAATTTGAAGACGTGGGAGACGGATTTTTTTTCTTTCCTGTCTCTGTGTCCAACTGGTTGGGATAAGGTCGGAGAGATTTGCCTTTTGTTCTCAAAGATAGACAATGTTTATGGAGCCAGGCGGGAATTTCAAATGGTTTGCAGAACTTATGTCTGTACAAAGTATGCGCCTATCTTAGAGAGATGCACTTTTTTCTAATCGGAGTGTACTTCTTCTTACAATTTTCCCCAATTTTTTTTTTGTCTTCTAGGACATATGGAACAGACCGTAGAGCTTTCCATAAGCCCATAGGGCTTGACTCGTAGATTTTCCCTTCTCCTCCCAAAGGTTTTGTTTTTCCTGAGGAACTTAATGTGCATAAAAATTGAAATGATACGTGGTTGTAGATTTAGAGAGACAAATGCCTCAGTCTTGTATGTATTCCCTTGTAAAGCCTGGGCCTGGCCTCACACTCCTCTGTTTCTTTTTTTTTTATTTTCAAAGGAGGCAGGCATTATGGCTCTATATACATAAATGTAGAGAGATAGTTTTTTTTCCCAAAATTATGTATCTCCCATGGATTTGAAGGGCTATGTGTCTGGGGATGTGTGTGTGTGTGAAGAGTGACAGAAAACTAGGCTACTGTTTTGCCAACTTTCTGTTTTTATTGACTGTAAATTATTATGAGTGTCGGTCGCCTTCCAACTTACGAGTCTCCAGTCTGAGGTTGTACGTATTTACATGGAGTTTAATTTTTTTTGCGAGAGAGAGAGAGAGAGCTCTTTAATTCTTTGGGACTGGTGTGGAACTTTTTTTTCTTCTTAAACTGAGCTTCTTTTTTTTTTTAAATCAGAGGATTTCGAGGCAGGCGCCCATGTATCCACAACTATTTGTACACATTATATGTTGTGGAGATATCTGTAGATAAAGGATTTGTGCTAGGAGTCGAAATTTGACTAGAGTGGGTTCTCCTTGAGCCAAGACTGTCTTGTTCCAAGATGATGCGAAACACTATGGGGATATGATTCCTCTTGTAATTACTAGGAGGGAGGGCTCCGGAGAAGTGATCTCTCTATTATGTATGGATTTTGAACGGGTGGGGAAATTCCAGTGTATTGTCTATACAGTATATAGGATTTTCTATAATACCCGAGAAGAGGTGAAGACACTCCATTAAATCCTCGTCGTCGGGTTATTTTAATGGGGACAGTCTCCATCATGTATGTACATCCTCCTCTTCCTCCATCATCTGTATCTCCCTACATCTTCTTCCTATTTCTCAATGTTTTCTTTTTTCAATTGATGGCTCATCGTCGCCCGCCGCTCTCCGATCCTCAATCGAACCGGGTGATGGAAAGGATCCCATTTTCAATCATACACTCATATCTATGTACGATCACACTCCTATATCTATATAATTATATACATATAGGGAATAATTTCCTATCCTTTTTTTTACTTTTCCTTTTGGAATTTCTTTAAGACTCCTGTACAGTTGGATCTTTTTTCCTCATACATATGTATATCTACAGGAAAAATAACTATGGGGCTTTCTCAATAAGACATCCAGACTCTTCCCTGACTTCCTGTAATTTCAGCCCCATATTTTCTTGACTATATGTCTAGCACAGGGACTTATATATATGAGAGTCTGTAGTTTGCAATATGTACGTAATAATTATAGGAACTGTACTTGAGTCAGATTGAAGAAGTAGTAACTTTCACAATTCTAATAATTTCTTGTGAGCAGCGTTTTTTTTTGCAATGGTAGAGAGAAATATATTTTTATATATTATTTATTTATTGGATCCTTGAAGCTATAGCTACACATACATATATGCACATGTGTGTATTGCTACAGATCTATAGGAGAGACATGTATAAAAACTTGAGGATTAGGCAGGGCTTTAACACACTTAGAATTGACTCCTTCCTTACCACACACACACACACACTATATGTGGGAACGGAGTACTAGTGGATGGGATAAGTGGGGAATCTTGGAATTGATTGGGTCTCTCGTTACGTATGGTTTCCATAAAGTATTATTGGTTAGTGTGGACTTTCCGAAGAATCTATGCTCTCAACTTGTCAGGGTTTTTGATTGCCTTTATTATATTTTACACGGTGGTGTGTATGTATGTAATTATGTATATGTGTGTATACCTATACAAGTGTGTGTAAGTGTGTGTGGTGAGTCCTGACAGTTTGTAAACGACAGGAACGCCCAAAACAGTCTCGTTGGCTTTTTTTTCTATCCCTGCGATTATATATGTATCTGTGTGTGTGTGTGTATGTGCGTAGTAATTCCCTTTGGAACTCAAAACTATTAGAGCTGAACGGTTACTACTATTACACACCTTCCCTATTAAACCCTGTAACTTTTGCCATTAAGTCTATTGGCCAAATTTGAGGGTGAACTCCTGTTGTGGTGCATACTCCTGATACTTATATGACAGTATATTGGTAACCCTCCCTATTGATTTTGTGAGAGTGGTTTTTGGTTCGTGCCAGTGCCAGGAAATGTGATGTATGTCACAAGACCAATTACACATCGGAGTTGAGATTGTACAAGTGCTGGCGGATCTATTTTTTTAGGTCTTCTTACTATAACTATATAGTAGCGAGGCTATATACATAGCTATTCCTGGGAATCTTGTACCTTTTCATCTTCTGGACTTGTTTCGAGTGTTGAGAGGAGAGGAGTAAGAAGGAGGAAAAGTCAAGGGAGAAATGAGACATCAAATTTATAGCTTACTATTATTTACTACTAAATGAAACTCTGTTGTAATTACTCTCTTTTTTTTCTCTCTCTCTCTCTCTCTCTCTGGAGTTACTCTTTATATTAAAAAGTCAGGACCTATGTACTCCTATATAGATATCATAAATCCTAAGGAAAAGGAGGCACTTGTACATATTGAACGGTTCTACTATGGGACCAATGGGACGTTTGAGAGAGAGAGAAAAAAATTCTTGTTTGAATTTGCTTGATCTGCTCAGATATTTGACATGGAGTGTGTCCCATTTGACTTGACGTGTATTTAAAATGTATGGTTTTTTTCTGTATATTTTTTCCCTGTGTATCTTTTGTAATTTCATATATGGTGATGCCATGTGTATGCATATAATTATATAGAGAGGGAACCAATGATAGGGACTATTTGTATCTATGAATAGGGACTTCCAAGTCCCTCGACATGTACATAAGTAATTATGTATATACCTGTGCATGCCCTATACGCCTCAGACCAAGATATTACAAGGAGGTTCTGCTTAACTGACTCCCTACCACTCGCTCGAGTTGGTAAATGGAGAATGACAATGTGAATTTGACAATGGCTGGGAACAAAGAGGACAATGGTGGGATTAGCTATTTGATTTTACTTGACTTCTTTCAATGTTCAAGATCCGGAGAGGGGTAAGTAATCCGCCCCTATTAGCCTCCAATTTATACATGTACAATTCAATGGGACTACCTCATCTCCTCCTCCTCCTCCTCTACCACTACATACTCCCACTCCTCTTGTTGTAATATCTCCTATGCCCTCCATCCACCATCACCACCACCACTTGTCCCAGGCTCACTGGTCCTCCATGGGCTCCGATTCCTCTCTCTCTCTCTCTCTCTCTCTCTCTCTCTCTCTCTCTCTGGGAATTTTG
The DNA here is from genome assembly GCA_947179485.1 of Allacma fusca. NCBI lineage: Eukaryota > Metazoa > Arthropoda > Collembola > Symphypleona > Sminthuridae > Allacma > Allacma fusca. Next base: position 41,605,978 of record OX359250.1, on the reverse strand, counting down.
GGAACAAGAGCCAACTTTTTCCAACTCATCATTTCAAAATAGGGAGATGTATGGAGATACATATCTATGTATACATATGTATACATATGTCAAGTACCTTGATTATGATTTTAATTGCCTTTCCCCTTTATTTCCAAATGGGGCTCTATTTTTGTCGTACTTGAGGACGCTACCACCTTCTCGGACGTATAATTTACAGATATGTGCGTAATTGCATCTATCTATACTTATTGTGTCATTATTCCAATTCAAGTTCCGTATTTTATTCTTTAGCAGCTCCAGTTATTCACATAAGTAGATATCTACATATGTGCACGTTCAGTCCCAGGACCCTCCTCATGTAATGAGAAATACCTTTTTTTTCAACCAACTTTTCCCTACTATCCTCCGTCATGGACCCGAAATGGTAGGAAGGTATTTATTCCCAGAAGTGTATCTACGGATGGGGATGGAGTTAAAGATGGAGGGAAAGTCTCTGTTCGGAAAGTTTCTCCTCCTGTTGTTCTATGCATTCAGTGGGTGTATGTAGATTCGGCTCGGACGGGATGTGGAGTTGTGAGTTCACGGTTGGAGAGTCGGTGGATTTGATGTGCTGTGACATTGGAGGAGAGGGAGTTAATTATACGTAGGATAGATGGATAGGACTTTTTTGTATGGAGAAGCCTGTCTCTTGTCTTGCCTTTCTCTCATATACTTATAGATACAGTACCTACGGATAGATACTACTCCACATGCTCTCTCAATTGCTTATATTCCTCTGGATTGTACCTTACTTCTTGGAAGGAATTTTCTTTTGAGTATTTAGATTGTGATTGGAAACTGTGGGAGTATTTGAGAGCTACACAGAGAGGGAGAGGGAGTGAGAGAGAGAGAGAGAGAGAGAGAGAGAGAGAGAGAGAGAGTGGAACTTAGAAGAGAGTTGGAAATAGAAACACTTATTAATCCTTAAGCTTCTGGATGAAGTTTTGGGACGACTCTGTTCATATATCGTCTTGAAAACCCTTGAAGAAGAGCTCTTATGTAGGGAAGACTTGTTCATGGCAATTCTCATTATTGGCTAATGTGTGAGGACGATGAGATGGGAGTATTATTTGTATTTAGACAGGGAATTAGTTGATGAGAAGACTCAGTTTTCCGAGGGATATTCCATCAAAACAGACGTGGAGACAACCAATGTACACAAACTTATAGACCGAGATATCGAGAGACAGATACAGACACACGCACACACACACACACACACACAGGCAGGAGAGCATTGATGATGGAGATGAGGAAGAGCCATTAAGGCGGAAGATGTTACTCCCTACGGTGCAAATAAGCTCTTCTACCTCTTAGAGTCTTCCAACTTTATAGTTTGTTTTCTCTCAATTTCAAAAATATTGATTCCACTCTCAGCCCCGCATCTCACTCTTTTATAATAATATCTAGTGATATCTCTCAGTTTCACTCTCTCTCTCAATTCCACTCCGGACATCTTCCTCTATTTTCCTATACCTTCATTCTGAAGGTATCTATAGATCCTCCCTCATGTATGTATTTTTTTTAAATTGTGAACATACGATTATAACAGTAAATATCTATCCACGTGCCCTGAGTCTCTGGGACTGTGCATAGATTTTTTTTTAGAAGTAATCATTACGAAATCCAAATGGTCATCTTTATCTTTAGATTGTCTTGTACCTATAAGTATATGTATATTGTATTGTATAGAGAGGCTTGGAAAATCTAGGAGGATTATCTTTATTACATGTGATTCAGACTATGGGCTGTTTGTTGGGAGGAGATGAGAGATGAGAAAAAAAAATAAAGACAAGGAGCGATGAAATCGATGGAGCAGAGATATTAATAGGATGCTACTGGAAATGACTTTTTCGATTTGATTCTCATCCCTGTTCTGCTACTACTGTACTACAACATCCCCACCACCGCCTAGGAGTGATAAGAGCATTTGGGAGAGGGATTATAATTTTTCAAGTGGAGATCCATCCACTTTTGATATCCCTTATTATTGTTATTATTACTCCTACTACTGCTGTGTTTTAGCATGCGGGAACGATAGTGACCCTTCCTATTGCTAATATATGACTTTTGTTTCTAGTAATACTACTACTACTGCTGCTGCTGCTATTCTGTACTGTTTTTTTTCTCTCTCTCTCTCTCTCTAGCTCTCTCTCTCTCTCTCTGTATAAATTGAGGGAGTAGTAGTAGTAGTAGTCGTAGGTGTTCAACTCAGTTGTTCCCTCCATTCATCATGTAATCTTGACTTGAACGTCATTACACACACAGTAGGAAGTGCTTAGCATAAATTAGACAATGCTGGGGCTCTCCGCAATGAATGTGTTTCTCCTTATCCTGGTGTTATGGAGTGTGTGCTTCGTAATTTTTTTTTTTGTCTTTAAAAAAGCTGGAATTGCTATCATATTCCCTGTGAGAGAGATGCAGAGGATGATGAGACATTGGAATTTGACTGTCTTGGAGCCAGGGACTTTTTTTTTTGTTTTATAATAATAATAATTATTATTTAAAATAATTACATAAACATATATAATTATGCGACACATGTGACCAGTCCAGATCAAGAGTTTCATTTGCATTCATATGGGGAGAGAGCTCCTGAGGAGGAGTCCAAGAGGATCTCTGTCATGGACGGTGAATTATGGGGAGGACGTTCCCTGGTTGGGAATTTTGGGGGGAAATGATCCTTTTCCTATTAAAATATTAATTAATTATTTAGACAGGAGTTTACGCTCCTGAGATGAGTTATGGGCTCGGGTTGAGATCTTCTGGGATGTTACCTTAGGATTGTCATGTTGTCTTCGATCTTGAATTATTTTCTTTAGTTCCCTGTGTGTAATATTTTTTTGAATTCTGTGAGAATCTTATGGATTCTGAGTAACTTTTTGGATCCCAAGTAACTGTCTGGATTCTGAGTGAATTTTTATTCTTTTATTTTGTGTGTGTGTGTGTGTGTGTGTGTGTGTGTATTCAGTCCGGATTAGGTTAGAAAGTTGAAGTTCTGTCGGGAATTAAATATATAGATGTGGGATTTTCCTCGGGATTCATTTATCTTGAGTGGGAAGTTTAGAAGAGAGGAAAGGTCCTGGATGTCTTGTCTGGTGAGAGTATTTTGTTGCTCTTCTTGTGGAGGGAGTGAGTGTGAGTGAAAGGAAAGGAAAAGAAGTCAAGTCATGATGATGATGATGAAGATGAGGATGATGATGATGATGAGAATGATACTACTGCCTTGTGATTGGGAATAATACTGAAGGGTTGCTCCTTCCTCCAACTATGTATGTACATGATGACAGGGAAGAGTCGGAGGGATAGGTATGTGGAAGGTGGAATTTTGTTGAGGATTGGAACAAGAGTTGATGCAATTCAATTCCATCTAATTCTGTTCTTCTTGGTCTTTGAATTTCCTTTTTGAAACATTTCTCATGGAAGGAAGGTTCCTGGGCTTGTATGAAAGGAATGCACTTGCAACCACACTAGACATCCTGTACATGCTTATGTATCCCCCTACACCGTACTAAATGGAACCTTAACGTTGGAGTATCTAGTGGAAGCTCATAGAAGGACTACATAACTAACTGGGTGCATGTCACAATGGTTTAATAAATTAAATTGGAGGCTCATCCATGTAGCGACAGACGGAAATGGTGAAGTTTCACTCCTTGTTGTAGTAAACTTTCTGTCTCTTCTCCCAGAGTCTGCTGAAACCTCCATGGAAATATGTTCCAGGGCTAGGACACTTATGTACATACACACATACCTATGTAATTATTATATGTAAATACATATGGAGTGATTCCATTACAGAGTCTTGGGTGAAGCGTGGTTGAACACACACACACACACACACTCTCCACTCTCTCTCTCTCTCACTCTCTCACTCTCTCTCTGTATCCCTGTGTGTTTCTATATCTGTATATGTTTTTTTTTTGCCTCCAGCTCCTATTCCATGTTGTGTGAGGTTTTTAAGGTAGAATTTCACTTGTATGACTCTCGGGATGATTGTGAGGAGAAAAAAAAGGGTGAATCCAATTGTTCCCTAGGTGCAATCTGATGGAGAAAAATGAAATAAACTCTAACAATAGAGATTGCCGTTGAGTATTGTAATGATACTTGAGACCCAATACAAACGGATCTACTTGATCGGGGAATTTGATATGCTCTTTTTCTCCTTGGGATGTACATAGATATCTCGGTATGTATCACTTCGGGATTCGGTTATTGAAAATATCTCTTTCCTCTTTCGCTACACACACAGTTCCGTGTCCCTTTCCCTTTTTTCCCTTTTTATGCATATAAGTAAATTTTTTCAGGGATCTCTCTCTCTCTCTCTCTCTCTCTCTCTCTCTATCTCTCTCTCCCGAGGTCTTTTCCAGGTGTATTTGAATTTTAACGTTTTTTTTTTTGAGGGGGCTAGAAAGTTCCTACCTTGGTATAGATATTAACTCTGTGGAGTCAGACTGTAGTCCCTGATGGGTTTCTGTAGAGAATATTTGTAATATCTATTTGTAGATATGCAGTCCCTATATGTACTGTAGAAATATACCTGTGTAAGATTTGAAGGTTAGGGAAGGAAGTGGGTATCATTATTACGACAACTACTCCTTCTACTTATTCTATTGCCATAAAGCGGAGAGGAGGGAAAGAGAAGGATCGGGCGGGAGCGGAACGAAAGCTTCTGGATTTCTTTTCACACCTCTTTAACCTGTTCTCATAGAGTCAGGTGTGTGTGTGTGTCTGTGTGTGTCTGCCTGTGTCTGCTGTCTGTTTGAATGACTATAAGTAGATATAGGAGAAAGAGAGCGTAAATACTATATGTATGTATGCACATGCATAGATAATTATGTATGTTCTGTACATACTTGTGTAGTATAAGTAAATGGAGCAGAGCCGAAACCATGGAACCTATCCCTCTAAAATTACCCGTACGCTAGCTCAGTTTCCCTTTTTTCCCTCCTGTCTTGTTCCGTGCATGTTGGGGTGTTAAAGAGGGATGGAGTTACATATGGAGAGTCATGCATACATACATAGGAGGATACATCCATGGACTTGGATGTATCCTCCTATGTATGGGAGTCTGGGGATAGGGATATAATTATGTACTCGGTTTTATTATGTCCATAGAGTGACTCTGTCTCTGGGTTTTTGTTGTTCATTTTACAGTTGGAAATCAATTTCCCAGCCTTTTTGACATTGTGAGAGGATATTGGAGTGTAATATTTCCAGTGTGTCATTGTTGGGACGGGTGAAACCACATTAAATATGAAATGGGAACAGTTGCACCTTACCATGCAACTCTTACATGTCTTCCGATTGTTACCGGCCCTATTAAACTTTTGATCCGTTCTCACTTTTTAACGTTGAGTCATCAAAGTTCAATTTTTATTTTTCCCCCCTTCCTTGTTCTCTATTTCTTTTCTTTTTTTTAACTCAGTTTTTTCCAAGTTGATATATTTCTCTCTTTTTCTCACTATATTTTGTTCTCTCTCAATTTTCCTCTAACTCACTGTATTATTTCTCTCCCTCAACTCTTTCACACGTCATCTCTCTCTCTCTCTCTCTCTCTCTCTCTCTCTCTCTCTCTCTCTCTCTCTCTCTCTCTCTCTCTCTCTCTTGTTAGAGTTATGGGGTCTTCTCACACGGCCTACCACACCATCACTCCTCTCCGGATTTTATGACTTGCAGTCAATCCTTGTGGATATTATGTACTTTGTACATACCTAGCGTTCTGTAGATTGCTCACTTTTGATTGATATCGATAGCCTTCGCAGTTTACCTTCCCTTCCCAATCGGGCTTCAGATAACAACGCTCGGATACTGCAGAGCTACTCTCCGGTCCTTTAACTATGTGTTTGTCTATATGTATCCGGTTTGGGAAGGGATTATGAGTGATATGGAATTATGAGGGAGGTATGTAGTTATATATCTATAATTTCTATATATTTTGTAAATATGTAAAAATCTGTAGGTATAGATATCTACTATTAGTGAGTGATACCTTTAAGCTATAAATATATAAAGAGGGAAAAAAAGAGAGAGAGAGTCATCGGGTACCATCCTGTCTTAAGCATTGGGGAAGGTACACGTTAAAAAAAACTCAGAGAGTATATTGTACAAGGAAAGCTTCATATGTTTATGTAAGATGTTTCGCCTCGACCATCAATTCGTTCGATGACATTTGTCACAAAGGTGTGATCTTACCCCTAATGAAGTCACTTTATTGTTTGTCATGTTTATCTGTGTGAACGCTGGTTATTATAAAGGAAACTTGTCCCTTGTTTTCTCGAAACTACCTCTCACCTACTACTAGTCTACATGGAGCTGGTATGGCTTACATTTTTAAATTGCTCCGTGTTTCTCTATCTCTGTCTCTGTCTCTCTGTCTCTCTCTCTCTCTCTCTCTCTCTTGTTCTGTTTCAATTGCTCTCCGCATGTATCACCTTCTGCTCGGATGTCTCCCAGTAGTATGTACGGTTGGGGAGAGAGACTCCGAGTGTGAGTAGTAAAGTCTGACTCTCATGTTCTGTTCCGAGAGGAATATCTTGATGTACATTTAAGGGGGGAAAAGGGCAGATATGATGGTATCTTTTCGAGAATCGCCAGCAGCTCCTTGTCACTTTAATTGTCTCAACTTTTGTTTCGTACCTCGCCTCTGTTTGTATGCTCACACTTTACTGCTCTCGTCTCCGCTGAGAATATATATGGGGACATATATATATATAGATATAGGACTCTGGAGGAGCAGAGGAGAAAATTGTAAATCTGTCGTTGTTGACAAATTTGACAATGGGACTATAAAGAGAGAGGAGAGAAAAATTGGAATCACTCCGGTCGTAAAGTATGAGATGAATTAATATGTGGAGGAACCTAAGAGAGAGAGAGAGAGAGAGAGAGAGAGAGGAAAAGTTAGTGACTATTTTCTATATAGAATTTTTCCCTCACCCCTTTTCATTATAGGTCTATAAGTAGTCCGTCTCAACTTGCCCCATTAAATACGATCTGAGCCATGTGTGTCTACGTATGTGTAATTATGCACATCTGTAGTTGTAGGTCCGGTTCATAGGATTTTTTGTTTTTAAAAAAAAGAACGAGTGAGATTCTCTATCTGTGGAAACTTGTATGTTTGGATTAGGTCTACTATGTGTGTGTGTTTGTGTGTGAGCACTCTTGTATGTATCTCATTGTAATTTTTATATATAAATGGAAGTGCTAATAAAGTTCAAAGTCATCTCATGGAACATTAGCACTATCACCCATTCAAAGTTATTTATATGGTTTTTGTTCCTTGCCTGACTGGGTTGGATAATTGATAATAAGGATAATAATCATAACTATAAAGTCCCGGGAAATGTTTTATGGTCTAATTTTACGTCTAAATTAAAATACTGTAGCACATGGAGCCTCTACTATATGTGACATACACACAGGCTATCGCAAATCCTTTTTTGTTTTTACTTTTATTTTATTCCCTTTCATTTCCTCTCTCTCTCTCTCTCTCTCTCTCTCTCTCTCTCTCTCACACACACATTTCCCTTAAAATCCTACTCCTTTTTCCCTGAACTAATACTTGATGTACTAATTTCAATGAGTTAATTTTTGTTACAATGTTAGAACCTGAAGATTTTATTTTATTTTTTTCAAACAAATTTTCATTCCCACACAATTGTTTGTGAGATCTCGAAGGGAATTAAAAGGAAGGTAATTTTGATTAAACTCAGTCACAATGACTCCCCTCATTATTGTGTGAGTTCCATTGGAGTTAAGGAAATGGTAGGAGTTGTTGTGTGGAGTAAAAATGTTTTCAAAAAAAAAACACAAGGGAAATTTGTTAATAATTTGAACATGAGCGGAGGGGATTTTCTGGAGGGAAAAAAAGTTGTTTCTTTGGGAAATTACGATAATGACTGGAGCAGTGGCAGGTGAGTGAGACACAAGGAGGCGATAAATTGCGATAAAAATGTCACATAAAGTAGCCTCTGGTGAACTCATGTCATCTCCCTGGTTCTTCTCTCTCTCCTTCTCTCCTTCTCTCTCTCTCTCTCTTTCTGTCTCTTTCTTTCTTTCTTCCTTTCCTTCTTCCTTTAGCTCATATGTTCCTCTTGACCCGACCTGCCTGAACGTTTTGGGTTGGGACGGAGGGAAAAAAAACATTTTGTTGCGCTAAGGGCGAATCTAGTAATGTGTGTGATTTGATATGAAATTTGTGTAGATATATGTGTGTGTGTATATATATTAGATTCAGGTTAGGGATTCTGTATGGTCAGACAGATGAACTGTGAACTATTGTTAGGAGGATAGGACTCAAGGGAGCGTTACTCTCTGGTGGTTGTTTTTTCCCCTCATTATTACTCCCTAAGCCGGATGATTAAATATGACAATAATCATAATAATATTTTGGAGTGGAGCATTTGCGGCTGGTTGCCAGCCATTCCCCACGTCTCTGGGTTATTGTTCCTTTGGAGAAATTAATGGTTTTATGTGTGGATCGTTATAGTTTGTGGCTTTTCGTGGTGGATACGGAGTCCTAGGGTTGGATGGAGGGAAATCGTAGGAGTCGCTCCGTACTACTCCCTTGTATAGATATCTACATATATACATATGTATGTGCTCCTTGTACTTGAGAGTACGTATGTAATTACTTCCAGGTCCTTTTGAGAGTAGTAGATTTTATAAGAGGAGCTTCATGCTACGGAGAAATGGAGGAGCCTCTGTGCCTGGGCCTGTGCCTGTGTGTGTGTGTGTATGAGTGCGACGTTGGATATAAAATGATAGTCGTTTTTATGAATGACTTTTTTCATAAAGTTTATGTCCTATTTTGTAAGTCATTATGAGTTTTTGTCGTCAAACATACTGGTTTATGGGAAGGACTCGTTGTGGCTCGTATAACTTCTTCTTGTTGGCGTTGCTGTTCTTGGGGCTGGGGAGCTGTGAGTAGTGTGAGGTTTTCTCAAGGTGTGTGTGTGTGTGTGTGTGCATGTATCTATATAATATAATAATAATATAAAAGTATAAAATCCTGTGTGGAGAATGTGAAGTGACTGTATGAATTTTATGATCTTTTCTTTGGCCGTTGTCGCCTTCTTCCCGGATTCAACAAACTCGTTCGTATTGTAAAATGTTGAGGAGACTTGAATTAATTAGAGAATTCTTCTCTCTCGAAATGTTGTTGCTGTTGTTCCTTTTCGAATATTTTTTGTTTTCATCTCTGTATTCTCTCTCTCTCTCTTCTCTCTCTCTCTCTCTTTTTCCTCATGTCCTGTGAGTGTGTGTGTGTTGTTGCCTCCTCACTCATCATAATAATTCTCTTTGTATGTACAGATTTATCCTACTAATATACTATGGGGGGACACATTTTCCTAATAAATCCCGTAAGTTTTCCTGACTTTGTCAAGGGAGAAGTCACATTTTTTCCCTGTGCCATAATAATTTTTTCCCATGTTTTATAATAATGTACATCCCGTGTTCACTCTATGGGAAATTTGACGGAGAGGAGTGTCAGAATTTGTGGTCAGATTTTTGTATGAATACACTCATCCTCTCTTCCCTTGTTTCAGGCTTCTTTTTTTTTTTGGAAGTTGGGAGGGAAGCCTATTGGCTCTCAAAAAGTGTTCTCTCCCTTCCTTATATTCTATTAACCTTTGAGAGATAATTTGGAGGTGAGATTTTATATGCCTGGTTTCAAAAGGCAGGTGTCACTCATTGCCCCTAATTTTTATTTTATTTTTGCAGGGGCATTGTAGATAAAGTATTATTTAACTTTGTCCCTCATGACATTTATTGTTCCTCTTTGAATGTCAAACGGGATTCCAAACTGACCTAGTTATGCTTATTTGTGGAATTGCGTGTGTGTGTGTGTGTGTGTGTGTGTGTGTGTGTGTGTGTGTGTGTGTATGTGTGTGGGACCGTGTAGAAAGGGCCTGCTGGAATTTCCTATTTGTTGGAGGAAAGGCTCTTGCCTGTTAGGATTTAGAAATGTGAAGCTTTCCCCTCTTGTTTTTGGGAGGATGATGAGCTTTTTGATCGGAAATGTACGGAGCTTAAGTGTCTGAGTAGTGGGATGATTTGTCAGGATGTTTTGACGGGGAGGAACGTGAGGGCATTTGGGATTACATCACTACATATGGGGAGAAAACAAATATGAAGGGATGATTTGTGACTTGTAGCAAGAGCCAAGGAATTCTGGGAGGGAGGGATATCTCTCCTGTCCCGACGTCTATGATAAATTAATCACAATTAGCATCTCTCTCTCTCTCTGTACGCACCGAGTCTCTCAAGTAGTCATATGTATCTATTTATCTATGTGTGAAATGAACTAGGACAGGGATTCTGTTTCAGGATCCTTCATCACTTCTCTCTGAATCCTCCTCTAGCGTATATTTGTAAGTACATCCCAGGGAGTGAGTCTTACAAAAAGGAATCCCCTGATTGTGTCATCTGTGTCTAGATATTTGTATGTATCTTCTCCTCTATGCAAAATTTATGTTAAACTATGGAACTATTACCTCCAAGGAGATTCTTCATGAGTAGGCCCTACGTCCGATGGATTCCCATTCCAATATGTAAATATACTCATGGAGATGATCATAGTATAGATAGATATATGTAGATAGATGTAGACAAGGAGAAGGGAACTGATGAAATGGGAAGTGTGAAAAAAAAAACAATTTACAAGGGAGAGAATTGCAAAGTAAAATATTTATTTGGTGGTGGAGCCAAGAAGCACAGAGATTTCCTAAGACCATCTATCTGTCTTGAGGATGGAGGAAGGAGAAGAAGAAGAAGAAGAAGACGAGAACTTTTTTCAACGGATGTTCAAGTAGGATGTTTCTTTTTAGAGTCCAAGTCATTTGTCAAAATCAGTGTGGCGGGAGGGAGAGAGAAAAATGATTTGGAGTTGTATCTACCATATATCTACAGATAGGCGTTTTTGTCTATGTGTGTGTGTGTGTGTGTGTGTGTGTATGTAAATAGCTACTGGCTTTTTACTACTGTAAGGCATCTATATGGCTACTGTTTTATATGTTTGTGTGTGTGTGTGTGTGTGTGTGAGTGTATGTTGGTTGTTGGCGGGGACGGGCTCCGCCACTCTTTCACTCTGTTGACGTATGACCAGATCATTACTCAGGAAACGACGAGCTAAATTGCTCACGGGTTGTATTATCATTGGGCATAAAGGGTTAATAGTCAAATCCTAAAATGTTACATTGGAGTCATTTATTTTCTGGTATTTCATTCCCTTTGTCATCTTGGTCGTTCGGAGAGAGGAGTTGTACTAGGAGAGTGTGCATGCGTCCTTGTCCTCGTGTGTGCGATTTCCTACGGATAGTATGTTTGCGGGGGATATAAGGGCATATGTTATGTACGGACATGGGAAGGGCTGGGAGTACAAGCGATTATTTCACTTTGTATTTTTATTACGCCCGTGTTTGCGCTCGGATGTGTTTCCAGCGCTCGGAAGGAGTAGTGTTGGATGTGGGGAGTAAATGTGGATGGGGATATAATGCAATGTTTGGGAATTTAATGCAATGTTGAGGAATAGAATGTAACGTTGAGAAATATAATGTAATGTTGAGGGACGCAATGCAATGTTGGGAAATATATTGCAATATTTTGGGAGCTGGAATGTTTTCTTCTTTTTTTCTCTCTCTCTCTTTCCCTCTCTCTCTCTCTCTCTCTCTCTCTCTCTCTTTCGGTGTGTAAAATAGTGTGGAGTAGAGTTAAAAGAGAAGAGGATTTTTGCTATAAAACTTCTCCCATCATCAACCCTGCAAATAAAATATACTGGGACATAGGCTTTGAAATCCTAATGGTCTTTTCCTTACGTTGACTTGAGCGCCGAGAGCTGGTGAAAATTCTTAAATTCTTCGGGATGAGTCTTATCTTGTAAGAAATTTACATACCGTCACAGAACACATTACAATACATTTCCCCTTGCATTAACTGTCAGATCCGCGTATATTATCCCAGGCTCTGTCTCTCTCTCTCTCTCTCTGTGTCTCTATGACTTCTACATAGGTACGTATGAATTGAAATGGTGAGAATGTTTCCAAGGAAATGGTGTACACAAAGCTTGGCACTCTTGGAAAAATGGATGGTTCTCTCAATTTAAGAATTTTAGCTCTCTCTCTCTCTCTTGCATCCTCCCTTGTTTGCTCTCTGCCAATGTGTTTATAATGCTGTTTTGAAATTCAAGAAACATAAACCACCTCGATGTGTGTGTGTGTGTGTGTGTGTGCGTGTTGTTGTATGGAGATTGTATGTGTTCAAGGAATAGGTCGATTATGCACACACACCAGCTTTTTTTTCTCTCTCTCTCTCTCTGTCTCTGGCTCATACCATAGTCCCCTCGGATGGAGAGACATTGACGGGAGGTTAGTCTGGAAATAAATGCATGACTTGGAATGGAGTGTGAAGGAAGTGTGAATGGCTTAGAATGATTTACTGACCATCCAAAAGAATCCGATGGATACTTTATTATCAGCGGAATGTCACAGTATTTGTCTTCTTAACGGCCTTTTCTTCTCCATCCTCCCTCCGACTCCTTCCTTGGCTTCTCCACACTCCTTCACTCCTCTCTCAGGTGTAGGTTCCTCCTGTGTATTTTTTTTTCTTCTCTGTATGTTTTTCTCCCGTAGGAGAAAAAAAAAATAATGTAAAACCTACGATTTACTCATACATAATAGGCAGAGACTCGGATCAAGTCACATACAGATTAACTTGAGAGAGTACTAGTGAGAGGGAAAAAGACACTGTGTCATACGCCCAGTGAGACTTCCAGTCAAGGTATTAGGATTTATAGTAGAGTTGTATCTCCTCAAACTTGGATTTTTACTGTATTTTTTCCCCGTAATTATTCTTGTACTTGCTGTAAATATTCACTCTCCTACAAGTGTCAACCATCTATCAATTCCTCCGTATTTCGGAATTGTTCCTCGTTCTCTCTCTCTCCTCTCTCTATGTCTTTCCCTCTCCTTGAAATCTTTCGTAAGTACTGTTTTCCTCAGAAATTTCCAGTGTTTTTGGCTCCGTTCCTATTGTAAACATTCGGATTTGAATTACACTACACAATTTGACTGTGTCATTTGTGTAGGTAATTGTAGCTGTAGACCCTCTCTGTATTTCTTTTTGCACAATTCAATTTCCTAGAGTTGGGTGGAATTGTTCTCAAATTGCAATTATGGGCTCCAAGAGTCTAAACAGAATGTTGGAGGGAAAAAATACATGTTTTCGTATCACTCTCTCAAAAGGGAGGCTGTTGGTCCGGATGGGAATTCTGTAGATTGGGAGGAATCTCTGTGAAAACAATAAATATGCTTGTTTTTTTTCTTCTCTTTCTCTCGTTTATTCTACATAATGTGTACATACAATTGTGTGTGTGGATGTTTTTTTAGAAAAAAAATCTATGGCTCGTTCTTGTGCCTATAAGTATAGTGTTTGCCTTGGAATCAATAATTGCGAAAGCACACTTGGATTTTTTTTAAAGGAGCTATGTATATCGTAGGAGGAGTAGGTTTTCCTCATAATATTTTATTAATAAATTTTAATGTATTTATAACTGTGGGAGAAGGAGGAGGAGGAGGAGGAGATGCTCGCTGGAGCATTTACTATTTAAAAGGAACTTGGCCCATAATTATGTAGACATGTGTGCTACTCGGGGTATGATCTGTAGGATATTACAAATATGTGATCCCGGGGTGTGTAAGAGGAGAAAACGGTGTCTACTATAGTAATGTGTTGTGCAATACAAAATAATGCACACACTCACGCACAGATGAATTTCTCCTCTATCTACGTACGTGTAATGTGAAGGAGGTCGACATGGCAACTTTTGAAGTTTTACCGAAGTCCATTCCCATTCCCCTCTTCTTTTCGCAATCCGATAAACCCCTTTTACATTAAAATTTCCACATGTAGCTACTTCCATGGAGCCGTTAGGCTCAGGGTATCTGTGAGTGTATGTGTGTACGTGTACGTGTGTGTGTGTGTGTATTTGTGCGTGTGTACACAGATGAATATGTAGGGATAGGGACACTTGTATATTCGGATCTCTTGAGTCCATGGAGGAGTCCTGACTAACATAAACAGACAAGTACAGGAGCTTCCCCAAGTATAAGTATAATATGAGTCTGACAACGTGGAGTCAGTGCTACTACCATTGCTGTTGCTACTACAGTACTCTCCATGTGCAGGCTCCTCGTCTTGTATGTAGGGCTACTCCTGGAGATTCTCATGGAGGATGGGAGTTTTGGTTACATGTGTATATTTTTTATATATACATAATTACATATGTATGAGAACCAGTATGGAATCTCCTGGAGAGTGAGTGGTGCTGTAGCATTGCTACCACTGAAACCAGGAAGCAGAGTGGAGTTTCCGCGGTGCGTTTCCAACCTTTTCTTCCCCTTTGCTCTCTCTCTCTCTCTCTCTCTCCCTCTCTTTCGCTCTTTTACCAAGCTGATGTAATACAGTGTGTGCAGATAATGTGGCGTGCCCTCGGAGTAAGTCGTCTTCTTGAATACGTAATGTTTGGCGTTGTGAATTTTCGATGAGTTAACATAGGGAAGGAGAAATTCCATGGCTATGGGAATAGCAAGTTTTTTATCTCTCTCTCCCTTTTGCTCCGTACCTTCCCATAAGCAAATTTTCTCTCCTCTCTCCATCCCTCTCCTATACTATGAGGACTACACTGGAAGATCCTGGGAAGGATATGAAGTACCATCTGCTCCTACTATAAATTCTACAATTCTACGGACCATGTACTCAGTCAGTACTGTCCAAGAGAAACCCCTGTGAAAAAATACTCGTTCCATGGAAGCTGGAACTGGAAGGAAGGAGCTTTGTACAGTTAAAAGTCCTAGAAACTACGTACAATGTAAAGTCCTAGAGAGAAAAAAAACTGCGGACAATGTAAAGCCCTGGAAAGAAACTCCCTCGTACATAGATTGTAAAGTCCGGGAAAGAAACTCCATCCATAGATTCTAAAGTCCTAGAAAACTACTCACAATGTAAGCTCCGACTCGGAAGGAGAAGTAAGTTACAATGGAAACTTGTCCGTCCAAATATGTTAAAAATTTGTAACAGGGAGGAAAACCTCTAGGATTTTTGAGACTTTTCCTGAGAAACTCGACAAGTTAGAAGAGAGAGAGAGAGAGAGAGAGAGAGAGAGAGAGAGAGAGAGAGAGAGAGAGAGAGAGAGAGAGAGAGAGAGAGAGAGAGAGAGAGAGAGAAAGAGAGGCTCAGAGGCATCTGAAAGATTTGAAGGGATGTTGAAGCCAAACGTATGGGAAGGTTTGTAAATTTTGACTACTAGTTTTAACACCCGACTAGCTAAGACTTCCACCAGACCTGTTTACATTTATCAAGTGACTGTGTGTCTTCTTGTGAGGAGTGTGGAATGTTGGGCTGTGGCTACTAAAGGTATAATCGTTTAATGTAATAATTATATACAGGAGAATATATATAAGTGTAGAGAACGGATGTGAGTGTGTATATCCAGACACTGGAGTCGGATGCTGTTGGTAAACGAAGCGATTGTTCAAACTCGGCACACACACACACACATCTACAGTTTTGTGTGTCTCACTTGCGTCGTCGGCCTTATTCTTCTCCTTCCTCTGTAGAAGTCTCTCTCTCTCTCTCTCTCTCTCTCTCTCTCTTTCCTCTATCTTTCATCATTTCACCCACCAACAACCTACCATCACACTATCATGAGAGAATGCCCGGGTAATGTTCGGCGTTAACTGCTTGGCTGCTTGTGAAAGGCGCCGAAACAACGGGTTTTTAAGTATGCCGAAGTAATAAATTGTGTAGGGACTGGCGTCAATCTAAATGGAACAGTTTCAGGAGGATTCAGGAGAGATATACATAGATAGATATATCTATAGAATAGTCTCATATGTATATTTACATGTTGATGTAACTTATAAGAACTCTCCTATCTCTCTAGATTATTTCGCAAAAAGAAATCATCTCTGTCGCAAGTATTGCATTAATGGCTTCACTATATCTACTTAGGCCTCATGGCACACAGTAGGACTTTCACAATGTTTCCAACTCAACATTGCTCTTCCAGGATTGGATACTATTTTGTATATTCCGCCCCGTAAATTGCAAACAACATTGTAGGATCTAATCGTTCCTACTTTTATTTTTTTTAGCATATCTAGATATGCCTAATTTTGTTCTGTCAGTCTCCACGTACATATGTACGTAATCTTTATTGAAAAGCTTCCGAGTCTCTGTTTTTTTTCTGTTGAAGATCGTAAATTAATAAATTTCTCATGGAGACCAGCCATCGTGATGAGTGTATATATATATATATATATATATATATATATATATATATAGAGAGAGAGAGAGAGAGAGAGAGAGAGAAAGAGACCTGAAGGAATTTATATTGCGAGCCTTAATTCCCAAGGGTTGACATATGGAAGGTAGTTATTTGGGATTCTTCCCTATCGTCTTACTCATCTTCATGTTTTCCCTCTACTCTTTGACCTATGGATGTATCTCCCTTGTGTCTGGATCTAAGTATCCTTTTCCCCCGTTATCTAATGTTTATTGAAATTCTTTCCCTGTTTGATCTTTTTTTTTTCATGGGAATTAATTAATTCTTTGTTAATGCAAGTCTCTTCTCATCCCTTCAAGTCCTAACCTCCTCATTTCCTGTCGGGGGTTCTTGTTGTATTCCTTGAGGAATCTCTTGGATTCTCGATGACTACAAGGGACTATGTGCATACTTCTATTTTTGTACATTGTCTGGTTTTTTTTCCTTCGTGCGGATGATTTGGTTTTGTTTAAGGTGAAAGGTTACGGAGCGGTTTTTGTTATTTTACGGGAGGTTGGATGGAGGGCCCAGGATTGAGAAACCCGTTCGGGACGCCATTTTCAATGGGGGAGAATTTATTGGGTTGTGTGCAGAAAGAGAGAGAGAGAGAGAAAGGGATTTGTACATAGATGCTTTTTTATAGGATATATATAGTAGTGGTAGTCGTCGTCGTCGTCATCATCGGGAGAGCAGGGAGTTAAGTGAGTGATTTGGACGTGTGACATGATAAGAGGGCAGTGAGGATCGGATGGTGGGGCAAGGCAGTCAAGTGGAAGGACGGATTGGATGAATATTTCATGAAAGGAAATATGACAGATGATTGCCTATAGCTTGATCTGAACCAACTTTTCTCTCTGTTGATTCTGCTGACTGAGTTTAAAAATCCTAAGTGTGTACATATCTATAAATATAATCATCCTGTAGGTGCATGTATGTACCTCTGGATGTGCATATGTCAGTGTGAGGCTATGGTTGGTATTTTTTGGGGAGGGTTACTAGCCCATTGGAAAGACTAGTACTATTTTATAGTATCCATCTCTCTCTCTCTATCTCTATTTGCACTCTCCCTTATCCCTTGAATGTGTTATAACACTAGTTCAATACTAGTAGGAAAAAATAGGAGAGGCAGTAGTGTCATATATAGATTATTTTCCCTTGGCTGGGGACATCATTATCATCCCATTATTTTTGCTTGTATGGCTCTTGAAAAACTAGGACTTTTTTCTCGGGGAATTCAGTAGTTCACAGTTATTGTTACAGTTCGTGAGGGGGGAGGGACAAATTCCCTCTGATATTTCCTGTCACATTTACAGTTTCCAGAAGAGTTTCCTCTCTGGATGTACCTCTACGGAGGTAGAAGTAGTAGTTGGTGGTCAAAGTTTGGGTGAGGGTGTGCGCAATGACAGGGAAGGTATAGGAGTTTCATACCTGAGTTGTTCCTTGAACTCGTTAATGCTGTGGTTGAAGCTTGTTTGTGTGTGTGTGTGTGTGTGTGTGTGTGTGTGTGTGAAGGGATATTTGTAGAGCACCCGGAACTTGTTACGGGACTGTTACCATCCAGTGCATAGGGACTATCGTATTTTGACCATTAGCAATTGAGTTGGCTTGGCAGGGTTTGTAGTGTTTCGTACATAAATGTACATTGTAGGAACGTAGAGCTCTGGGATGTAAATACTTGATCGGTTCATATTATGTATGCTTGTTCTTTGGTGTTCTCCCTGTTTGTTGTAACACCACCGACAGGATGAGAGAGAGAGAGAGAGAGAGGAGAAAGAGAGAGAGAGAGAGAGGATGATGATGGAAAGCTGACTGGGCTGGCTGACTGGACGAGGTACAGTAATGTAATGAAATGAAAATGTTAGTATTGGGAGGAAAAGTTGCGAGTGGTTGGTTGGTCGGTCGTCGTCAGAGAAAGTGGAAAGAGTCGAGTCTCCTCCTCCTCCTCTCTCTCTCTCCTCTCTCTCTCTTTCTCTCTCTCTCTCTTCTCTCTCTCTCAGAGATCAATAATAAAATTCTGGTCCAGCGCGCATTCGGATTCTGCATCTCGTTTCCAACTCTCTCACTCACTCTCTCTCTCTCTCTCTCTGCCACATGTACATTGGAGTAATTCACTTCTGGTATATTCTGTCCATGTAGATGGATAGACATGATACTTATATCTGAGGGATTTTGCATGCATCTGGGAAAGGAAGGAATGTACGCACAAATCTTAGTCAAACATGGAGAACATGAAAAACTTACATAACATGTAAGTAAATACAGATGGTTGTTTATATATCTGTAAGTACACACACACACAGACACACGCGGAAGTATGCGGATATGTGTTGTTTGTAAATAGGAGCTGTAACCTTTGAGTATCTATGTATATTGACGTGTTTGTAATGAGTGCCTCCTGGACGCGAGCATTTTGTGAGGAACCTTTGAATTTTGAGGGCTCCGTGAATTCCAAAGACATTTTATTACTAAATGGAGAGGAGGAGGAGGAGGAGGCGGAGGAGGAAAGTGAAGTATGGAGAGATGGTTAGCATATGACGACTTCTATCATGGAAAGATTCTACCATGCTGGTGAAGATATTTGACCGTGAAGGAGAGGTTGTTACAGTTGTTGTAGTTGAGAAGTTATCGATGAGGAGGACAGAGGAGGTTGGAAGGTAGCACAGGAGAGAGGGAGAACATGCTACAAGTTTTATTTACCACAGTCAGTCCTACTCTACACACATGTTATCTTCCTAGCCTTGTTCATAGTTTATGATGATCATGATGATGAGGAGGGGGAGGAGGAGGAGGAGGATGATGAGGACGTCGACGACAACGACGATGATGATCTTATTCTTCTGGCATGGCTGCACATTGGTCAAAGGCTCTGCGGCGAATGTTTGCTCGTCGACTGGATGTAGATGTGATGTGTGTGTGTGTGTGTGTGTGTGTGTGTGTGTGTGCATAATATATATGTTTGTGTACCCTTCCACCATGTTATGTAATATTGAAAGTGTACCCTTCCACATATAAGTCTCTGGTATAGGAGAGTAACATCACCGTGTATCCCTCCATGTAGAACTTTTCCCATTTCTTTTCCCTCCACCATTTTCCCATTTAGACATGTAAAGGATAGATACAGATATACATAAAACACGGTGGTTTTTTATTCATGAATGATGACTATGGGTGGAAGTTATCTTCCCTTGCAAAAAAAAAATTGTATGTAGAGGTAGATATACATGTTCCAAGGAGTATGTTAACCTCTTGTCCTGTCACGTAATATCTATATAGTTACTTTTGTTTCAAGCCGTCAGCCTCTTTTTTTTTCTCCAAGACCTACCTTACTTATAAACTTGCGATTGGATGAATAATTCAAATTTCATGCAAGTATTACTTGATGTCAGTAACTCTTCACAATGTGGGAATCTCCAATCATTCAGAATTCTCTGATGCTTGTGTGTGTGTCTCTATCTCTCTCTCTCTCTCTCTCTCTCTGCCGTGTGTGCCCCTTTTTTGTCAACGTTGTTGCTTGTTCCCCTTTGCTCGAGCCATTTGTGCGGGATAAAAATTGGGAATCCTTGTAATATTTTAGGGAAATTTCCTTACTTTCTTTTTCCCCCCGTATATTTTAACTTTTAACAGTATTAACACACTCGCTCCCTATTATTTGCTAGGAATTTGGGAAATCGTCCCTTTTAGTACGCACTCTTGTCTTTTACAAATTTTCGAATATGGTTGTGAGGGAAGAGGAGGGAGACAATTTGAAGGAGAGAAGTACGGGCCAGAATTTCAATGGAATTTGTCAGGGATTATTTGAAAGGGGATTTTTTGGTTCAATTTTTTGTTTTTTTTTTTTTTTTAAGAAATACAAATTCTTTTAAGAAGCATTTGAAGGGAAATTTTAAAAAGGATTCGTTCTCTTGAGTTGTGACATATGTACATAGAGGAATGAGGGTCTAGATTTGGAGTCCCCGTAAGGTGTAGCGTCGACTGTATAGGTATTCGTAAGGTCTATGGACTTGACATCTGGAGGCTTATGCTTGTGTTCTTATTGTAATTATGTAGTTTATGTGTACAGGGCCGGGAGTGGGAAATGAATGTGAGGTTTAGTAGAAAAGTATTTCTGTGTGTGATATGAATGGGAAGGTTATTTGTGCGGAGCTGGGTGTTATGACATGATATGTGTAGCTAAAGGATTATAGCCAGTATGTATATTTATGGCCGAGCAGACCTCGAATGAATGTTGTTTGGAGAGAGAGAGAGAGAGAGAGCGAGAGAGAGAGAGAGAGAACCCACCGTCCACACCATATGTTCCCTCTCGTACAGTATATAGACAGACAGTGATTGTGCAAGAAGAGAGGAGTCAAGTGTGATAATCGAGGCATAATAAATTATGACTTTTGCATGTCTCGAGTTATGAGCACGTCCTATTGTTTCTCTCCCTGAGTAAGTACATGAGTAACTAATGGACAAAAGGAGCCCAGAGAGACGAGGCGTGTCACTTGCTTTCTTTAATCGTATGGACAAAACACTGCAGCATCCCTACTATAACTTAATGGAAGAGCACCAGCAGAAGCCTGTAACAAAGTACACACAGTATGATCTCCTAATGTACAGTCTCACTCTCTCGAGGTGAGCTACTATAGGGAGTGAGGTAGGTAGGTAATCAAATGAAAATTAATCAGAGAGGGTTGGCCTTCCGAACCAGATTGAATAAATGGAGCTTGAAAGGAATATCTTAAGTCAGGTATTACTGTCAGTCACCATTTTAGACACCTTTTTAGCTTTGGGTGGGGTGATTCTGTGAGCCGCTTCCTAAGAACTACATAGCAATATAGTCGTTTTTGTCTCTATGGTCACATCATCTGTAGATATATCTAGTCCATGTACTTTCTACACATTTATTTTACAAGTAGATACACCATCACGTTATCAAGTACAAGTGTAATTTACGCCCGCTCATACTGGTGAACATACTCCTGTAAGGTCAGCAGTGTTGGGTACATGGAGTGACACGTTGCTGTTATTGTTGTTGTTGTTGTTCTTGCTATGGCTGTAGTAGCCCTCGCACTGTACTATGTACAATACATTCTTATCCCACCGAACTGACTCTTCACAGGAGCATCAGGCGGAGCGTTGTGGCCATAGCCATTTATCTCCTGAGTGGAAGAATGCCACGGAATGAAATTAGTACACAGTGTCGGACACTGTATGTCTGTCCATAGAATAATTAGAATTATTAGTCCCTCTCCTCTGTATGCAACATGTCCCAAGGATCTGAAGGAGCGAAGGAGGAGGCGGGATTGTAGAGATCTCTCTACATTTTCTATGTATATTTCATTTTCCTATTTTTGATATGGGATTCCGTCCATGGAGGACCACAGCCTTTGATACAGATCTCGACCTGAGGTTCCTACTAAACAGTTTTTAACCTGTTGTAGTTGTAGACTTGTAATAGTTGTTGTGACATGGGGCGATACATACCATGCACATCTCTCCCAGTCAAATTGTAAATGGACACAAGTGTGTGAGGAAATCCACCTTATGAGAGCACATTAGTATCAGGATTGTGTGATGAGGACTCGCTCACTGGGACTACTACTGTATGTTTGAAAGGACAGGAGTTCAGATAGGATTGTATGTCTCTCTCTCTTCTTTAGGAACTCTCTCTCTCTCTCTCTCTGTACGAATTGAATATGAAAAGAGGGAGGATTAGTGCGTGACCAACAAATGAAAATCCCAGAGGAGATAGAGGAAAGTCTGAATGCAAAATAAAAAAAATATAATTCAAGACGAAACTGAATGAATGAGTAGGTAGGAGTGAGTGTATGAGAAGAAGACGAGTTACTACTACTGACAACGGTTGGAGTGCCTGACTTGAGTGTGATTAGCATTAGTAAGACTATTGTGTCACCTCAAGAGGCATTAGGACATTCACAGGATCTATCTCCACAGTCTTCATGAAAAATCCATTGGAGAAACAACAATGAACAATGAGTTGAGAGTTATTTATACCTGGAACAACCTCACTTGTCCTTATGCTCTCTGTTAAGATTCCCTCGGATTCCTGTCAGAGTCCCAGGACTCCCAAACCGTTACTTCCTCAGATTTTTCTACATTATTCACATATTTCTCATTGTATGTAATTACATACAGTAGTTATACCTTACCCATTATTACTACGGCATTACATTAGAAATGGATGTGCATTTTCCAAATGTATGAGCATTTCACAAATGTATGAACATTCCCCATCAAATACTATGACCCGAGCCATTTTATAGTCTTGTTCCAGTAGCAGTTCCTTACACAAGGATTTTTGGTTGAAATTAAATTCCTTCCTTGTATCTACATCATTTTTGTTTTGTTGATTGCCTGAATTGAAGAAAGTACATATTTTGAGTCCTGAAATAAGATAAAGTAAGGCAGTAAGTAGTAAGCTACTGAAGTCACTTGAATGGAATGCGGTTAAATGTTCCTTGCATATTGAGAGAATATGAGACTCTTCAAGGTAGAGAGATCTCTCCTATATCTGTCTTTTGAATGGAAAGGGAAGGAAAGACAAGAAAAATATGAAAGAATTATGACCCTCTCCTGTACCTACATCTCTCGAGTCCTTAGCTCTCATATACATAATTATGTATAGTGTGACTCAACTCTCTTCAAACATAAAAGTAATATGTCTTGTTTTGGGACAACCTCACCTCAGACTCATACACTCACACTCAGGGAGTATCTATCTATACATTCCTACACGGGAGACTCAAACTTGAACTCCTTTAATTTTCTAGCGCTCACTTCATCCTATACACAGGATATCATATTGAGGAGAGAAAAGAACCCAAGAATCTCCTCTTTCCTTCCCCCTAATTCACTGTAATAATTATTGTTGTAGTTACGCACGGGTCTGAAGACCCAATAATTAAATTCTATTAGAGTTATTTCGTCCAGTAATCTCAGAAAAACTGATTGCAAAATAAAAAATGCTACTAGTCTTAGAAAAAGAAAGAGTTTGTAAAAGGAAATTTTTTGGATAGCCAATTTTGTTTTGTTTTTTGTTAGGATTATTTGACGTTAAAATCTGGGAAGGAGGAATTTCCCGTAGTTTCCTGATAATTTTGTTTACTTTGAGTCCTGACAGTGGTATTCACGGAATTATCATTTTATCATCATTATATACATGATGATAAGCCGTAAAAATAAAAAGGACTCCAGGAGTAATAAATGTGTTGACCCTGGTGAGTTGGTTATTGTATGAAAAAGCTAAATGCTGTTGTTTTTTTATGTCATTTTATCAATGCTTAATGCTCGGAGGAGTTTTTACACCCAGCTCAAATTACCTCCCTGTGATAAGGCCAAGCTCATCATGGTCGACATATAAACACTTACAGTCACAGTACATATGCATACATTTGTAAAGATATATGTAGGTTCTTGTAGATCACTCACTACGGATCTCTATACGTATAAATCCAGACGCACTGACTGAATGAGTGAGTGAGTGCTTTGTGAGGGCAAAGTGTTCCGGGGCTACAGACACAGGGATCAAAAGAGAGCAGTTATTGGAATGCAATGGTTGTTGCTAAGAGGAGAGGGAAGGTAATAATAAGCCTGGCTCAATCCATGTATACATATGTAGGGACTCATACATATTTGTAGATAGTGACTATGCCTATGGGTTTTTGATATGCCTTCAAGGTAGGACTGAGAGAGAGAGAGAGAGAGAGAGAGAGAGAGAGAGACTCTGTAGTAAAAATATTGTATACACACGGGAGTGAGGTAGAGAGATTGAGTGGAGCTCCATGTCCAGTAGCTGAAGCGAAGATAAGCGATTTGTCACGGCTCACCACCTGAAAATTAACATTAGACAGACGGATGAACGGAGAGATAGACAAGTAGGATCGGGGCCACCAGCTAAGCTTCTTTTTGTGCTCAGCTCTGTCCCATCCTGCCTTTGGCTCCTCAAGCAGCGTTCAGTCCTAGTCCTCACATGTAATTACATACATACATATCTGTCTCTTGAATTTCTGAAAAACTTCTAGTATTTTGCGTATACACTACTACTTACTACTACTTTATCTCTCACATTTGAGGTACTCTTCCATTCATACTTTCCTCCCCCCTTTTTTGTCCCCCCCCCTTCCCACTCACTCCCTCAAACCCAACCGTCTCTTTCACTACTATTGTGCTGATGGTACTGACAGGAAAAATTCATTTGTAATGCTCTAGAATAATTACGTAGATCTGTGACATAGTCCCTGTCATTTATATGTAGCAAATATAGATATATATAATTACATACATAGGAGTAACAGTATAGGAATGACTGGATGGGCCATTGACGTAAGAAAACTACAAGGGAGGGCTGTAAAGACCAGAGAATGTAATCTTATTGTGCGAGTAGTCGGATTGAGGATTGGGCCTGTGTGGAAAATCCTGTTGTTTAAAGACTACGAGTTTTTTCCCCAATTATTACACATTTTCTCCCTTGAAATTCCCTTTAAGACTTGATTTAAGCGAGGTGAGATGATTCTCCACGGACAGTGAGGAAATTCTGGGGCTTTTGAGGAGGTTGTGCAGAGAGTGAGAGAGAGAGAGAGAGAGACAGAGAGAGCCCTCACTCCTACCACTTGGAAGGAGAGAGAGTGGAATTGAGTGCATGTATCTATCTCTCTATGAGTGTAGTCATAAACCATCCTGTTTTCTCTTTGCCTTCCCTTCCTTCCCAGTTGTCATCAGCGTTGAGAGTGGAGACCATGTTGGGATTATTTGGATGACTTTTGACGTGACTCCTAATTGATATGATGCAGGTAATAGGCGGGATGTCATGGAGGAGACAAATTACATGGGGAACTCATAGATGAGACATGTAGCGTGTCCTAACTTCACTAAATGTAATTATTACTGCTCTCGCCAGCCACATAGTAAATGAGGAGATGGTTTTTTGGGAGGTTTACAATAATAATCCCCACGTTTTGTTTTTTTTTTGTTTCCTATTTTGTACTTTTTTTGTAATTATATCTATCTATACTTACCCTATGGAACTTAAGTATCTACCTTCACTGAGAAGAGTGTCACTTTTGAGATAGTTAACTTTTGGATGGATCTCTTGAATTGAACGTGCAATTTGGTCTTTGGGGTGGGATGACCAACTTGTTAATGGTACATAAGGTGGTTAGAGTGGACATTGAGGGGAAGGATCATGTTGGAGGGTTTACAATCCCTACGACTTGTATGGCTTCCACAATTGGTACTTTTCACAATCTGACTGGACTTGGTAGTACGGGATGCTCAAGTGACAGACTCATTAATCCACCTGCTCTTTGATTCCAACACGCTTTTTCGAGCTCTCGGTAACTTATGGTAGTTGTGAGGAAGTAAAATGTGGCAAGGGGAATTGAGACAGTCGGTCTGGTTCGAGTGTGTGAGCTTTATGTTTTGTCTGAAAAAAAAAATCTCTTTTTGTTAGAACCACACATACAGTGAGAGTGGGAATTTCTATAACTTTTTGTGTGTATGTAGGATTTAGTTGTTGTAGATGTAGTAGTTGCTGTAGTAGTGGAGGTTGAAATTGAGAGAGAGAGAGAGAGAGAGAGAGAGATCGGTGAAGATGTATTATGGGAATCCCACCTGCACACTGTCCATCTTCATTTTGGTCTTGAGATAATTTTGTAGGACGGAGTGCATACTAGTCCGAGTGTGTGTGTGTGTGTGTGTATTTTACATTTGTGCAGACCTCAGACTAAATTTATTGTTTGACTCAATAATGGCTGAAAATCAAAAGACTATTTATTATGATTTCCATAGGAGGGGAATTATATAATGTATAAAGGTATCTATCTGTATCTATCTATGCAGAAGGCACGAGGCTATGAGCATTGGATGGAGTAGTAGTCTAGTTTTTTTCTCTCCTTTCAAAACTACCACTCTCCTTTTGGGATCTCGTATAATGGAATTGTTTTTAAGGACTGGACACTCACTCATGGAAATGACGGCGTTTTTCTTGACTTGTAATTTGTTAGTTGTAAGACGAAGAGTGTTATGTTTTTTACATGTGTCCATGTCTTTGTGTGTGTGTGTGTCTGTGTGTCTGTGTCTGTGTGTTCATGTTCATGTGTTCATACATATGTAGATTATTCTATGGATGTCAGAATGAAGTGGTGGAGGTATGTGGATGTTGAAGTTGTTCTTTGGAGTTGCATGGCTCGTTGGACAAAGTCGACAAAGTGAGTGCGCAAATCGCTCTGGGTAGAGGAGAATGAGGCTTTAATAGAGGCATTTATTTCTGCTAAATGAGGAATGACAGGAATTGTTTTCATAAAAGGTAAAACATTTCCTGCTTCTCTTCTCCCTTGTCCTCATCAACCATCCCATTACTCATGGAACATTTTCACTTGGTAGTGGGAACTCAGGGACTGTCCTCCGCCAACTCTTAATTTTTTTTTTCCTCCCTGAACATTTTTATTTGCAAAGTATACCGTCAAATGGAGGCAGAGTTGGTCACAGAGGGTCTACTACAACTGCACACGACAATTATATACATAAAGCTTTTTTTTTACTCTGTGGACATATCTACAGATAGGAGCGGACGACGGACGTGTAAGGTTGAAAAATTGTCGAACCGGATCTTTTTGGGTTTCCTTTCCTTGTCCCTTATAATATATTTTGTCTTTTGGGATTTCCTACCATTTTTCCCCGTCCTGACCACAAGGACTTGTGGAATGAATCCTTCATCTCCTGGTATCTACTACTAGTAGATACACAGATGTACGGAGAGAGGGGTACCTGGGCTTTTGGAGGAAGGGATACATTCAGGGATGGCGTGTTCCAAATGATCTCCTCTCTCTCTCTCTCTCTCTTGGAAGAAACATTTTAAGCTGATTAGATGGTTTCATGTGACATTTTTTTGACATGAGTACCTGCCTGGACCCCACCGGCTGGAGACGGTGGATGGCAGAGTTGGAGTCTTGTGCAAGTAGAGAACTATATATGTAGTGGAGGGGTAGATATAGCCCTCCAGGGCATTATAGATAAGCATTATATATACTGGGTCAGGTCATAATAAGATATTAAAGGAGAGAGGGCTAAAGGGAAAAATGAGAAGTGGTTGAAGAAGATGACAGAGTTCCTTGAAAAAATGCAGACTCTTGCCAATCAAGCTAATTTTTCCTTCTTATTTGAAGTAGTCGTCAAAGTCGTTGAGTCAACAGAGAGAGAGTTTGAAGTCTTGAAGGAGGAGAGGTCCCATCGGGACACTAATGCTTCTCTCTCTCTCTCTTAGCAGCAAGCAAACATCTGGGACTACTACTTCCTGTTACCAAGATTACTATATAGGACCAAAAGTACATGAGCAATAAGAGAGATGACATTTTCTCCTTATAAATTGAACACTTTTTCCGAAATTTTTCCAACGGGAATTCTACTAGTCTTTTTTACTTGAGGAACTTCTGGTCTCAGTGTAGAGAGCCAAAGGGGGAAATTACCAGGGAGGGAGAGATCGTTCCAGGATAGCAATTTCTCAATGGAATTGAGAAGTAGGAGTACACCTGATGATGTGAAGATTACTTTTCCTCAAATGGGTTTTTGTGTTTGTGTTGAAGGAGTATTATTTTTTTTTATGATTTTTGGGAAATGTATTGATACTAATAGAAAGTTTGAGGGATTTGGAGCGGGTTGGAGGAATTGACACAGACGGAGAGGAAAAGTCAAGGGAAGGAGATGGTTAGTGCGGACTTGTGTTAAGGAGTTTAAAATGATTGCTTTATCTTGATGTGGCTGGAGAGTCGGGAGCGAGAGAGAGAGAGAGAGAGATGTGTGTAGACGTTGTTTTTGGTTATCATGGAAGAATTGTCTAGTCGTTGGATGTGACGAGGTCTGAAGGCAGATATTTGATTGAGGGACATTTAATATCTTCAACGTACTCCCTTATACGTACACTGAGAATAGACAGAAGGGCACGCGCCGGAGTTGTAGCAAATCAGATTGGGACGCCTGAGACCTCGGAGGCACCGCCTTTGATCTTTGCCGACAGTCGCTCTCTGAAAACCCCATTAAATAATCTCTCGTGCCGAAAACTCCCGAATCACAAATCGCTCTATACACACACACACACACACACACACACACACACATCACATATCCTCACACATAGATACAGTAGAATATAAAGTGTATCTCCTCATCCTTTACTTGATCGTATGTACCTTGTACGGAGATGCTTCCTGATAT
The DNA here is from genome assembly GCA_947179485.1 of Allacma fusca. Taxonomy (NCBI): domain Eukaryota; kingdom Metazoa; phylum Arthropoda; class Collembola; order Symphypleona; family Sminthuridae; genus Allacma; species Allacma fusca. Next base: position 41,577,426 of record OX359250.1, on the reverse strand, counting down.
ATCTATGTATGTATATGTACTTGGACTGAGAGGAAAGAATAGGAATTGGTTCGGCTACTTCCTTACACTTCTCTGCTGAAGACTCGTCTCGTCCATCCATTCGTTTCCTTCGCTCTCTCGTCCCTGCCTTCGTTTTCCTTTTTATTATTATTGCAATGCATTGCTCCGACTCAATGCTCCCGTCTTCTGGCCATTAGACTACTATTTCCACTATATACGGATCTATAATTCAGTTCCGCTCTACTCTCAACTCTTCCTTTCTCCCTCCCTTGCTGCTCCTCTCTCCCACTCAAAGGACCACATACATATAGTTTTCCACTGCCCTAGCCCTCCTCTAGATTTTTTTTTTCTCCCAGTGTCCCACACATTTCTCAGAATTAACATTTGCCCAGGGAATCATAAGGTTGGAGGAAGTGTTGTTCCGTCTATCTACATCCCAGACGGCTCCTTTTTTCTCCATCTTGATACTCCACTCCCCCCAACTTTGTTTCCCATGGAGAAAGTTACTTTTCCAAGGAGTCTTCTCTCTCTCAGGGTTAAGCTCTCATTCAGTATCTTCCTTTTTTTCCCTCCCCCTTTTTTTTTCTTTGAATATTAACCGGTCAGGCTGGTTGAGTCGAATGGAGGAGATGATGTCCATCAGGGAATGTTCTTGTAGTATCTAACTGATGCGATGTTCGTTTGTAATACAAATATTGTTTTTCTCCATTGTAAAGATTTTTTTGGAAGGGTGAGGAAAATACAATCTTTTAAGAATACTGTATTGTTTTCAATAAAAAATCCTATGGATTTTGGAATTTTTCCCGAATTTCCAGATATATTGAATTGGTTGTCTTTAGAAGTTGTCTTCAAGGGAAGAGTTGGAGGAAGTTTGCTTATTTGATCCACCGGTTTGTTTCTTAGAGGATTGTTTCCAGTGTTATAGTTTTAAGAGGGAAGTCCCAGGGCTTTTAGTTAGTTACTACGGATATGAGGTAATGTCTCTCGTGTGTTGTGTGTAAGGTAGGGATGCGATGATGGTGTGAATTGGACGGAGGATTTGGGAAGATATGGGAGAGGAGGGGATTGTCAGTTCATTGATATACATGAGGCTGGGGCTGGGAGACTCTGGAACTGTTGTTTGATAGTACAATAAGGGGAAATAATAGTAGCGAGTAGCGAGAGGAAAAGTGGGGAGAGAGAGAGAGAGAGAGAGAGAGAGAGAGAGTGAGAGAGGACAGAGTCATGGAAGATGTTCCGGAGCGGAGGAGGATGTGGAAATATAGAGGAAGAAGTGGTGATGATAGTAGATAGTGGTTGTAGTAGTAGTGGTAGTAGTAGTAATAGTAGTAGTGGAAATAGTAGCAAATGAAAGTAGTACTAGTGAGGAGAGCTGAGGAGCAGTAGTTGTAGAATGAGTTTCCATTTCAAAGGAAATTGCACGCTGAAATTTTTCATGAAATTCGTGCGTGATTTAACTCATGGGGATTTAGCGTTTTTAGTAGGCCGGCGGCTCTCTTTTGACTCTCTCCTGCAACGGCAGACGGCCCTTCCTTGTTTAGTTTGAAGCCAGATTGGAATTGGAATCATTAAGCAGGAGCAGGACGAGACAAATATTTAAATTAAATGTGCATGTAGCTCTTATGTAATCTTTCTCAATCAATTGTGCTCTAGTCTTTTCCTCTGTCTCTCTCTCACAGTTCTCCTCTCTCTCTCTCCCTCTCTCTCTCTCTCTCTCTCTTGCTCTCTCTCTCCCCTTAGCTGTCTTCCTCCGGTTTAAAAACCTATGTAGGGATCGTATCTTTGCAAGTATAGAGAATACATCTGTAAATACATATATCTCAGTGGGCCCTCCCTTGAACAAATAGAGTGTCAACTCTTTTCATAATTATGCTGCTCCTGCTACTGCTACTGACTGCCTCTCTGCTCTCCAGAATTTCCAGACTTTTCACTCTCTCTCTCTATATAATTTCTATAGTAGCCTTGAGAAGATCTCTGCCGCAGTGAGTCTAGAACAATTTCCAATTCCACATGGTAATAATAAACCTGGTAGAGAGAGAGAGAGAGAGAGAGAGAGACAGATTCCCAGCCCAGAATGCAATCATCTAGGGATTACTTTTGTATTTTGCCCGTCCAAACTTCCATCATGGGAGTTTACATTATCCATGTGTATATAGATAGGTATGTAGTAACGTGTGCCTCTATAGCGACCTCCACCAGAACAACCTACAAGTCCCACATGATCCTTATAGTTGAGGAAACAACGTGGAATAATGTGAAGTTGAGAAAGACTAATTCCAGGGAAGAAGGTAGCAATTTTTGAAGTGGCTTAAAACTATGTAATTATATCTATCTACATGTAACCTATGTAGATATAGGTACACGAACACACGCACAAGACAAATTAATGAAGGCTAATCATTGGAGCAAATAGTGGATAATGACATATCTTTTTGTAGATACGAGAGAGAGAGAGAGAGAGAGAGAATCAGAGCTTTGTTCCGAATCGGAACTTGGAATCCAACTAAGCTAAAAGCAAAAGGGGATGATTATGATTTTTTGTCTCTCCCTGCCTTTTTTTTATATATATTTTTACTAAAACTCCAACTCTTACGAGCTTTACTGGAGACTCGTATAATTCCTTATGTACATTGGGAGTAATGAAGTGACTGTATATATTATACTTGCTCTCTGGGATTTTTCTCCTCACTAGAGTCCTTTATAGTGAGGGAATTGAACGGAAAAAAGTATTGTTTTTTAAGTACACCAATGTAATCAAATGGAAGAGCTTTTTACTTTTTTTTTTTTAATCTTCCTTCCTTCCAATGACTCGTAGTCCTTTCCTGTGTTTGAGCATGACAATCCCGGGACTTCTGCTGAGTTGTATGAAGAATCAGGAGTTGGAAGGATACAGTACTATGGGATATGGGAATTGTTTTGTTGCCTGGCATTGTAGGAAGTGCTTGTTGGGATTAGAGATCTCTAGCCATTTGGTTAATTTTGGGCATTTAGACTCTCGGCTGTGATGGTCCGTTAGGAAGGGCATTGTTGAGCTGACGGCGGACTTGTAGCTAACTGTTGTCTATGTGTGTGTGTGTGTGTGTGTGTGTGTGTGTGTGTGTATGTCTGTCTGTGTGGAGTGAGGCTAATGGGACTCACTCACACTGTAATAACTTCTCTACGGAGGAGGGAAAAGTAGCTCTCTGCTTCTGTGGCACTCTTGAAAAAAGTTAGAGAGAGAGGCCGTTGAATGATGATGAAGCGATCATGATGAGATTACATCTCAACATAAAGGTGCGATCCTGAGTGCCCTTGCCTTTTGCAAAGAGAACTAAACAAAACAGAAAAGTACAGTAGTGGAAATTATCCTCTCTTTCTCTCCTATAGGGCTTTGTCCATCTAGTCTGTCATAATTGTTCATGGACCTACATAATTATCTACACAAGGACTCATTACATTTATATGGGATTGGAGTCGGGGGCTCGACATGCTTATGAATATAAGCCCTATGGAATGACATGTATGCGACGCATATGGGACACTTTTTAAACCTCGTCTCAGTGACCACAATTCTATATATAGAGGCGGACGGTAGTTGGGTAATTGTATGTAGCTCACTGGGCTGGCACTGCTACCCGTAGCTTATGACAATTGCTCTAGATTCCTACCAGCAGCATCCGTTTTCCCAGGTCCCAGGGGTTTCCACACATTTATGTAAATAGAGGGAACTTGTGTATAGGCGGAGGTAGGACCTTTTTTCCAGAAAAATTCTAAAGCCCGGACGGGGCTCCTAATGGAGGAGTTTTTTTATGAACTCCGGAGCAACTGTATGATTCTGGTGTTATCAGATCCGGAGTGGATCTTGATATACTTGATTGTTGTTATTGGGTAGTAAACTACACAGAGTCAGATGGAAATGTCAAACATGATCGAGATACAGTGGGATGATTTGGGAGATGGAGTCTCGGGCCTCTCCTCCACTCTATGATCTTATCTCCGGCTAAAATATTATTGTCAAAGTGTGCCTGTCTCTTTCAATGCTCGGGATCATCATCTGCCTTGTTTTTTCCCTGTATGTTGGAAAATCCCTGGCGTGTGTTGTTTTCTGCTCAATTCAATTGAGTCGCCTTCTTTTTCATATTAATTGCCTGCTCGCTTTTCCTCTCTCTCACTTTTCTCTCTCTCTCTCTCTCTCTCTCTCTCTCTCTGCCTGTATCTTTTTTTATCTCTCTCTCTCTCTCTCTCTCTGTATCTTTCTCTGGCTCTGTCTTCTCTATATGGCCAGCCCTACTGTATAGATTATGTGGAGCGTTCCCGCCTCATCCTGAACTTGAAAAGTACGAGAGGTAATTTAGCATAGGGAAGAGTCGGATTGGTGTGGAGAGAGAATGGAAGTGTCCCTATGTGCTGAGTCGTTCAGTGTTATGGGCATTCTCTCTCTCTCTCTCTCTCTCTCTCTCTCTCTCTCTCTCAATGTGTATAGACTACTGGACTGGAGAGATAATTGCTCCCTGGGCATAATTGATAGGCCAACTCGAAGCCAAATAGCAGAGGACAATGAAGGAGTAATGTTTATTGAAATCAAATTGATTGAGTTGAGAGACTCACAAAGGACACATTAGCATTGTCGGGGACAGGAGACGAGGAAAGAGGAAGGTGGGTTGAGTCTTATCAGGTCACTATCATGACAGCTGCGACATCAACATTCACTGCCCATGTAAGCATTCTAAAACGTATCTGTGTGAGAGAGAGAGAGAGAGAGAGAGAGAGCATTATCAGATTTTTTTCCCTATCATGTCTCTCTGTGTAACCCTGATGTCATATATATGGGTCTCTTTCCATTGCAAATGTCCTCACAATCATTCATGTGAACCTCTCAGGTCAAATTGCTTGACGTGATCCATTCAAGACTTTTATGTAATGTGGGGATGTCAATGTTGCTATTTTTCAATCTCCCCACTCTTTCTCTCTCTCTCTCTCTCTCTCCACATCCAATTTCCCCTTCACTTTTACCATACATTATAGGTAATAGAGTGTACACACTCAATTTCTCATGAATTTCACATTCCATCCTTCAATATATTTATTTTTGAGCTCTACCATTATTTCTCATATTCTCCCATGATTGAAGGAATTTTTTTTTCCTGAAAAAATGTTCAGAGTGAAAGAGAAAATCCATGAGATGTTGAAGGTGTGGATGTATTAGGGCAAGCAAGAACAATTGCCAGAAAGCTCTTTGATCCCTCCGACTTTCCCCCACCCAGAATATGGGACTTGTCAATTTCCATGTTATTTTTTCTTCTTCTGGGGAGATGTAAGGAGGTGGAGGGGGATTTGGAGGTAGGGGAGGGGAGGGTGGGAATTGATACGTGTTGATGTAAAAAAAATTGTCAAGAAAAACATATTGGCGGAAAATTGGAACACGAGGAACTACTATGGAAATAATCCCTGTTCGACTCTGAGGAGTGAGAGAGAGAGAGAGAGAGAGAGAGAGGAAAACAAGTGTTTTTGAAGTTTATTTTTTTTGGTATATTTTGTTCCTCAGCATGAAATGGCTGCCTTTCTCCCATATACCTCTTGCTGTGACATGTGGGTTTACAAGTCCCTTACCACTATTTATGTGTTGTGTACATGTGTGTTTTTGTGGATTTGCTCGAACATGGGAGGAATTTGGACGGTAAACAAAGAAAAAGTAATAGGATCCGCATTCTATACATAGACACTGACGGGGAGGTTGAAGAGTGTGAGCAAATTTGATTTGATACCATGCATGTTCTCGGGGAAAAGATGGATACTGTGACGGATGTTTTTTTTTTCTTCCTCTTACACTACCACACCATGGCTAGTAGTACTGGAGTTTCATTTAAATTCCAACTCCAGCTTCAGATTTTCTGTGTGAAAGTAGAAATTTGAATTGGTTCCCTTTGTTGTTGTCATTCACATTTTGTATTGGTGGGAGGCTGGTTCCCTCCCTGGAACCTGGAGTAATTCTGGAGACAAATTCCCTCATAGTCCATCTCTCTCCATACACACACATTGGTTGGGTCTCTGTGTATGTTTGTGTGTGGTTTCTTTTTATGGATGTGTATGGGATTCGGATATAAAAATCTACATGGATTTTTCTCTATATGATTATACACTACAGAGTTGTTCCATTTTGTTGTGTAGACTATGAGCGAGCGAGACTGAGAGAGAGAGAGAGAGAGAGAGAATTTTCACACATCGATTCCTATCCGTGGAATGCAGATGAAAGAAATGTTTTTCTTGGAAAGTAATACATGAAACTGAGAGAGGGAATATAAGTGAAAGTAGGGAAAATAGATTGTGGGGAGGGAGTGTGGTGTGTGTGTGTGTGTGTGTATGTCTGTGTGTGTGTATGTGTAAGCTACGGAGCATTTGTTCCATCATGTTTTTGAATAGGTTAATTCTGTCAAGTTGTCAATACTTTGGGATTTGTAGCGAAAAATATGTTTTCTTCAAAGGAATCTTTCCGGAGTGCAATTCCTATCAGGCCTTGACGTCCTCATTTGAATACTGTCCAGAGTCATGGAGCTATGTGCGTAGTTCTGGATGTTGTGCACGTCAATGGGACATATGTATATAGTCCCCTGGTATAGGTCATGTCAGGTGTAAATAAATGCATTGCGTATAGTTCCATACACTTACAAGTCGGAGCTCTGGGATTGTATTCTCATATGGGATAGCTGGAGTGGTATCTACAAATATAGGGGACTCTTATAGCTATGCTCAGGTGATAGATACAGGGCAATCGGGAACGTCTTCATTGCCTCTCGTATGTTTGTTTGTGGGAGACGAGGGAGGAAATAGATTGAGTTCATGGAGAGAGAAACCGATATTATCTGCACGCTCTATCGGGCGGAAAATATTGATGATGAGACTTGTAGACTGGGTATGTGTTTGTATGTGAGAGAGAGAGTGTGTGTGTGTGTGTATCTGCATTGGGACATAGGAACTTGTCAGATGCACACAAGGATGACACTATCTCTTATCTATGCTGAGGAAGAAGTTGACGGAGCATTCACATCCCTTTTGGCATTATTTCTTGTTTGTGTGGATAGCATTTTCATGAGGATTACAATTCCAGAGTGCTTATGTTTTCATCTGTCTTATTTTTATCCCTTAGCATGGAGCTAGGTTTGTGGGGCCTTTTTACGATATCCCATCCTCCGGAGTCCTCACCAGATCACTTGTTTCTTCCTTTCGAAAATAGTATCTATTCTTCTTCCCAAATGTGCCCCCCCCCCAATTTTCCCTGTGAATCCCAGATTTTGAAATTTTTTATTTTATTCTAGAGCATATTTATCTTCTCGCAATAATCCATATACATAGATACATTAGTAAAGGAGATTGTGGGCCTCAGATTTGATTTCCCCTGACATACTCTTCAAGTGTGATGCATGGATATGGAGTTTGATTTGAGACTTGATTTTTAGTGTATCTCTATTTTGTATAGAAACATGGGGAATTAATAAGTGAGCGGGAAGGACCTGATTCTGAGGAATAAGTAAACAAAATCATTCACCTGATTGAAATTCAATGGAATTTACCTCCATAGATGGAATTTCTCTCGGGGCTCCTCTTGCAATAGTGCACTTTAATTCGAGTCTCTCTTGCAACAGAGAACTTCTTCCGCAGATGGATTTTGCAATAGGGCTCGCGTAGGTTGCTATTTTGACAGGAGAGTGAAAACGTGCACTGCTCTTGCAACAAATTTGATTTCGCAACGGAGAACGTGTGTTCTATGGGTGTATGCGCTCAAAAATAATACCCTTGAGTGGATAATTGAATGCATTAAAAGTCTATTTATTTGGATGTGAGTACTTATTATTACTAGGAAATTTTAAGCCCCTGAGGTTGACTTGATTTCTTTTAGGGCTACTGACTTCTCTTGGAATTATGGGAATATATAAGTATATATTTTTTATGGGAATATTTATATACATATAATTATATATTGACGTCTCCCTCATGTCAATGGCGGGACTCACTCATATGACTCCTTAGATTTGATAATTTTTCAAGGGGATATTTCTGGAAGAGTTGTCTCATAGTCTGTATGGGTCCAGGGAGGATTTTCTCCAGGATATGAAGAGGAGACTTTTGGGTGTATGTGTGTATATATACAGAGAGGGCTGTAAACACAGGTTGTTTTTTTTTGTATTCAAGGAGGGAGTGCACAATTTGAAGTTTTATAATATGCCCTCGAATCCTCTCAATGAAGCATTCGACCGTATCTGGATGGATACTTAACCGTCATTTTTCTCCATTTAGTCTTTACAGGAAGGCTCCGGTTTTTTTTCTTCATGTATGTACCAGGACAAATTTGTTGGTGAATTTCCTGGAGTCAACTTGATGGATTCTACTGAGTCTTTGTAGGACTGGGATATTAAATGAGAGTTCTACTAGTGACTTTGGAGTGGGAGAGTCTGTCCGTAATGGGTTTACAGGGGAAACAGTAGCGCAGATGATACATTCTCATAAGGGCTAAATATCATGTGGAAATTTTATGTAGATACTATCCCCATTGAACCTTGCAGAAAAGTCTATATCTAACAAGTTAGATCTAATTCAAGTACAATAAATGACTGGTATTTTTTTTAAAAAGGAAGGTTCAATGTATGTATATACATCCGTGCTCATGGATATATTGTAATGTTAAACAGTCCTCACCTATTATATATTTGAATGGTTGTGAGAGTGTGCTGAATATTTCTTGCACATGCAAGTCTCTTGGGAGTTAATTTTTTTTAATACCTTTTTATCTTCCTCCTTCACTCCTTCAAATGTATTTTGAGATATGACCGAAAACTAGATATATAAGCATGCACGGAGAGGCAGTGTATAAGGAAAAGGATGTGAAGATATGGTGAAGGAAATAATTCTCAGAAAGGAGTTACTACTTCTTTCGTGTGGTTTCTCCTTTAATTTTTTTTTCTCTCTCTCTTTTTTCTTCTCTCTCTCCTCTTTTCTCTCTCTCTCTCCCTCACAGGGAATAATTTGCAGCCAATTACACTTTCTCAATGGGTTACTTACGGGATAGAGGTACTTGTTCTGTGTGAGGTTATGAGCACAAAAGAGTTTTAAAATGACTTGAAATGGTGAAATGTTACTTCAAGTTCTCTCGTACTTTTTCACATTGTCGACATGTTCTTGGGCTATATTTAGACTCCTTTTTTTGTATCTTAGCTATAGAGTCATTCCCTATGCCCAGGAGATACGGGGTAGTTTTTCATTATGTGGAAGGATCTCTACCTATGTATTATTTTGTCTTGCGGAAAAAATTTGCACGCTGGTTAAACCTTGTCCCAACAAAAATCATACTAAGAGGCCATTTAACTTCATGAGCTTATTACCATTTTCGTAATGGTCTGGCGTCTTCCACTAACATGTGGCATTTCAAATAGTGCAGGGCAGTTGGAGGTTTTTTTTTCTATCCCTACGAGCGTGTAATTGTAATCACTACTTGTTTCCCCTTTGGAAATTTACCATGCACAAATGATTACGTTGATTTTGTCCTTTGGACTTTAAATTGTACCTTTTGGCTCAATTTGATTTTCGGAGGTATTGTCGGTATTATTATATGGAGGGGGGGGAATTTTCCTTAGATTCTAGATTCAAAAAAAAAATAGTGGCTGATAGACACTGCAGTGCGGATGGAGGCCCTGTAATGAGAGGGCTAGGATTGGGATAGGGAAAGTGAGATGGGACTGTTGGGGAGGTTATTAGATTCTACTTTTATTTAAGTACGACGATGGTGAAGGGAGTTAAGAAGCTGGCTTAAGAATTTAGTCTGGAGTGGACGCCAAGAGTAATAAATAGCTGAGGAGTAAAAACTACAGTTGAAGTATAGCATCTTTAAGGAATAGGTTCTATGACTAGTTGTGTGCTGGAAGGCTTATTATACTGAGGGGGGGAGGGGGGAGAACTTTTTTTCTCCCAGCTCTAGACAACACAGATAGAGACTGAGAGAGGTTTTTGTCAATTGTGACAAGTACTACTGCTGTGTTCAGTGCCTGATACTTCTTGGGAAGTAGCAATGACACAGACACAGACACACACACACACACACAAGTACACCAAAAGGGATATTGTCACGAACTCTGTAGCTACTTACTACTGATTTGTTGTATGAAGACAGGCGGGAGCTCCAGAGAAAGCAGAGGCTGACTCTCTAATAATGTCATAATGTGGAGATGCATGGAGGCTTGAAGGAGGGAAGATGATGAAGGAATTTGTCCTCCAATTCCCCCCATATTTTCTGACACGAGCTCAAGACGAAATGTACGTTTGTCTGTTCTTGAGATGAGAACAAGTGGAAATAAGTGGAAAAGAGGTTTCTGTCTCGAGCACACAAGTTGTCATCATCTTAATGCCATTGTCATTGTGGAGTTGGTCGTTGTCATCCCCCAGTGTGGAAACAGCTCTTGTGTCTATTGTCGTGAGGACCTGGAGAAAATCCCTGGTTTTCTCTCTCTCTCTCTCTCTCTCTCCACAATCTAATGATTCCTTATGGACTCTACAAATTTCTACAGATACTGTACAGTCTACCCCTTTCCTATTATTTTATGTTCCCTATATAAATCTACAGCTTTTTTTCTATTTTTCCCTTCTTTTATTTTGTGTTGAGGAAATGTGTGCGTGTGTGCAAATAAGCGATTGTCCATGGAAGGGAAATCGTTGAGGTGTAAAGGGGGAAAGCTCCTTAGTCCTATTGGGTTAGAATTAACTCTTGATATACTCTCACTGAATGGGACTAACTACAACTGTTGAGACCAAGTGCTTAATTTCAAGGAGTTTAATGAGTTAAGTAGCTCCAGATACTTTGGTGTACATACGTATTGTCATTAGTGTCGTCTCTCTCTCTCTCTCTCTCTCTCTCCTGTCAAACTTTAGTTTCTCTAGAGGTCCTAGTTATCCGGAGCTCTTGAGTCATTTTCCCTCTTCACCCTCGCTCTCTCTCTCTCTCTCTCTTACTCGTTCTCCCTCTCTCTCTCTCTCTCTCTCTCTCGCTCTTGGGTAAGTTAATTGCGGGAATTTGCATAAAGTTTGTCATGTCCAAGTCCTTAACCCTCATAGTGTCTGTTTCTTTATGCATTTTCCGCTGAGACAATTAGGCCCGGGTTCCTCGTGTATTATTTTCTTTGCTAATTTCCCTTCTACAGATACAAATCTGCTGTGTCTCTCCTCACATTTTATTGTTCCTTGGGTGTACCGGAGTTTATACCTGTCGAGGATATAATATTAATAATCTAAAGTTTTATCAACGTTGAGCCCTGGGATAGATACATGTCGTAGTTATAGATGTGTTCAGAGGAGTTGTGTAGATATGTATCTATAGATATGTGAGTCGTTTTTTTTTGTTTTGTTAAATAATTAATTCAATTGGAATATAATCCGAGGTGAGGGAAGGAGAGAAAGAGACGTTGGGAGGGAGAAATAACTCAGAGAAGTGTTCCAGATATGGGAAAAGTTGAGACCATGAGGAAGTGTATAAGGAAATGTTGGGAGATTGTCAACAGCTGTAAATGTTGTAGTTGAAAGAAAAACATTAACTTGTTAATCTTGAATGGTTGTGAAGGGGATAGGGTTATATAGAGATGTGGATGTAAATTGGTGGAGAGATAATGCGGACCCAGCCATGATGATGCTCTCTCGTGATGTACAAACTAGTCTTGATAATAGCGTCAAGAGGTTTTTCTAAGGTGTCTTGTATGTTCTTAGAATTGTTGGGAAGGATTGCTTCATTATTTTATCCCAGCGTCGTGTGTTTGCATACAGAGTAGGATATTAAGCATGTATGAAGTTGGAGGCAAGAGAGAGAGAGCGAAAGAGAGAGAGAGAGAGAGAGAGAGAGAGAGAGAGGCGCAGACATAAAGCACACAGCTAACTAGAAACGCCTCCTCGAAGTTCATCCTGAGTAATTAGACCTTCAAGTGCAATTAGTTATTCATTCATTCACTATTCACTAACTCACCCGCTTCATCTCTCACTCTCCATCTCCCTCTCTTTCTCATTGTCAGAATTTTTTAAGTAGTCAATATATATCCTACAGCCTGCTCTCTCTCTCTCTCTCTCTCTCTCTCTCTCTCTCTCTCTCTCTCTCTCTCTCTCTCTGTCACTCTCCTACTCTGTAACTTATGTATACTCCAGAGTTTTTGCACTCTCTTACTCTGAGACCTAACTCTGCCCTTGTTTGCCTCTCTCTCTCTCTCTCTCCCTCTCTCTCTCTCTCTTACTCTGTCTCTCACACACGTTGCTCCTAGTTCTTCTCTCATTACAAGTCTCAATGTAAATGGGACGGAATGGGATTGACTGTATTATACCAGAAGGAGGGAGGGCTAAGAGTAGCTCTGCTTTGCCAAGATTACTTTCTAGCACGAGAGTCTATATACTAGAATAAGTGAGTGACTCCACCTCTATCAAAGTGCAGAGGCAATCACATTGTTCTTAGAAAAGGTACAAAAAAAATAATTACTAATGATCCCCCCCCCTCTCTCTCTCTCACTCACTCACTCGCTTTTTTCGCATCTATATAAATTCATATGTCGAGCTGAGAGCTTGCAACTCTGACGTCACGCTCAGGTTCATAAAATTATATACTCTTTGGACCTGCTTCACTCAGCCTTGCTTAACAGAGGCTATGTAAACTCTCAATTATTATGTCTCTACGTACTACTTATATGTCTCCACGAAGCCAGCGTTCTCAGCTTGTCTTCAATGTTCACTCTTGCTATAACTATAGTGTCTCTGTTTCAAATTGTCTCCAGAAAAGTCTGCTCCATGCCGACTTTTCCTGAACTGTTTGTGATGTACTTATACCTTTTTTGAATTTTGTACATTTTTTTTTTAATTATCCACACTCTTCATTGAGATGCTACAGTTCAAAAGGGTAGTTTTTGTATTCTAAAGAGGGAATTAAGTCTCACGTCGCTGACTCCCTTTTTCCAGGAGCGGGAATGTCTTGAGGGACTCGCCGAGAGCCTGACTTCCGAATGCGAATATATATGGAGACACTTTCTTTGGAATTAGTATGGAAATATACAGGAATAATAATTACGGAAGATATTTTTTTTTTTGTGAGGGTGAATAAGATGAAGGATTTTTAGAAATTCTTTTTATAGCACTGTAGGCTGTCCTACGTTGTATTAATAATAATTATTATTGTTGAGGACAGACTAGGACTTGATAGTAGATTATTGAATTTGTGTCCTTTATTTCTTCATTCGGGATCATCAGTGATAATTTGATTAGTCTGTTGGAAGAGCAGGAGTAACAAATGGTGATGGTTCCAGTGATACTGGAGAAGCTCAGGTTGGAAACCGGAATTTCTGGCTAGTGTATGTCGTATGTATTCCGGCTATTGTGTGTCTCCCAGGGATTCTTGTTAGACATAATTCCATGCAGATTTCCTAGTTTGCAGAATATGTTCCACTATTTACTTACATCGGAGTTGTGTAATGATTGAAGGTTGACTTGAGACTTGTATAATTAATTCAGTGTGTAATTTATCCTTTTTTGTGGATGAAGAGAATCAACTTGAACACACTTCATCTCACTCTCACGCTACTTCTGTCTGAGAACTTATTTTGCGTAAGACGTGAAAACAAATGATGTTCCCCAGTCCTGTGCATTTAATGACCTGGGTATGAGATTCCTTTTGAATTGGCTCAATACGCTCTAACAATAAGAGAAATGTATTTCGTTTTTTAGAAAAAAAAATAATAGTGAGTTTTCAGTCCCATGTGATAATAATGATTGAATTTTTGTGGGATAATGTGAATTAATTTTGAAACAACTGATTTTTGATTTAGGATATGATTTTGTTACAGACAAAGCTTGGACTCGGTGCTCCGGGGTCGTTACCATTTTTCTGCAATGGTGTCGGCGAATTGACCCAACCTCCACCAGCTCACATGGGCATTCCTCCGTACCATCACCTTGATCCCACCAAAGCAGTTCATGGTAAGCAAAGGATTATCTGTTTTTTTTTATACACGCTTCTGTAACGCTAAATTTTCTCTGGTTATAAATAGATAATTACATACATACATCTATCTGTCTGTGTAGATTTGTACATATCTAAGTGTATGAAGGGAAGAAAAGTCTTCCAGAAAGAATCATAGAATCATCTTCCTATTTGTAATCATGTTCCTATTGTGCCCTCTTCATTGACTCCTGTAAGGAGCTCTGTCTATATGAGTGAGGCTATTACATGGCAATTTTTTCCCATCATTGGACTATATAACTTAGCCCTCCCCTCCACTATCTATCATATCATATTATTTATCAAAAATTATTCTTAGCATTGTAATTCCTCCTCACCAAGAGATTACCAGGGAGATTGGACAGGAGACGACGCATTTGATTCCTTTCTCTCATCCTCCATCATATCTTTCAGAGGTCTCTCAGAAAGAGGACTATATTCTATGTGTAGATACTAAGACTCGAGGATAATTTGTAAAATCTGATTCTTTCTCCTGAGCCTTATAGACACAGTTAGATAAGTGCACACCTATAGTATGACAGTACACTGGAGGATAAAATTATATCCCCTTTTCAACCTGTACTTCGGCCCTCCTGTTATTTTCGTACTTGAGAATCAAGAGCTCTTTCAGAAGGGCGCAATGCTCGGAAATCCTCTCTTTTAGACTGTAATAATGTGCCCTCGCTATTATTATTATTATTATTATTACTACTACTACTTCCCAATCCATTACTTCATTTTATATTTACACGAATGGGAATGGGAAAAAATATAAATGGTCCACCTACACATTTGACAACAAGAAGAGTCAAGTGCTTTGTATTCTCCAAGTTTCTGGTTATAAAATGCTTTAATTTTCTTTAGCCTGTCTCTCTCTCTCTCTCTCTCTCTCTCCCTCTATTTCTCTCTGTATTTCACTGTAGGGATTCGTGAAGTACGCTAGGAAGAAATAAATTGAATGGTGGATATTTTTAGGTCAGGAATATGTAATCAAAAGACTTTTGAGGACGTGGAGAGTGTGAAAAATACATTGACTCGGACAATTGTCCTGTTGAGATTCCCCCGCGTGTGGAATGGAAAGTGCAAAGGACTCCTCCGTTCCTTGGAGGCAGACTTGGCTCTGTTCTCTCTCTCTCTCTCTCTCTCTCTCTCTGTCTATGTGTGTATGTGTATCTATGTGTACATTGGTTGTCCATGGGAACCTTCCTTTGTCAACCGGGTAATGGGCATGGTGTAGGATTTTACTTTGAGAGTGTCCTACACATATACATTTATACATACAGTAGCTTTTTGGCAATCATAAATAATATGGAGGAGCCAGCCCTTTGGTAACTGTAACTGCCCAATGCATATATTAAATTAATCCTTATACTTTGAGGGGTATGGACGTCTGTATGGGACGAGCCTTGTACTGGGCTGTGTATGTGTCCGTGTCTGTACCCATACATCTACATACATACATAGGTCTTCCGTGATATTTGTATCTATACATGGGAGAGATAAAGGAGTGAAGTATGTATTTTTTCTTACATTACTGCCGCTATTTCTTTTTAATGTATACGAGTCGTAATGGGATGTTAAAAGGCCTCGTTGTTTGTTGCAGACACTCTGAGCGTGAAAATGTGGAGCTTTACTCTCCCTCGTCTACATAAATGCATAGGAGTTTTGTAGTGTGTTCAAGAAAATCATTGGGATAATAAATGGGAGGATGTTTTGTGGAGGTAGCTTTTTCTTGAGGCTGCTTCTGCTACTCCTGTTGTTGTTGTAGCCGTCGTAGCAGTTGTAATAGTTGAAGTAGGAGCAGGAGTAGGTGTATATTAGTATTGCATAGGTAAAGGGGAGGAGGCTCATGAATTGGCAAATGGGAAAGGTCCCACATTGGAAATGCACGTTCGCAATTTATTTTCAAGGATTACTGCTCCCTGCATTTATTTTTATTGAAGGAAATTCAACAAAGGCATTCATCATCATGGTTAGGTATGCATAATGGAGAGGACCAGCAGTACTCTCGCACGAACCTTCTCTCTCTCTCTCTCTCTCTCTCTCTCTCTCTCTCCCTCTCTCCCTCTCTCCCATATGAACACACAGAGATACATATAAATGTACATTAGGCAAATAGCGGGCATATTTTCTCCTGTGTTATTCTGAATTGCTTTTTTATTTATTCTATATATAGTTCACACGTTGTTTGTGTGTGTGTGTTTGTGTGCATATATTTGTGGCGTTGGCTCCTTTAGAAGTATTTTTGTATGTGTATCTCTATACTTGTGGAACTTGTTTCAAAGTATTGGGACATAGGAGAGCAGATGTATCTACATATTAGGGAGCATGCTTGTACAATAATAGGGAAACATTTTGTTTGAGAAATATATTATTGTCCAGGGCTGAATTAAGAAGCATGTATATATGGGGGTTTGGGCTGTCGTACAGAGCGTGATTGTACATTTGTATAAATATTGTCTCTCTTTCTCCCTGGAGTTTTTGCCGTAAGGAAGTTCCATGGAGGAACTAGGAGTAGTTGTGGAGCAGAAGAAGGGTCTAGAGAGAGAGAGAGAGAGAGAGAGAGGGAGCTCCTATTTATGAAATATGTACAAGGTTTTCGGGAGAGAATGAGAAAAAAAAGGAACATAGATGGATGAGAATGACAATTGGGTTCATTGGTTTTTTGTCCCTTGACGTGACAAATATGATATCCTGGGGTCATTTGATCCAAAGCCAGTAGGAGAACCCATGTAGGGAGCAAAACGGATAGTTTACCATGTAGAAAGAACGACACGAGTTGAGGACACAGTATGGGGCAAGGCGATTCATCTCTCTATGTTTAGTTTTACCCGGACGAGAGCTCCTTCCACATATATGTATGTATCTTCACAGTTATGTATCTTACCGTCTATATATACACACACACACACACATCTCAAATGCTCTTTCTGCAGGTGGTGGTGGGTAGTTGAAAGTTTCTTGTGTTCTCCCTCCCTCCCTCCCTCCCTCTCTCTCTCTCTCTCTCTCTCTCTTTCATTTCTTCCTATTTTTCACCATCAAACTAACATCTTTTTGCGGAATAAATTCAAATGTATTCTGGTCCTTGAATTTTTTCGGAATTCCGTCATGTCCTCGTAATTCAATTGCTTTCTGGGTCTAGTCCCGCTGTCCAGAGTCACATAACAAATGACAACCCGTAGTAGTCCATAAACTACATTTCACATCAATGGGCCTATGTTTACCATAGCAATGTAACTTGTCAGTATTTCCTGGCTTTTTCAATGTAATTCATTAGGAATTACTTTTTTGGGAGAAGACTTATGGACATTGTGTCGAAAGGCTGGAACTTTTGTCAAACCCGGGATAGTAGTTTGTCATTGGATGAGCTTAAAAATTGTGTCAAACTCTGGACATTCCTTCGAACCCTTGTTAGAGGGCGGATCTCATTTTGTGTAGGAATATTTTATTAGATAACCGTAAAGGTACCATTCACAAGAAGTTGCAGCTTTTTGAAGTTGCATTTCCGAATATTTATCTGGGAGGGGGGGGGGGCTGGGGAGAGTACCGGGAGGGACATTGGTAAAAAATCTTTTCACCTGTTAGTTTTGATGGAGAGAAATTTTCATGGGACTTACTGTATTATGATGATTTAGGGTTTTGTAGAGTCCTGTGGATTATCGACATATTTCTATCTCTATCTGTATAGGAAGGTCCACTTCATATGCAGGGAAGTTATTGGTACTAGCTGGAGACTTGTGTGGATGCTTATTGACATGGGAGTTGTAGGTGAAATTGTGAGGTAGTAGGAATGCTCTTGTGTCTGTGAGTGTTGTAGATAGGAAGACAGGTATAGACACATAGGTCTTCTCCTAGCATCGTTAGTATGGAGTATCTACCTAATGGTAAGTAGGCAGTTAGTTGTGAGTTGCAATCTTATAAATTATGCTACCATTCTTGGAGCTCACTACTCGTTTTACTCTTTTCCCTTCTGTCTTGCCTCTCTCGTCCCTTTGTTGCTGGGGTGTTGTGTTGTTGTTGTAAAAGAGGCAAGTGCTACTGGTGTAGTTACTTTTTTCTTTTTTTTTTTTGAGAGAGAGAGAGAGAGGAGCGGTGGAACGAAGGAGACAACTTTTTTTTTTCATCCTAGCCCTGTACATTCAGAGTATCATTGTTCGCACACTGGCACGGAGACGGGAGGAGAGTTATGGATGAATTTATCATGCATGTCTATGGTTTATTGTCGAGACTTGTATAGGCCATGGTAGGGGGTACGAGGTCTCGGAATTTCCTAGAAATATCACCAAATATTGGTGAATAATTAAGTGCGAGTTCCCCCGCTCATTCCCTGTCAGTGTCGTCTTGTAGAATTGCAAAGGATCCTCCCCACAATGTAAGGAGCTACTTATAAATATACTTATACCTCTGCTGTTTCCTCACTCGTCACAATTACTCATCCACTATTGTACTTTCTCCCTGAAGGATTTAACTCCTAGAAATTACAATAATTGGTCTCATATTTACAGATAATTACCTACTTTTGTTTTGAGAGTCCTTCCTCCAACTTGGATCTGTACATTATGTAGTTGTGAGAAGTTAATGAACAGAATTCTTGGGAGGACTTAAGGGATCTTTCTGCTATAATTTTATTACATAGAACTACTAACTCTTATACCACTAGTATCTACTATTTTTTGAAATTATCACTTCTCCGTTCAATCCCATAGGTCCATTTGTAGGGATCTACTTTATATTTTTCCAAAAGTGGGGATATGTTTGAGGAGGAGAAAGGCAAGAGAAAATAATGGTGGAGGAAGAAGCATGTTGTTAAATGGAGTGAATGTTGTACACTTAAGACGAAGGCTCTCAAACACATGGAATATTACAGTATAGACAGCTACATATATATATAGACACTTACCAAAAAAAAAACAGAAAAAGTCGGGACCAAGGCTTGTGTCGGGATTTTGTGAAAGTGTCGACTAAAGGAATGTGAGACGTGACTTGCGAGAGTTGGAGCAACGGGAAATTAATGAGATAAAACAGAGAAAGGAAAAGGCTGAGCTCTGTCGTTGAAATCCTCAACGAGCGGAGAAGAGACAAACATAATATTCTGTGAGAAACGAAACGATCCTTTCTCTCTTTCTCTCTCTCTCTCTCTCTCCTTTCGCACTAAATTACAATAGTAAGTATAGGAAAAACCTCCTCATTTTATTTCCTCACGCACTTTTTTTTTCAAACTTCCCCGTCTTTTCAACGAGATAGTCGTAGCTTGGATTTCATGCTTGCTCATATCATATAATTACTACCTCTCTCTCTCTCTCTCTCTCTCTCACTCACTCTCTCTCTGATTCTCATAATGAATCTCCAGCTTTTGGCGCACTTCCATCCCATTCCACCCAGAGATACATTCTCACACACCCTTCTTCTTTCAATAATAATACTCCGTTCTAATTTAGGACCTTCGATTTCACTTTAATTTTGTTGTTTTAATTCCTCCACACATCCCAGCCATTTGAGATGGTTGGTGTTGAGAGCGTTTGTGAGGGAGATTGAATTTAGTCGCTTTGTCACACCTTCCTTTTCGAATGATGGATCAGGAGAGGGACAGGAGTTCGTCTCCGTTTATTTTCCAGGGATCATATTATCTACAAATATAAGCTTCTACTCCTCTCTACTGTATCTATATCCTCACACATAGATATTTACATGTGTGCACTTCAACCCTTCTACTAGCATCTGATGAAGGATGTTATTCAGACGCTAGTCAGCCATTTTAATTATGGGGATAATTTGATTAAGTAATTTGATAACACTTGCCTCGCTCAAGCCGGCAGGTGATGCTGTAATTATTATTATGTATGGGCATTGCTGAGAGGGAGCAGTATCTATACACACAGAGATGTACATATATACATCTATGTGTGTGTATGTGTGTGTGTGTGTTTCTATGTAATTGTATAAATAGTAGTGACTACGGAGTGACGTGCATACAATTAGGCCTTGAGGAAATTAAAGAGAAGTTATACAGCTCTCGGACAAGTTCATCCTCATTGTTCCTCTTTTCTCCGGAACTGCTCTTCATAAATATACTTATTGGTGAGTAGTTGAGAATTTCCAGGGGAAATTCAATTATTTTCTTTGTAAAGCCAGCGCATTTATTTGTGATGGAATACAGAGTGGTATAGTAGAGCATGCCTGTACATACAGAGTATGTATGGGTGGGATGCGAGAGGAATAATAATTATAACTACCATTATATAGGAAAGGAAGGTTTACTGGAGCTTGGGCGATAATGATGAGATGATAGGAGTGGAAGCAAGTGCAAGAAATCAGCCAGTAGTAGTGATGCCATCCCTGATTGTAATTATTATGATTCCTCAGGACTGGCTCTGTTGTTTTGTGTGTGTGTGTGTGTGTCGGCAAATGTGAGAGTCAAATTTCAAGATTTGAGTATCTATATATGGAGGGATTTTGTATTTTATTTAGAATCCCTGTTTTAAAAAATTGTTTTGGAACAGGCCCAGACATAGAGACATTCTATGGAGATCTACAATGTACATACGTACATACGCTTGCATATAGAAATGTATAGCTATGCGTAGTAACTAATAAGGGTAGTGGAAAGTTTGTTGTTTTGTCGAGACTCTGCAGGAAGAAGTGTGAGGGACGGAGGAAATTTTAGGATGCGCATGACCTGGCGGCGACTATAGCATCTCTCTCTCTCTCTCTCTCTCTCTCTCTCTCTCTCTCTCTCTCTCTCTCTCTCTCTCTCTCTCCTGATATTCCTGTAATTTCATACATGACGGAGCAGGGTAGTTTTCTACAGACACATGTTTTCTCCCAAGGCTCGCACACCACTGACTGAGACTCTTCGTCAAGTGATCAAAATAAATGAAATCATGGAGAAGAAGAGAGACAGGACGAGGAGCAAGAGAAGGAGAGAGAGAGAGAGAGAGAGAGAGAGAGAGAGAGAGAGAGAGAGAGAGGAAGGAGAAATAGGAGAAATCAAAGAGACCGGCAGGGCATCCGAACTGTCCGTATATTTGTATGGAAGTTAATAGTAGTTTGTACGGACAGAGCTTGGGCTTGGCAGGAGGGAAAAATAATATGGAAGCCGCTCTTTTCTCTAGATGGTTAACTTTTAAGCAGGAGCGTTTATAATAATAATGTAGTTTCTCTCTACTTTCTCGCTCTCTCTCTCTCTCTCTCTCTCTCACTCTCTCTTTGGACGTATGTAGTAAATGGCTGTATCCCTTTGACATGTACTCTTGGAGTGATTGAGGGTGGGAGCGGGAAAGGAGAAGGAGAAAGGTTGTGTATACTCTGGAACCTACACTGTTCTCGACACTGTGGTGTAGAGCAATGTGATAATTAAAACCTAAAGTTTGATCATTATTAGTCTTGATTAAATTTCAGTCTTGAAACTGGCGGGGGCTCTTTGATCTTCAACTCATTTCCTGATCTCATGATTCACAGATCGAATTACCTTCAGGTTCATTCCGTCGCTCTCACTCACTTGCCTTTACTTTTTACTCTCTCTCTCTCTCTCTCTCTCTCTCTCTCTCTGTGGAACTCTCGCCCTGTTTGTAACTTCAACCTTTCCCCCCCCCTCAATATTCTTTCTGTCTTGTTTTGCATGGAGGTGAAACTACTTAAGTGTTTAGGTTTATGTGTGTATGTGTGCACCAGACAGACCCAACTCTCACTCCTTATGTGTAGATATAGTACTGTGTATACATAAGTGTTTTTGCATTTTTAGCAGAAAGCTATGTATACGGGAAAGATTGGGGAGCATCTGCTGATGATGAAGAGGATGGAAATGACTTGAGTGTATATTTTCATTATTCCTATTTTTCGCAGGCAAGGCAAGGCAAGGCAATCTTTGAGGCTTGAGGAAATACAAAAATTGATAGGTCCTTGTTCCCCTTACATTTGATCATGTTTAGGACATATTTTTATTTAAATTCCATTTGTAGGACTGTAGTCGGTGAAATTCCTAATTCACTGAAGATAATTATATCTATGTCGGATCATTAGATATCTGTTTTAGTTAAATTTGATAAATACTGGCCTCTCTTTTTTTTTGAAATTTAAAATTTTACCTAATTTAGGGGGAAATGTTTAGAGGAGAGGGAAGGTCCTCGACTGTCGTTTTCATTATGTTGAAGTGAAGGTTTAGAAAGGACTGGCGGAGTTACATTTTGTTGATTACTTGCCGACTGGAAGAGCGGTATTAGCATAGTTTTTCTAGGATTTTCTCTCAAGTTTTTACTTGATTAGCAATGAGTAATGTTGCCCTCAGCGGGTGGGAGTTTCATTTCAGACGACACACTATTCATTAGTACTTCCTCCATCTTTTATTATCATTAAGCTCTATTAGATTCTCGGAGCATATGGACCCTCGGCTTTCTCTCTGTCACTCCTCTCTCGTCCTCTCTCCGGAGGAGCAGTCAAGTGTAGGCTCCTACTGCATACGCTCACATATCTATTACTATGTAGGGTGAGGATGAAGATGTGGATACGGCTCCATGACAAATGTCCCCGAGTCTTCGTGTAGGAATGGGGAATGTCTTGTTGTGTGTCGGTGTAATAATACACTCGTAAGTAGCACCCTGGACTTGATCTCTCTCTCTCTCCCTCCGCAGTTGTACTTTTACTTATAGTCGATAGTTTATGGACTTTGGGGAGGGGAACGACCAGTCGGGAACCTCCTTGCCTTGGCTCTCATAATATTATGATGTTTTCGTTGCTTGTCCCTTATTACACTTGGAGGATGGAGGACTTTCATACTCCGTATGACTTTGATCACTGGGCTGAATCTGATTATTATTGGTGTTGTCACTGACTGTCCACGCTTTGGGAGGACTGGGATTTTTCTTACCTTGGATGACCCCTACCTTTAGGCTATATGTCCTATAGTTGGGACTGCATATGTGTACACAGGGCTGGTTACACATGGAATAATTACGTGGGCTTTGGTGCACTGGAAATACAATAGAATTTGGGGAATGCTATTATATGGTCCTTATTGTGCTATTGTATTGTGTGTGTGTGTGTGTTTGGTTTTAGGAAGCTAGGATTTACTATTAGAGGAAGGTGGTGGTGAGGAGTGTGGGTTTCTCACTGCTACTACGTGGTGTGACAATGACAATTTGTGTGAGGGAAGGTTCACATGGCAGAGACATATTGACTGGAATATCTCATTGTGATTGTTATTAGACTCATCATGGTCGAGTCACACCCGATGTGTGTGTGACAATCTATCGATCCGGGTATTTAGTCTGTTCATTTTTCCCCGCAATTCATTATTATGAATAATGCCTGCATGGTTCCACGGGACTATTCTCATATGTACATACATAGCGTAAAGCCTCAATACGGTAGGGAGTAGGGACACATCTAGTTATACCTCCAAGGCTCTACGAATATAATTATACATACTATACCTGTACGCCTCTGAGTCAAAAAACACTACTGGGTGAGTCGTAGGTTTGAGCACATGTCCAAACTCACACTAACATAATAATTATTAGATTCTATGTAGATACGCGCAATATTACATACATCCTCGACTTACAAATTTCAGGAAGTGTACGATTTTTGATTTTGTAGCTCGGGATACTCAATGACTGTTCTGTAAATGTTACTCCAAGCTCTTGTGTTTCTGTAGTATCTACATTTATTCACTTGCTCCTTGTACTGTATGTACATAATATTATATGTGGGCGGATATCTATAGACCGAACATTACATCTCTATAATTATGGGATTATTGGTTTATATCTATTCTATATACACACAGGATGGATCTTTGTCTCGTTAGAAATCAGAGTGATTACAGTTTTTCGGAAAGCTTTACAATTTTGATAGAAAACTCTCCAAAAGGGGATGTACATAGTTTTGATGGATATGAAATAATTAGTATTATTAAAGAATTTCTCTGTGGAAATCTTGAGCCTGGAATTTTAAATCTAGTGTAGAGATAGTTCCGTAGTATCCACTGGTTATTGGAGGTATGGTGAGGATATGAGAGTATTAGAGATAAATTCAAGTATGTGCTTTATAAAAAATATGTTGGGGTCCAGGGAGTGCACAGGTCGAGTTGAGATTAAATGAAGGCAGGGAAAGTGGAGTTTGATCTTTACTTTTTTTTCCCTCTCTGTCGCTAACTCCTGTCTCATTGTCGTGCTCTCCATGTGCTTTTTACAGTATAATAGGATTTTCTTGGAATTACGTCCTGCAGCTCTCCTGTTCCTACTCCGTCCGATGGGGATTACATACAGTTACTTTGTCATTTCATTTGTGAATTCAATTGAGCCTTACATGTCCATCTGTATCAATGGAAAGAGTTTTTTCCCCTTCTTTTGGGTCTCTTCTTGGAAATGGACATTAAAACGGTTTGTATTTTTCCTCCTTCGGTCCAATCTGACCTGTAGCAATATATAAACAGTTTCTCCCTGGGATTGAGTATGCACTCTTCTCTCTCTCTCTCTCTCTCTCTCTCTCTCTGTCCCTTTCTAATTGTGAGTATTGTGTCGGACATGTACTTCGGGTATTGTAGGATTTAAGGGGAAATCTTCTTATGAAACCCCTTTTGTTACGAGACAAGTTAGATTCTTTCTAGTACTTAATTCCCAGTCCCTCTCACTCCTTGTAGGATCCCGGTGTATCGGGAAGTAGTGCACATCTTTTCCCTTCAGTAATAACACCCAAGGAGGTTGTACATATAGATACATAATTACTCCATGTGTGTGTGTGTGTGTATGTGTGTGTGTGTGTGTATGGACGGGGGGAAAGGTAGTAAATTGAAAATAAAATCGATCCTTCTGATGCTTTTTATTGTGGACAAGAAATTAAATGTCTTTCTATAGTAGGAGCTGGAGGAGTATCTATCTACACACATGATGAGAAATATGGCTCTTCCTTTCCTTTCACAATTGTCCTCCTGTCTCTCTCTCCATAGCTCCTCTCCTGGATATTATTTACTTAAAGTTCCCGTGTACTTTCCCAACTTTACCGGGTCTCCTTCCTTCGGGTAGGACTCTTTTCTTTTTTTCCTTGGGAAGGAGAAAAAAAGCTCCGTCATTATTAGTTTCTCCTGACAAAAAAAAAATTGTTAAATGAATGGGTGGAAGTAAGAGGGAAAAAACTTGAAAGGAATTATTACCGAAGGATATTTTATTATTCAGGGGAGCCCTCATGGATGTCGTGGAATTGAGAGGGGAAAGGAAGGTACATAGTTGTGGGGCAGAGATGAAAATTTCCAACATCTAATCTCTGTAATAGATATACATACATACGTAGGAGTAGTAAGCGACAGTAGTAGTAGCAACGATTAGCCTCCCAACATTACAGGAACTTCTCTGGTAAATATAGAGAGAAAGGCATCCTGTAAGGAAGATCAACGCATCAGATTTTTCCTCATTGATTTTTGATTCCCTAGGTTTTGGTCTCTACATGAATTTAGGGCTAGCTTCCTGTTCTATATATTTAGGGCTCTGTATAGTAATTCCACTTTTTTTTTAACATTGTTTATATGTAATTATATATACAAATAATTTTTATATCTTAGATTTTTGTATATTCTTAGATGTATATTATACTTAAAATCTGAATCTTTTTTTTTGAGTATGATCAAGTTCATTTATACTCATCACTTTGGGTTTCCCCCCCCCCTGGAGACAAGTTAACTTTTTACTCTACTGCCTCCTCCAGTACCTGTGCTCGGAAGATGAGTGGTGTCTGTATAGGAGCTAGGCTAGTTTCTGTCATAGTGTCCTCAATATTACTCTAGACACATGTGGATATTCCGAGCTTTTACCTGGTATAATTACGTATTAGTTCACATAGACGTTTCCCTGGCTCCTAGTACTATCATTGAAATATGGAGGAATATAAATGTGAGATTTCCTTAACCCTGTATATATTGCAAATCTGTATGTCTTGGATGTTTGGAGCATGTAATAATAATACAAGCATTAAAAACTTTTTCACTTGATTATTTCTCCTTCCTTTCGGTGTGTGTGCTTAATATGTGAGAGTCTATGTACCTTTGTGTGTTACAATCTGACGGTGACATTGATTGTCCTTGTGTGCACATATATATACATATTTAGTGTTAGCTATATCTATAGATATCTCCATTGGTTTATAGAATCTTTCCTCGACTGTCTCTCTTTCTATCTCTCTCTCGACTCACTTGCTGTGTCTTCCTTAGAGAAGACTCGGAGGCTGGAGTTTGTATTACGTACATATAGTGAAGGTTAGGAGATTGACTACTATAGGTCTCCTTGGATTTTCGACTTAAACTTAAAACGTGATGGGAGTCACGGTAGTCTAATGACTACTGTGAGGAAGTGTATGAGTCTATAATATGTATGTACGTAAAATGTTCTCAGAGATTTTGGTATAATAAGTTTCTGGAGTTTGGAGTGTAGGGATAGATATGTGCGGGATCTCTGTGGAAGTGAACTTTGTCGGAGTCTCAAATGGATGTGTACATTTGTATATGCATTTTATGCGTTGAGGTGTGTGTGTGTGTGTGTGTGTGTATTTATGTACCTATGTAGAGTGTATGTAATTATATAGGTTTTGTGGAACTGTTCTGGGATGCAGGGAAGAGATGAGTGTGTATGTATGTATGTATGTGTGTGTGTGTGTGTGTGTGTGTGTAAGTGTGTGAGGGAGAGAGAGAGAGGGAGAGATTTGATCCTTGGTATTAGCTTGGATTGAAGGAAAGAGTTAAGTAGGATGTTATATTTTGCTCAGTGGCTGTTTTCCTCCTCGAGACGTTCATAAAAATGCTCTTCTTTATGCGTCGTCACTGCTCGATGAGTCTCAGGAATTTTTGCCCGGATTCATTGAATCTCAATGTAGCGTGTAGTCTCTGTTCTCTCTCGCTTGCTCTCACTCTTATGTATATACTCAGACTGTGGTTCCTTCCATCTCTCTCTCTCTCTCTCTCTCCATGTGTAACTTTCTGCAACTTCACATTTCTGCTAATTGGCTCCTGGAAATTCCAAATGCTTCCATCTTGGCCGCCCTGGTTGACTCAAATTTATGGACTCGAAGATCTCCCAGCTCTGTCTCTCTCTCTCTCTCTCTCTCTCTCTATCTCTCTCTCATTTCTCTCCTGGCACCACTCCTTCCATATAAATACAGCTTCGTTCCTCTCTTTTTCCCCTGGCTTTTCTCTTCTCGTTCCTTTTTACTCTCCGTCCCGTTTCACTGAGTATTCGTGGAATTATGTGGAAATGGTGGGAGAAATTGAATTACTCCGTATTTTTGAAAGTAACGAACCCCGGGACTAAAATTGTGTTGACCATAATTTTGTCGAGAGGGAAGAAGAGTTAGAAATTTTGGGGGGAGAATTTTGAGGACACTCCTACAGTTGTAGTGGTGGAGGGAATGGAGGAGAAAAGTATCGAGATCGCAATTAGATGGCTCATGGCTGGCTTCTCATGGTTGAACGTAAGAATTTTTGACTTGCTGTTGGCTTGGGAGCGTGAGGAGGTTGAAGTGAGATGATGATGATGTTGATGACGACAACGACTATGCGATGAGCTTTTTATCAGTCAGAGAATTTGAGACTATTGAAAAGTACTGTATGGAGATATGGGGATTGGATTTGTGCCTTGTAAGTCTTTGTATTTGAGTGGTTCGGATGAGACTCTGGAAGCTCATGTTTTAAAGGTTGGAGATGATGACGCCGGAATGTGTATTGGAAACTTCCTATTTTCCCAAGATATGTTCGTTTAGGACTTGAGCAGACTTTTGAGTATATGGACATATCAACTATGCATGGACACTATTCTGTATGTAGTTGGTGAGAGAGAGAGAGAGAGAAAACGAAGGAAATAATTCGGCAAGGATGGAGTTGAATGAGAGGAGTTGCATTTGCTTGGCTGAGTCTCAATTGCTGATGCTGATGATGATCATTCTGTGAGGGAAATATGCAGGACCATGTGGATTTTCATCATCATTATCATGCTTCGTGAATACGCATTGCACTGCCACGGTTTTATTTACTAGACTGACTTCATTTTCTTCCATTTCTTTTTCTCCGATCCGTCTCTCTCCTTTTCCCAGCCCTTTTCTCCTCTTCCACTTTTTCTCATAGGGGGATCACTTGGTCTTCCTGGAATATCTATTTCCAGTCCTAGACTCTACCAACCACGGCTGTTGTAAACGCCTGTGTTTTTTTCAATGGTCTGCAGATAAACTCACTCTATTTTTTAATATCCATCTATTGAATTTCTATATTTGCAGCGTGACATTTTCCCAAGCATTGTTTTTCTCACGGAATGTCTCATCTCTTTCTCTTCGTGCATAGTTTCTCAGATTTTTCCTCTCAAATGATTTCAGCTTATTTATACTCTCCTCCTTCGATCAAGCAAATAAAATTGAGATTTTTTAGATCTCAAATAAAGGTTCAGGGATGGAAAGCACAAGTTAAGGCACTCATGGGAAATATGATTTAATACTAGACCTAGTTTTGTTTCTGAGTCTTGAAACATTGCAGGAACATTGAATTGGAGTAAAGTGCATTTGGTCACTTTTGATTTAGATTTTTTCCTAAACCTTAAAGAGCATGCCGGATTTGGTGGATCCTAAATTCATTACTTCTTTTCTCCATTGAGACAGTCCACATCTAAAAGTTACTGCAGAGAAAGAGAGAGAGATACACACGCGAGTGTGTTCAAAGATGCTAAAGATATTTCGTGGCTGAACGCGGAAGTAGGAAGGGAAAAGTTTTTGAAGTTGAGACTTGACAATCAAGTGGTTCGTTTGTTTCAAATGAATGGCTGGAAATAAAAATCGATAGATCAAAGTAACAAGACAAAGAATTTGCTGACATTCTTATTTTCTCTCTCTCTCTCTCTCTCTCTCTCTCTCTCTTGTAACTTTCTATCTATCTCTGTGCTTGGTGTGCGCATTCCAACCCGTCGTCTCTCTTATCTTTCTCCTACTTTTTATATAGACATTTTTCTTCCCTTCAGGAAGGAGCTAATTTTGAAAAGTCCCGTATCAATTTCCATTCAAGGTTTCTTCCCTTTCTGTTCGAGTGCTTATCTTATTGCCTTGCATGAGAGGACATTTTTTCCCCTTCTCATGCACTATTTTTGCTAATAACTCTTGCAGTAATTGTCGTTGGTCAGGTTAGATGCAAATCCTCCTGCTGCAGTTAAGTTTGCTGCAATATTGTAAATGTTTTATGAGCTAGCATGTTAAAAAAAAATCTCTCCCTCTCTCTCTCTCTCTCTCTCTCTCTCTCTCCCTATTTCTTTCTTTCTCTTGACATTGAAAAATCTAGAAATAGTATACCAGAGGAGAATCAGGCCCATTGTATTAAAATCTACGAAACCTTTTTTTTTTTTGGTGTGTAATGGATGCATACCTTATAGTAATGTCAGGAGGAATAATGCATATATTCCTACAGAATGCATTTTTATGCTCATAAGTATCTCCCTGTAAGATGATTATTCACATATGGCTCACTCGAACATGAATTTGAGTTTTTTTCCCTTCCTTTTACATCCATACCATACATAATTACATACATATCTACACTAAACCCATTGAACACAGAAGTAAATGGGATTTTTTGAGACGAAGCCTGGCTCTGTGCTTGAAGGATGATGAAGGAGAAGGAATGGGAATGATTATTGTTGTAACAGGGTCAAATTCGTGATCCAAACTTGCATGAATCGCTTCCGTTCAAATGAGCCATTATCTTCTCCCTTGAATAAAACATGGCAGTTTCTTTATGTGGCTATTTGTTTTTAGGTAGTTGCTTTTTTTAAAAAAAAAAAATAAGATATTGGTAAGCTATGCAATTCTCCAAGATAACATATACTCAGCCAGAGATATACTTACAAATGCCAAACTTGGGGTACTTTGGTTCGAACCTGAATTGTATGTAGATGTAGTAATGTGCCATGGAAGAATCTCTGCTCTTATTACTTTTAAAAGTAAGTCGTCCGCTTGAGGTAGTATTATTTTTTCTCTCACTCAAGATTTTTACATATTTTTGAAGGAGAGTGTGCGAGGTCGGAGGGGATTGAGTTAAGAGGATGGGGATATTAGTATAAATATGATAAAGTAAAAGAGTAGCCTACAAATGACAGGATTTTTTTCTCACTTTAACTTTAAGCGCACTACTTTAATTTTAGTGTCGATACATATCTGCACTTCAGATGCAGTCGTAGGGGTAAAGTACGGAGGGATCTTATGTATATAGAATCTCCCAGGGATTTTCCCAATGGAACGATGTACATCTAAACTCTGAATAAGAGATTCTTTTAGGGGAATATAATATGTCAATTTTTTTCTCTTCTTTCTGTGAATCTTGTATGTACATAGTACCTCTATATCTACCTATATTTAAGTGTGGGAAATGCGGGGGAAAATAGAAGCACTAATAGAGATGAGGAGATGACGAGGAGTCATGAAAAAAAAAACACTTGGAAATGACCCGGTTTTTGGTATTCTAATGGGAATTGAGACTGGTGGTAGTGGTAATTGAGGATGTGGAATGCAATCGGGGTTGGTGGGCGCTTTAGTTGGTGCAGAGAGTCACCAAAATGTAACATGGAGGTATACAGTATGTACGTAATATATGTATATAGTAAATGCATCTGGGATTGACTGATCAAGTGGAAGGGCTTGGGAAGAACACTGTGTATCGCAATCGCAATACATCCCCATTAGGAGTGAGGACAGGAGTTACTCTCTCAAGGAATGGCTAGAAGTCAAGAGAGAACAGATTTTTCTCTCTGTGAGAAAAGGCACGAGAGAGAGAGAGAGAGAGAGAGAGAGAGAGAGAGAGAGAGAGAGAGAGAGGAAAGAAGAGACATGAGGTAGATCTTGTGGTATGTAGACACATATGATTACATAAATGGAGGCTTCCATGTACATACATGAATTTGTACAAATGTTAAAGTATATGCTATGAAGGAGAGAGAGAGAGAGAGAGATGGAGGAGCACATGTAAATGAGAAATGTTCCTCAAAGACAGATAGATTAGATGATTATGTCTTGGGAATGATGCTCGTGTGCCTTGGCAGGTTCTGCACACGATCTCCCTTCAATGTTCAACATGCATTTGCAAAGAGGGAAATCATTCCATTGGTACTTGAGACGAGCTGTTAATGTTTATGATTATGGTTATTCTGCTGTGACCGACCTCTTCTCTTTCCCTCAGATTTTTCCTCTTCCTTTCCACAAGTTTTTTTTTCCTTTTTTTCCCCCCAAGATACGACTACCTACTGTAGGCTTCTCTCTGTGGCTTCTTCAACTCATTATCGGGATCATATCCCGAGCTATATTTGTACGGACACTAAATATCTATTGCTTCGCATGTACTGCTGAGAGACTCTTAATTTGAGGGATCCCTGTGCATTTATCTCGTACACGTAGGTATATAATTATTACATCTACGAAAAGGGATAGAGATGCGCATCCCTATATACACACACACACACACATGGTCCCATATCATATGGTTATTGCTACGATTAGGCTAAAGTGGTAACTTCTCTTCATTGCTCTCATCCTCTCTTTTTTTTTTTAAAAAAAAAAAAAGGAAAAACAAAAATGCTTGAGTGTTTTCACAATGTATTAAATCCGCGTAAATTTCCTTGAGTGTTATGATACCCTTTAGTTATATAGTTATTAGGAGGGAATCTCCCGCCCCTGCGGGAAAAAAACATTATCCCACACAGAGATTCTATTCCTTGGAATATCTTCTCTTTTGGATGACATTTGATCTTGTTGATTTTAAATCTTCTCACTCTCTCTCTCTCTCTCTCTCTCTCGCTTTTCACACTCACCGGGATGTTGATGAGCTTCTAAAAATTGCGGATTTAATGAGTATGTTTGCGAATAAAGAAAAGAGCTTTTTCTTTTGAAATTGCTCAGTTATTTTGTACCCTGTCTGAGTCTGGCTATGTTGTTTTGTGTAAACTACTTAATACTCTATCATGGGCATTTTCGAGTGTACTTTTTGTAAGGTATGACTTTGAAAGGGTAGGGAATTGGAAATTGATGAGGTCTACTGTATATATGTATGTATGTATGTATGTATGTATGTATGTATGTATGTATGTATGTATGGAACTAAATATGACTAAATATATTTATTGTAATTTAATTCTTATAGGTTTGTCCCGGTCACCGATGTATCCTTTTGGGAGCCAATACCCTTACTCAGTCCTGCCTGAAGTTTCTCAAGTCGCTTCATGGTAAGTCATGCCCTGTGCTTCTTCTTTTTCACTAATAATAATAATAATTATACTTTCAAACTTATAGTAATAATTACTAGAAGTAACATGTAGATTCCCATTGACTGACTCATAAGTTCTGGGAATGGGCGAAAAATATACGAAATGTTATGGATAATTATTATTTATGTTGGTGTAATGAATTTTTTTTTACAAGTGCGCCGTATATAGAGGTAATTATGTATGGACAAAGGTAAACATGGGGCCTGAGTGCTCTCTCCCAATGATGAGGAGATACTATAAAGGATAGGACTATATTTGTGAGGTTTGGAAGGGATAATATGTATGTAATGGACGGGGACTCTTAGATATTGTTTGTTCTTCGGGTGTGAGGAAAAAAATTTATATTAATTTTAAGAACAAAACTCCTTCCCGAGAATTATTTTGTTGTTGTTTTGAGTTCCAAGTGAGGAGACGATCGTCTTGCGTGTTATTCCTCCTTTCGTAAATACCGTTGAGGAGAATTATTATGATCGTTATTATTGGGAAAGCATACCTAGATTTTTTTCCCGGGGAAATTCTCAGTGAATTGCTCTTTTTATGGTGGATTTCCCAAG
This sequence comes from Allacma fusca, assembly GCA_947179485.1. NCBI lineage: Eukaryota > Metazoa > Arthropoda > Collembola > Symphypleona > Sminthuridae > Allacma > Allacma fusca. The sequence continues at coordinate 41,544,622 of OX359250.1, read as the reverse complement.
TATTGCTGTATTTGCAAGAGTTGACTCACATTCTATTTTTTGTTTTGTAATAATTCCAGCCCAATTTTTTTTTTTTTTTTTTTTTTTGAGGGGAGGTCTTACAGGAAGGGAAACGTAATTGAAGTTTTTTTTTTAGCTGGAAATTTATACCCTTGGCGAAGTTATTTAATTGCAGGGAGAGTAAAAGGAAATAAATGTGCGGAGTGAGAAAATACTATAGATTTGGTAATAATTACGTATATATATATAGACCTTATAGTGGGGAATTTAAAGAGTTTTTCTTCCTCCAGTTTATTTATTTTCCGGCCGTTGTGCAATTATTTATTTATTCCTTGTTGGTGTGACATTATTGGAGTTGGGACTGTAGTGACAGGAAGATAGATTTCGGAATTGGAAATTTCCTATTGAAGTGTGCCTAAGTACATGTGGGACTGTGGAGATATCATAGGGATTTGATTTTGTGAAGAAAAAAATTGTGGATGTGATGAAAGTGTAGTACGAGGGACACTATGGAGACATGAAGTGTGTTAAAAGTGCTCGAGTAATTATTATTGGTACTTGTTTGAACTTTTGATGGTATTGGTTACTGTGTGGAGTCAGTCCTATTTGGTGCCTATAAAAGTATTACGACGATTATACTGTTTGAGTCCTGAACCTGACGCTGGAATTTGGGAAGAGAACGTCTTGTGTTTAAGAGATAGATAGAGAGATTGAATTAAATATTTTTGGACTTGGGCCTAAATATATATCTATCTGTAATCATTACATTACATACGGAATCACTCATGTATTTGTGTTTGTCTTGGCACCATTTTCTCCGCAGGCATGCCCAAGCTAGTATGTACTCGATCTCAAATCCGGGGAATCCAGCAGCTTCCGCAGGGTTTCGTAACTATCCTCCATCACTATCTATACCACCTACGTCTATTCCTAGGTACTTCAAATTTATATTACTATTTCCCTGCTAAATTAATCATTGTGCACGCCTTCTCATCTCTCCGACTACTACATATATGTAGATCAATCCAGCCGTTTTTTAAAAATGTTTTCTTTTTTATTCTTGTTGTATTCAACTGAAAATTGTTTCCAAATATTGTGCGTGAGTCTGTTTTTTTTTTTTTTTTTTTTGAAAACGGCCTCCCGTGAAGGTCACTATTTTATAAAACACTTTTATTGGGTCCATCAGATGGGTAATTGGATTTACAGTAAAAAATTCACAATTTTATTTCCCGTGAATCCCAAGACCAAGAGAGGAGGTTCCTGCCAACGTAATACACGGGCAGCGCCTTCCTTATAAACAGAAAGCGCTATCGCGCGCTATTTTGGAAAAAAAAACAGACTCATGTGCCCCTATGTTGTTCATGTAATGCCTCTTGGATTTCATGGCTACACAGTAAATGTGTATACATACATACAAAATCTTTTGTATGTAACAGCATATCAGTTGTATCTTAATTTCTTATATAATGTTAGTTCCATTTTGGACGCTACAATTTTGATAGTAAATTTTTATTTCTCGGAGAATTATTATCCTGTTTTTAATTGAACATTTTTTAAACTACTAAATGGTTATTTATCTCCTGCTACTTTTTTTGATGGCATTATATTATTACTTATTGAAATTTTTAATTCCCTTTTAGAATGGGTATTCTAGCTATGTTTGGCTTTTAGAGGATTGGGATTTTGTCAATGTTGTTTCTTTTCTTTTTTTTTCAGTGATTTCTATAGATTTTCACCTGGTAGTCTACTTCAAGGGCCCGGTTTACCACCGCATCCAGGTTTAGCTCACCATTTAGTCGGCACACCTTCCAAGCATGATGCTCACTCCTCGCACCTTGACCACAATCATAGGTATGGATCATGTGTTTTTTCGGAATAATTATTATTATTCTTATTTTGTATTTTTTGAAATCATCATATATTTATGTATGTATCTCGGCTTCTTTGCTTAAGTAAATTAATTTGCTTGTCAATGTAGTATGAATAGATTCCGTTGTTGTAGAAATTGCAGGAAAGCAATTCCCAACCCAAGCCCCAGCTATCTATTGTAAACAAGTCCTTGAAAATTAATCCCTGAATATTTTTGATAAACTCTGGAGCCTCTAAGCTTGTCCCCGTGAAGACCACTTTAAGGATTATTATTAATTATTATTGTTGTTGTTGTTAATTCTGAGAAATGTGGAGAGTAAAAAGTCAATAACTACTTAAAGGCAGGTGCGGATATGTGATGTAATTACGTCCACGTGAGGCCATGTACTCCTGAAGTATTGTCTGTAATAGATAATTGTGATTCTCTCTATGTATGCTCCACGTAACCGGACAATAATTTGAGTGTTTGTTAAAGTAATTACTTGGGCCAGACGGAAATGGAGGATTTGAAGGTTTTTGAGTAAATGAGGGAGGAATTAGAGGATAATTATAGTAATAATGGAATTGGGATGTATTGTGGGGGATTAACCACCTGATTTGAAATTTTATGGCTGTATCCGCTTTAGAAAAGGTTTTTTTTTTTATTATTTTTCTTGAGGGATTTTTACGAGCTTTAAAGAAATAATTCCCCTCAAACTATACTTGACACATGATTGAGCAGATGAAATGTAGTCCTTACATGTGTGCATAATAGAATTGTATTTTATTTAGGAGAGATGTGCATGACTTCACATGGTGTGACTATTTTCTCGTTGACTTCTCTCTCTCTCTCTCTCTCTCTCTCTCTGTATCGTGTGTGTGTGTGAGTGTGTACATATATACTTTTTTTTATATATTCTGCTACCTTCACTCTGTTGTTCGTTTTTTTTTGGTATGCATGAAAGAATTATGGGGAGGAATCGACGGAGAAAAGCCTGTTTTGTGGAGACTTTGGAAGTCAGTGATTGAAAGTGTGTTTTTGATGGGGTCTATTGGTTTTTGATTTGGGTTTCCTTGATGATATAATGATATAATAATATCATTGGGATGAGATCATGACGACAGCACACACGACGATGTGACACGATACGCTCCAGGTGACCATTGATCACGCAAGTGGATTTTACCTGAGGAATTCCACAATTATTATTACTTTGAGGCTTTTGTAGTAAATTCCTCATGTGCACAGGATCATGAAGGAGATATGATGGTGATGGTAATGATGATGATGATGATGATGATGATAGTAGGGAAGGTGTAGACAACCTTTGTCTAGATGTATCTATGTATATCGGTAGTACATTTTTTTCCCTCCGATTGTCTTCCATCTCTTTAGACAGTTCACGTACGTAGTGTCTAGGTAATTATCTATTTGACTCTTCTTGTTCTTTTTCCCTGCGCTTATTTTTGTAGCCTCAACAATATCCATTGTACCATATCCCTACTACCTCGTACTGGACTCGAGGCTATAGAAGCCATAGCCTGAAATTCTCTTCTTGTCAGGATCTATAGATACTAGATACATATAACGGTTTGGAAATTTCTGTTCCGATTTTTATTCCGTGACCACATGTAATGTACTTGCTCTTTATGCAGAATCTATGCAAGGGCTAAGTTTACACCTTGCGTGGTCTCCTCTCTCCATTTCTAATTCTTTCTCTCTTCCTTTTCTTGCGTATAATTATACATGGTCCTCGCTCTGTGGTTATGTGTCTATATAAATACATATTTGTCTCTCTCTCTCTCCCTCCCTCCCTTTCACCTGCTATTAACCTTCAAAACTGATAGATACGAAGACATGTAAAAGATCCTGTCGGAAATGATCCTTGTCCTGTGTTTCTGTAAAGTGGGAAAAGATTTTAATATACTTGTTACTCATGTGATGGTTTTATGTGTGTGTGTGTGTGAGTGTGTATCTTGTACAGCCTTTCCATAATCGTGTCGAGCTAAAGTTGTAACATGCATGAGATTAGTGAGGTTGAGATTGTAGTTTGGGATAGATACTTGAAACAGGGAAAGAAACTGTTTAATTTTCCAACAATGAGTATTATAGTAGTCGTCTACACACGAACAAGATCCCTTGAAACCATGACCATGATTATATATTGTCTCGTCACCTTGACTATACTATAGTCATGATAGATTTTGTCCGTGTCAAAAAAAAATCCAATATTTGTTTGAGTGGGAGGTTACATAGGATTATGTACTTATTAGTGTTGTTTTACTGTGAAACCATTTGGAATTTAATTTTATGTCTATATTTCCTATACTAATCATCATTTGGATAATATTATGTCTTACTTTTCCCTTCCATTCCATATGTGCAGGTTGTTATTTGTTTGTTTGTTTTTATGTACGGAGCTCCAATTTTTTCTCATTGCCTCTCAACTCCTCCGATCGCTCGCTTGCTTTTTTGTCAGGCACATCGCCCTGTAATGTTCACTTTGTGGTATGACTTTGTGGGAAAAGGGATGGATAATCATAGGCCTGTTCTTCAAATTATAACCTCTGTGTGTTCATTTTAGTCTTCTTTTTTGGATCATCGGGTTCCTGTTATTTTATGAAATAGTCCTTTTTTTCTTCCTGCCCTCAATGTCTGTGGCTTGTACATGCGATTGTAATATATGTATGTATGTGTGTACGCTAGTCTTCACTTCCTCCTTGAACTTTGACTATTGTTGTAAAAATGAAACTTTCGTATATTTTTGTGGATGGCATGTGTCGATACCCTTAAAAATACTGTAATTTTTGTAATTTGAGTGCAATTGCGTTGAAATTAAAATGCAGACTTACGTATGGATTGACATTCTATTGTATATGTATATATTTATTTTTGAGTGCTCATGTGATTTGTTTTTTGTTTTCTCTCCTAGGTCATCTAGTTTATCGGACCAGAAGTCAAGTTCAGATACGCACGGTTCGAAAAATGCTTCCGACTCCGGACAATCGAATAATAGTCAAAGTGAGTAAATGACAAAGGTTTTTTTGTCAGTACAAAATTTAATTTAAAATATTATTTAATATTATAATTTTTTGAGATTTTATTTGAAAAAAATCTACCAAGGAATTATAATCATGTGTGTCAATTCTATCATCCCCTGAACATTTAGACGACAAGAAGAAGCCTCACATCAAGAAGCCTCTGAATGCTTTCATGTTGTACATGAAGGAAATGCGAGCCAAAGTCGTTGCAGAATGTACGCTGAAAGAGAGTGCAGCCATAAACCAAATACTCGGACGACGAGTAAGTTTTAACCTAATTTACAAAAACAAAACATGCATTCATCTTTTGTCATCCTGTAGGATCTACGCTAATATTATTAAATTAATATGATTTAGTTTAATGATAATTAATCCTGAAAATTAATTTGAGAAAAAAATGTTTGAAAACAGAAATATTTTTATTTTGATTATCATTATTATTACTGACATTGAGATTCTAGACTTGAACTGTGCTCTTCAGAAGTGTAGGGTATTGATTTTTTTTTCGTATTTGTTATTCCTTTTCTAAACATTGACACACACATGCACAGCATTGTGAAGGTGTGCTGGTTTTGAAACTCCGATGATGACAATGATACTAGAAACCACTATTGTTGTCCTGTTCATTCATATAATTATATATATATATCTAATTATAATAATTATATAACAAATGACAAGTATCTTCTATATTTTCATGGAGTAGATATCTCTCACATGGGAATTTCGAGAGAATTAGCCCCGGTTTGTTACTATTCATTCGTTCGACATTTTGCACCTTTTTTGTCATAGAAAAAGTTACTTCTGTAATTATACGTTCATCAAAAAAAAATAAGAAAGATTTGTGTGGCGTAATTTCGTCGTTTCTTCTTCTTCTTATACAAAGATATACATAACTACACTACTACTGTGGTCATTGAAAATTGACAAAAATCTACTGACTATTATTATAGATTATTGTACTTTAAAAAAAAATCTCCGCTCCTTTATTCACTCCATGTGGACTCTAGAATGAATAATATAGACGCCAAGTATCTCCATTTGATTGACTCGGTTTGAGTTCGTCGGTTGAGTTGTTTTCTGAATAGATTTGCAGAATAAACTTTAACTATATAGCTAATTAATTAATTAATTAATTACTTTAAAATAAAGGAGCAATCCTCAAGGACAATTTTAAAATCCTTTCCCATTATTGACGAGGTAGCAGTTTATTGATATATGTATGTCTCTGGGGTCTGTGTCAGTCACTAAAAGTCACCTCACAGTTTGTATGATTTTGAATATCTAATAATTTTGAGTACAATTTCCAAGTAGAAGGAAGTAATGAGTTTTTTTTAGAATGATTCCATTTATTGTATTGTAACTATTGCTTTTTTTTTAATGTTGAGAGAGCGCAAAGGCGGTCTTGATTGATTTATAATTTAATGAAGGATATTTTTTATTGATTGATTGATTTATATTTTTGGTATTATTTTTTTTGGATTATAGAGAAAAATATTTTTTATTAATCTGTAAATATATATATATATTTATATCTATATACATATATAAATATATGATGACTACTATAGTGGCACTCGCTGAGTCGAGAGGAGCAGGCCAAGTATTACGAAAAAGCACGGCAGGAAAGGCAGCTCCACATGCAGATGTACCCGGGTTGGTCAGCTAGGGATAATTATGGCTACGGAGCTAAAAAGAAGAAACGAAAGAAAGAGAAAACTTCCGATGGAGGTATTGTGCATTTTCTAACCACAATCATATAATTTCCAAATACCTACCAACCAACCAACAACCGAAATAATTATTATTAATGACCCTCCAAGTTGTTGTTGTTGTTGTTGCTGTTGTTGTATTAAGTATGATTCCATCGTAATTGTTTTAGTTCTAACATAATAGTCTCTCAATCAGTTGGCATTTCATTCAATTTCCTCCTCATGTAATTCTTGTCCAGAAAAAATCCCGTCCTGCTTGAAAGGACTAAGTAATTGTTATACCTCCTTAAAGAGCCATAAATATTTAATACTATTTTTGAATGAAATGCCAAGGCATACATTTTTTCCAAAACAAAAAGAAAGAAAGGAAAAAAAAGAATAAAAAAATCCTGAGTCTATATATAATTATATAAATAAACCCAGTACTAAAATCCAGTAAAAAAAAAGTACTAACTTGTTGAATAAATCTGAAAGGGGAATATTATTATTAGTATTATTGTTGTTATACACACGGTCGTAGTAGTTATAACGAGTCCAAAACAATAATATGAATTTTGAATGACCAACCCATCGGTTCCTATATCTCTGCGTAATACTAGTCCTCTTGTCTCTGGACAATTTGAGGGAAAAAATAGTGGGGGAAGAGGGAAATGTTGAAAGGACGAGTCATTTCGCTTGTTCATATAATTATATATCGTTTTATTTATTATATTTATAATATAATAATAATACTACTACCACAGGTTGACTCTCTCGGGCGATCTGCATCAACCAATGAAACTTTTGTAGGGGTAACGTTTGTTTTTATAATAATAATATTATATAATATATATATATATATACATAACTAATAATTTTTATAACCAATGCACAACTACTCCTTCTGGTGTTTTCTGGTTTCACTCGAGTTTTTGCATTAATACATAATTATAATAATTACGTATATAATTAATAGATACTGCAGGCTCATACACGATCATGGCTTCCAATAGTTATTTCTAAGTATGTCGTGGTGATATAGATGACAGTTCCCTCTAATAATATAATTATAAATACAGTAATGTCCAAGCTCCATTGCTGTTGACATAGTCAAACTGATCGGCATATTTAAATCTCGTAGATATACCAGCATTTCTCGTATTTACATGACTCTGCATTGGCTATACTATTAATCATAGCTCTTTGCAATAGTGTGCTTATTAGACGGGCGACAAAAAAAAATTGTAGGAGGGGATCAATCATCATATTAAAATTCCTTGAAATTGAGGTAGATGGAGAAAGGAGGTGCAAAGTGGCTGGATAGAATGGATGGAACACCAAAAATCATGGCCTTTTTTTTAAATAAAAAAAAATATATAGTTTTTAAGATAAAACAATAAGGTCCTTTTCTGTACATGCCTTTTTTGTAGAGTAACATAATTCAATGATGTCAATATTTGGAAAAGAGACACTCAAATCAGAATGTATTTTGAAATACAGTGATTAAGTTCAAGTATAGAAGACATTTGAAATATAAGAATTTTTTTTATTCAGATCAAGATGGAGAAATCCGTCAAAGAAAAAACAAATTTTGCTTATCTATCTATGATTGTCGTATATATTGGAGAGTTGGAAATGATTTGAAATTATTATTGTGAAGATTCTTTTTTGAATGATGAAGACATGCCTTTAATTTTTTTCAATTTTTATAATAATTATTATTGAATGGTATACTTTACATACTACAATACTTTACAGTTATCTATACAAACATTTTTTTGAACGGCTCTGAGCAGCCGTATAGCAAAATTATGGGGTTTGACAAAATTGGATTTCTAATAATATAATATTAATAATTATAATAATAAATGTGTGTAGTGGCACGCGCTAGGTCGTGAAGAACAAGCGAAATACTACGAATTAGCCCGTAGAGAAAGACAACTTCATATGCAGATGTACCCGAATTGGTCTTCTGCTCAAAGTAGGACTCATCATGAAAAGAAGCGGAAGAAAAAGCAGGAGAAATTTGATGGAGGTATATTTCAAATTGAACACTTCCCATATTTCCGTACTTATCTTGTGTATAATTTTTTTGTAATAGTCAATTTATCAAGTCATAATTACATGTATCTAAGTAATTATCTATTTCTTTTGATCCCAAACTATTAATTGATAGTAATAATTTAATTCAAAAACTATATAATTATTCTTTTCCTTGCAAATCCATTACAAAATATCAAGACTAGTTATTATTACTACTATAATAATAATTAATCTTCTCTCTCTCTCTCTCTCTCTCTCTGTATGTCTGTCACTCTTTGAGCCAAAAGTAATAATTTTACAAAGAAAATGACAGACAAAAAAAATAGGATTGAATAGAATTTTACCGATGGGTTGGGACATGTATGAGAAATACATTAAAAATTCATATTAAACGAATATTATTTCAAAGAAAATAGTACTACCATATGTGTATCTAAATTCCATGTAAATTGGAAACAAGGATAATTCTTAATATGATTATTACCAAAAAAAAAAAAAAAAGATGACTTATTATTGAAAATTTGATGAGATGCTTAAAAATAGTTTGTTTTTTTGTTTTCAATTTTGATTGCTCTTATTCCTAGGACTCTGTTATAATTATTATTGTATGTCTAATTAATTAATTGTAAAATTTCTTCAGACACATTCCCCCTCCTCTTTGAAGTATTCTCTTTACAAAAGGATTTTTTGATTCCGAGTAGATTTGAAATGATGTATGTAAATTGTATGAGTACTTTTCATTTCGAGAGTATTTGTTAGAATTGGAACGTCTGGGTCTAATAATAATAATTATTATTAGTTGTAGTTTGTGATAATTAAATATTAATGAAATTCCTTGAGAATGAGTAAAAATGTTTCCCTGAATAGCAGGTAACAGCATGAAGAAGTGCCGAGCAAGGTATGGACTGGACCAGCAAAGTCAGTGGTGCAAGCCATGCAGGTGAGTTTGAATCCTTTCCTTAAATTATATTTATTTTACTGTATAATAATAATCATAATTCCCTTGTAAGTAATCATTATTTTATATATTAAATTACAACATAATTTATTACATCTATACTAAGTGTTAGTTTCTCTCCTGTATTTTTTCGTTTCTCATCTCCAGGAACCATAATTATTTATTAATTGTGGGTAATGTAATAATAATGAGATGGATTTAAATTATTATTCTTGTCATCAAAAATAATTAGTCTCTCCCACACATTTCTCTTTCTTTCTTTTTCACTCTAATATAATATTATTCAATGAAATAATACGGAATTAATCATGTTTCCCACTCAAGTAACTGGGTCTTGTTTTTCAGATCATTTCCTCTGTATTAATCAATTCAGTAAATTTAATGACTATTGCAGTAAATAATGCTCGTAGACAAGTCTCTATCAAGTTTGATCATGTTTGTAAAAATGTAGGTATTTTTTTTTCCTTTTGAAACTATCGTTAATCCGGAAGCCGTCTATTTTCTCGTGTGTAATAATTATTATTATATGGAATGACCATTTGCAGTATAATGGGAAGGAAAAAAAGAAAAGAAAAAGAAATAATAATTTTTTGTGGGGAAAAAAAGATAAATTCTTTCTCTATATAATTTAAATGTACACGCTACTGCTACTGGGGCTTGAACTAATCCACGGAACTTCAAATAACACTTTTTATTTCTCTTCATTTCTGTTTCACCAACTGTACGTTTTATTTTCGTATTAAAATTTTTTCGTTATTTTTGAGTTTAATTAATTACTTTTGTTTGAGTTTACTATATAGTTCCTGTTTTGTACTGATTTCCAATCAAAAGCGGGCTATTTATTTCCTCAGGACGTAATCATTACATACCATATGTACTGTTTATTATGTTTTAGAATTTTGTTTTGTTTTGTTTTTGGAGAGTCAAAAACAAGGTTTTTACATAATTTTCGGGACATTTTGATTCGGGAGATATTGGAAGAATAGAAGGGCTTCAACTAAGTGTTAATTTAACATTTCCACGAATTTCAATGAAAATTTTGAAACTTTAAAAATTGTGAGAAGACACGAACAAAAAAATACCCAATAAATTTCTCGTCAGTTGCTTGATTGTTGTCGTTTTTTTCTTTCTCAAGTTTTATTTTTTCCTGATAACCTATATAGTTTCTTTTAATTTTTAAATAATAATTAATTATTATTATTATTATTATTATTATTATTATTATTATTATAGGAAGTGACACCATACAAGAATGGCGTATTGTTTTCCTATTGTAAACTCTTTTTTTCCCTTTTGGTTGATTGCAGTTACTCAAATCTCGTATATATGTATACTATATGCAGTGATTTGAAGAATCCCCCTTCTTTTTTCCAAAACAAAAAAAGAAAGAAAGATATTTTTAAAAAATAGTATTGACATGTGTATGAACGTTATCTATATTTTAATTATTGTCATTTTGAATCATATGTCTCATAGGTACATAGAATTTACTTCCGATTGAGAATGCTCTGCTTATTGAATGTTTCTATATACATATATTGAATTCTCTCCCACCCCCCTCCCCCTCCCCCTATCTCTCTCTCTCTCTCTCTTTATCTCTCTATCTCTATATCTTCTACAATAATATTAATAATACTTCATAAGACTGACCTCCTCTTGAATTCTCTAGTTTTTACTGCTGTTAGTTTCCTATGTAACAATATATTCTCCAGGTTATGATTTGGTTCCGATAACCAATAAGCTAAGAATTTTCAAACGTATTTATAAATACTTTAATTACTACTATTGGTGTTTTCGCATCTCTTTCTCTCTCTCTCTCTCTCTCTCTCTTTCTTTCTATTTCTTTCTCTATTTCTCTTTATAGTGGCTGTGTCAACGTTTGAGTTTTTGGTTTCTCTTAACCTCTGTCTTTCTCTCTCTCTCTCTCTAAATTCTAGTACTTACATATAGATGGGATGAAAAAAACTCTTTATGACATGTCTAATTTATTTATATATCTGCTATGGCGTCCATACTTTTTTCTCATACAGGAATATGTAGTAGTTACCTTAGTTATCATAAATTAGTACAGTCAAATTTAGCTAGGGCTCTATTATACGGTACTCTCTCAAAAGGGTTCTTTGAGAATCGTAGTAATAACTAATTCTATGAGGGTTGTAGCCGAAACCTGCCTGACCCATTGGGGATGGAAAGTGTTTGAGGGATAATTTCAGAAAATGTGTCTTCCGATGAAAGATTTCAGCTTTTAGTTTGTATTAGAATTCTATGATTTTGGAATAATTAATTATTATTATTACAAGAGTTGAACTATAGTCTGAGTGTATTTTTTTATTATTTACACTGGGCTTTGATTTTAAATTCTCTACTTTGGTTCTCATATGTCTCACTTTGACCTGAAGGGATCACTTACATAAGTATTGTAAGTCTCAGCAACATTTTGGGAATGTAGAAATATATGACACAATGTAAATTTCCCATGCGATTCGATTTGAGTTATTACTTTTGTATACTAGTCTTACCCGTCTAGTATTATATATATATATATATATAATTATTATATGTATATTAGACGGGGGAAAAAGTGGAATTTTGAAGAAGAAAATAGTATTGACTATTTTTATAAAATTGTGTATAGTGTTGTGATTATGATTGAGTAGCTACACTCAGTATACTAGTTGATATGATGTTAGTTGATGAACACAGGAGAGAGTGCTGGTGGGGACGACCGTTGTTAATAATTATAATTAATTATATAATTAATTATATATTACTTACAAAAAAGCATTCCTACGAATCTCTCCTGGGGAATCTAAATAGGACAGTATCTTTAGTGTAGTGACTATTATTATACGTATGAGTAAGACTATTGACTATATAATTGTCAACATATATCAGCAGACATCCGTGTTGTTTGATGAGTTTCGTCAACCATACATATGTAGCTTCCAGTAATATCCGTCCGTCCAATGCAATACAGAACTTTTTTCAAAGATGATGCCAGTTATTGTTATTCATATCTTTTGGGGGTTCCTTCTCGATTCTTCTTGTTAGTGAGAGTTTAATTTGAATCTTGTTTTGAGCCATTGAGGTTTTTTACGGATGCTGGTCAGTTCTCAGATGAAGTGTTCCCGTGGGTCAGAGGCCACGGTGTAAACTATTGAGTTAATTATTGTTTTTCCTTGTAATTGATTTTAGATAAAAAAAAAACTGATTATAGTTTCATTCTGGAATAATTTTGATATGGGGGCACAATTTTAGCACCTAGCTATTATGTTGCATTATTTATTATCTAGTATTTGTAATCTGTCCATGAGTTTTTTTTGCAGAATTTTTGTTTATTTATTTATTTATTTGTTTATTTTTGAATCTGTTCTATATCTAGTTTCTGTCGGACAAGTACCTTTTCAGTGTAGTTTGACTCAGTCTAATAATAATATGTATTCCGTAAAGACATTTAATTATATATTTGTAACTTACACCAAGCATGACACATTTTCTGAAATTCATTGTTTCCTCCTGCCTCTCGCTCTCTATCTCTCTCTCTCTCTCTCTTTCTCTCTGTCTCTGTTTCTCTCTATTTCTTTCTTTTCCTTGCGTATTCACAGTCAGTGAGAAATGTATTGGAAATGTCAATAATAAATTTCTGTAGAACTCTGTAGCTAATAATGATCATTGTGTCTGACAGCCTTTAGAAGCCGTAATGATTAGACGTATTGAATTAGTTAGATAGACTGTATTCCCTAGAATTTATCCCTGAAGAGAATATAGTTACCGAGCTGGAATTAATAGATCCGAATTCCAATGATTCTTTTTTATTTTAAACAAGTCAATTCTACAGTTTCCAGGAACTATTGCCAAGTTCCTGTAGTTATTTGGGTATCATCCCTGTATGTTTGGGTAGGATCTTCTATGTGTGATTCTATGAAGTTGTTAGGGCAGGATAGCTTCATTGTGGAATTTCCCATTGATATCATTCATTGAGCTGGTAGGCTTAGGGCTTTAATTAGTAAATAATGGATATACATATATGAACTTATATGTATCTATGCCTTCTTGAGTCTTAAATCTGTGAAAGCTATCTATCTTCTTGGGCTTGTGAATATTTGGAATGGATTTTTATTATTATTATTGTGAATGAGGAAGACTGCATTGCGTATAAAAATGTGTGCATGGATTTTTATATAGATATCTGTACTGTACATTATTTGTGTGTGTGTGTGTGTGTGTCTTTCAATGTGTGCCATATTTGTTGTGCCAGATTGCTTGAATTTGAATCTTTAGGGAATTCTAAGGGTTTTGTTATTTTTTTCAACCATTACTCTCAGTATGGTTTTATTTTATTTTAGGTAATAATGATTATTAGATTCTTGAAACTTTTATTAGTTATTTTGTTTTATTACCGCACTATTTCTAGACTTGGTGAGTTTGCCAAGAGGGTAGAGTCTAGTTGATAGCTATAGCTTTAGGTTTTGAGACCATTTCTTATGTGTAGATACTTGGGTAGATTCGTATTTGATGTTTTACCTTTCCCTGGTGTTGCTGTTGATGTTGTTATTTTCTTGTGTGTTGCTCCATAATTTTACTTTTCCCTTCCTCTCGTTGTCCTCCTCCTCCCCATAGAAAAGAAAGTTGCTGTTGTTGTTCATGGTTGTTTGTAGAGTGTTGACCTGAAATTATTAGACTACTTTTAATTATACTACATGCACAAACTTGTCCGTGTCTTTCTCCTCAAGCAGTTTGAATTTAATAGAGTTCGTAATTACAAATTGTTAAATACACTATATTGAGTCAATTGCCCCAGAAAAATAGTCACACTTTGAGTTGATTACCAATTATTATATTATATTTTGTATATTATTTTGATTTATGGAAATGAACACTTTATGTTTTTTTTCTTTTTGTGTACAGTTTTTTTTTTAGTTGAAGTAACTTATTTAGTTTATATTTTCCTAATTTTAGTTTCCTCTGTATAAATAAATATTGTACGACTGTGTATGAGTTTTTCCCGAGTAATTTGTCGAGAGGGTGACGCTCCATGAGGATTTCCTGATTTGAGAAAAGAATAATGATAATACTATTGTTATTATTATTATTATTATTTGTTTGATAAAGTTTGTTGAGGAAATTTTGTAGTTCAGTTCCATAAGAAGATTTTGTGGGAATACTTTGTTTTCTGGAATAATTATATGATGATACTACTGGAGGAAACATTTTTGTTGCAAAAATTATTTTGGAGAAAAAAAGAAATGTTGCTTAAAACTATGTAGTGGATTTAACTTTCAGTATTTAATTAATAAGGTCTCAGTTTTGAATGAGTTCTGAGGTTGACGGATTACTGTATATAGGAGTCAAAAAAAAATTTTTTGGGAGGTTATTTAAAAAAAAAAAAAAAAGAGAAAAAAATTGAAAAGTGTGATGTCTGATGATACGTGATGATGACTTGTGTAGCCCTGCTGATCATCACCAGACTCATGTGGGTCTGAGTAATTCGGTTTCTTCTTCGGCGGGTCTGGCAAGTTATGTGGGGAGCGGCGGTGGTCCCACGAATGTTTCATCTGTGTCGGCAAGCACCCTTCTTAACAACAACAGCCTTTCCTCTTCTACCTCTGCCACCTCTTCTTCTCTCAGTTCACCACACACTAATCACTCTAAGAGTAATAATCACAGTACTTCGTCCACTAGCTCCATTCCCTCTCATTCCTCAGCTAGCAACAACACGAGTCATGGTCCACATGGACACTCTTCTTCATCTTCCCATCCCCACTCCCATGGTCATGGTCTCAGTCATGGCCAACATCTCATGGGAATCATTAGTTCTCTCACGTCGGGTGCTCATGGGTCACTCCATTCCGGAAACCAACATTTAGCTCCTCCACCTCCTCCTCCGCATGCTGTACCTTCACCTCTTCCCGAGCCCACCTATGTTAACCTATAGTCTTTAGCCTCCTGCCCCTCATACTCAGTCTCCTCTATTTGGGGCAGTCTTCGACACTGACAATGCTATATCTATACTTATACCTATATGGAGAAATACAGTGAGATCCCAGTGTCACTTGTATCTCATAGTTTACCAATCTACAACAGCTGAGCCAGTTTTAGAGATATGTTTTTATTAAAACAGTATTTATATTCTCTATATCTTCTATAAATATATCTATATTTACCAAATTATATGACATTCTCTAGTACTCATAAGTAATCATGTACAAATGATTACTTCCATATTAGGGACTGTCCCCCTACCTCAAATGCTACATATTCAAAGAGATTTAAAGGGAGGACAGGGCTAGCTGATGTAATTAAAGTTAACCCTTGGTTACAATAGCCGTTATTACTATAAGTATATATATTTGGAAGACCGAACGAAGCTGTAGAGTTGGACTTGGTCAAGAGGACAGGAGGCAAACATTGAGATTGTGTTAGTTGGTAGGATTTGAAATCCAATGTATCTAATCTTTCTTTTGGATTATATTATTCTACATACTTTTCTAGAGTTAGGGAATTTTTAATGGTATGTATTTGTAAGGCGGAATTGGATACAGGAGGGATGGAAGGGATCATTTCTACACTGGGAATACTATCTAGATGCTTTTGTGTAGTAGTAATTTTTATACTATGGATGGATTTCCACAGGATTCGTATTATTCAAGGTGTAGGTCAAATAGTATTCTATACATGGACGGGCAAAGTTTGCCAATGGCAATGGAAATAATTGTGCTTAGGATCTTTAAGGGATTATACCACTAGTCATAAACGTAATTAATTACAGATATAATAATTATTATTACGGACAAACTCTAGTCAGTACGTTATATAGGGTCTCTCTCTCTCTCTCTCTCTCACACACACACACTCTGATAATTAATAGTGTAACTTAGTTATTACAGTTATGTGTGACCAGTCAGTATTGTGATTGTATTGAGTTATGTTCAATTGTTATATAATTCTCTAAATGTCCTCCATGGGTAATGTATAGTCATGTACATAATTATTGCGTAGGTAGATAGTATGCTAAAAAATAATAATTAATTATTGTAAACCACATTGTATGTGTGTCGTAGTTGATTGTGATAACTTGGAAGGTTGAGAATTTTGAACGTTTTTGTGATACATTTTCCAATACCCTTGCTACTACCTTTTGTAGAGAAAGGAGAAGATTGACACGGAAACACAAAGTAAAGTTTGAGATAAAAAAAAACCTTATGGGATTAAGCACCAGCGAAACCAGCTACTCCGTAGGATGTACTAGTTCATAGTAGGATTTTTCTTTTGAGATTACAAATATGAAAGGTAGCAAATGCTGGTTAGTATATTGTAGACAAACTATTTAATAACTAGTAAGGGAATTTGAGTCAAATGTGATTCTTATTAATTTACATTGTCATAATTTTATGAGCAGTGTTTTGAGTCATTCCTTAAAAAAATTGTCCCCTTCCATGAAAAACCTATTATGATATATTTTGGTGACCGAAATGTTTTTCCCATTGAGAACATTCGTCTTTCGTAACTTCCTGAAATCTCCCTCTCTTTCTCTCTCTCTCTCTCTCTCCCTCTTTCCCCGTAGCACATACTACAAGCACACACATTTCTCTCTTGTTGACATAAGAGTGCACACAAGATGTGACTGGTTAGAATGTTGAAAGGAAACTGTATCTGTGATAATATTTTTTTTAATGTAATTTTAAAATTATTACATGTATTTGTGTACAGTGAAGGAAAGGGGGAAAAAAGAACATCGAAGTGAGAACTCAATCGAATCGCAATCACAACATATTATGTTCTTAGCTATTAAATTCACTCGTAGTCTCATCTACAACAATAATTATTTGAACTCTCTCACATACCATTGGGTTACTTTTCAATATAGTAGTTGTGAATGAGCAATAATATAATCATGGATGATGGGGATAGAAGATGTAGTTAGGGATGAGAACCAAAACATATATGTACACACTCACATACATGCACACACTGAAAGCTGGGAAATCTGTAGAGTATAAGAAAAGAGGAAACACAAGCAGGAGACTGAAGGTACACAAAAACACTCCCGCACCGAGAATGAGAATTTATAGTTGACATGAAAAACGCAGTTTTTGTTCTCTTGCGGAGATTCTCAAAGAGGATTCTGAGGTATTATATGGTATTTTGTGTACAATTTAGATTAGGAAAAATATTGTTTGCTCTTCCTGAATTTTCAATGAGTTTTATATAAATATATATATATATATTTTTTTTTTACATATTATGATGATTTGGTCTTAGTTGAAGATTATGGGTTTAGTTTCCTTTTTTTAAATTGTTCCTTGAGTTTTTCAGTGTAGTTTCTGCATGGCCATCAAATAGCCTTGTTACGACAGGTTAGAGGTAGCTCCGGAAGGATATGCATGAGGAAGGGTTCATATACATATGAGTTGATTTTTTCTATACATTTATATGTAGATAAGTTCGGGTTGCACTTGGATTCAAAAATTATTATTATTGAATTGGAAGCATGATGTTTTAGTTTCGGTTCGGGCGGGTCTTGGCCCAAGGGGAATATTTTGCTGGCTTTTGAGAGCATGTTGCATGGAAATAATTATTAAAGTTTTGGGTTTATTTCAGTATGGTGGTGGTACCATGTGTCTGTGTCTGTACTAAGTTACTAACAGTTTTTACTTTTTTTTTCTACCTCTATCTCTTTCTCTCGGATTGTATTTTTAAGTGAGAGTTGAGGCTGATGGAGGTGATGGTAATAATTAAATTGTGTGACTGTTTGCAGGAGGAAGAAGAAGTGCATTCGTTACCTAGAAGGGGATGGTGGCGATGGTGGTGGCCTGGGCAGTCCTGATGATAATCTGGGATCTGCAGGAAGTGCGGGTGAGGCTTGTACTCCAGACTCGAAAACCGGCATGGATTCTGATATGGACAAATCTTCCGATATGGGAATGTCCAGTCCAAATTTTAGCCTCACATCTCCTGGTAAGTTTATTGGAGGCTGATGATGGGACTGATGTGTAGTAAATGTGCGGGTATTGTAATTTGTAGAGAGGGGTTTTGAGAAGGTGTGATAATAATTTTTTTTTGTTCTGTTTTGTAGGAATGTCTCTGGCGTCTCCTGGCATGTCTCTGACATCCCCTGGAATGTCATTGCCTTCACCAGCCCTCACCTCACCTTGTCCGTCGGGAATTCTTCCTTCACCAGCGAGCTTGGCGTCACCCGCCGTCAGTTTACCTAGTCTTCAGTCGCCCATGACACCATCGCTGGATGATCGACATCCAATTTCCTCCGTGGGCTCTACAAATAGTTCCGCCAATTTCACGACAACCTCTACTTCGTCCGTGACGACGTCCTCCTCGTCGTCTTGTACATCACCTGTACTACCTTTACCTCCCTCCCTGCTTGGTCTTTCTGCTCCACTACTGTCGTCGTCATCCAGTAAAAACCATCTCAGTAACCACTCGAACAATCATCATTCTCATCATAATCATCATCTGGGACACTTATTTAATAACAATAACAACGGCTTGCCTCTGCCACTACCCCTACTACCGTTACCCAAAGGGCCGCTTCCTCATAGGAATCCCGTCGGAGCTAACCCTCATGACATCAACAATCCTCTCAGTGTGAACCAATTGACTGGACAGTGCAATAGCTCGTCATCACTCAATTCGAACTCGGCCAAAAGTCGGAGTAAACCGTCGGCTGAGAATGGTAATTCCACCCCTGCTGTGATCGGTGTCACGTGAAAATCGTTTTTGTTAGTGAGATAGCCAAATCTAGTTAAACATCAACTTACTGTTATCGCTAGTATCATTATTGTGCTCTTCTTTGTCATTTAATCAGTAGCATTTGCCACTCCTCATGTGGAATGTCAACTTCACTCACTTTCTTCTTCTCACCTGCAAATAATATGATTCCCCCCCCCCTTTCCAAGGAGAATCCACACACTATTTTCAGCTAGATACGTACAGGACTGAAGCAGATCAAACGAACATGTCATGTCGTGGTTTTTTTGATTTTTTTCTGCTATTTTGTACCTACCAGCAAATACGGACGCCTCCATTGTAGGAGCCGGGAAATTATATTGAACCAATATTCTTTGTATCCTTTCCTCGAGTTTAATGTATCCTATATGAAATTTTAAATTTATGAGGTTAATTCAGTCGCTATTCCCCTTTTAATGTTAACTGCAAGAGTTGCTGCACTTAAGTATGTACCCCGACTAAACTTAACTTGATCAGTCGAATACTAATTTTATACTCTCAGGAACCTGTTTGATTTGAGTACTTGAAGAGTGAGACTATTTAAATGAAGCACTAGTGAGAAATTTTAATTTTATCTTACCATTGCGGAACGGTATTCACACACACTCTCCTGACTTGTCTGTTTCAAAATTATTTTGTTATATTGTGAGAAGGTATACATGAAATGTGGACATTGAACGAATTGATTTTTGCTTGTTAATTTTAATTTTTAAAGAAACAAGAAGTTATTGAAAAGAAAAAATTATGATCTCAAAGTCATCGATAAAAAAGAGTTCAAAACGATTCACATTAAGTGCTTGTACGACCGCAAACTCACACGCCGGAGTTCTTTTGTGTCATTTTCAGGGGCTTTTGTAAAAGAACAAGTTGTAGTAATCTTATGTTGCTTCTAATGAATAATATGTTCCCTCATTAAGTAGTTGTTATTAATTTATATTTGTACTAAAAATGAAGCGATTGACAATACTTAATTTTTACATTATTAGTTTTTAAAATGAGACTAACAGTAACTATTATTTATGGAGAAAAACTAGCATTATGTTCATTCATGAATGGAGACGATTTTCCGTGAGAAATGGGTATGCGTCTTATTTGGCAGAACACACCTGTTCGAAATAGAGATGATATGCAGGAAATGGCATGAAAGAAAAGCACCACACTGGTAAAAAATTTAAAAAGCTTTGCATGGGGAAATGAAAAACAGAACTGAAAATTTAAGACTTGGAAAATAATAACCTCTTAAGTTTACTGTGGGTAGTATTAAATTAGTCATATTTTCAGCGAGTGCAACTATTGTGTATAGGTAAAGAAATTTGTTCTTGGTTTTTTTTTTTGTTTTTTCGATTATCGAAATTCTACTCAGTGCCAAAATTTAATTTTCTACTATGTATGTACGTTAACTATTAGAAGTAAACATTTTAAAAAGTCCGTGTATTATGGTGGTATTTAAGGAAATCAATGAAATTATTACCATTGAATTTGTTGTATTTAACTTATTTTAAAAAACTTTCAATATGTTGTTGTGATTCCTCTATATAATTATATGTAGCCGCTGAAATTGCTATCTATGTTAGCATTATTAATAATTAATGTATGTAGCATTATTCATTATATATTACTTATTTATTGTTGTGGTGCCATTAACAGATGTTAAGCGCTCTTTTCAATTCAATGATTGTACTCTCCCTTAAAACAAGTAACTTCTGTCTTGTTGCCGTTAATATGTCAAAACACGATGACCTGGGACGCATGAACTAGTTTCAATTTTCTTTTGAGCTGCGGAACAGAAAGCGATGGCAATTTTACTTACATTTAGTCTTACTTGTAACTAATTATACCTCATACTTAAGAACTTTTAATACTTATAATTTTGTTACAATTACTTATCCTCGTAGGACTTACTTAGCGTAAAATATCATTGAGGGTACTTTATGAAAGTATTTTAACAATCCAGCTCTTGCTTTTACGAGCATTCAAGGAAACACATACGGATGCACACAACCGGACAATCAGATTTTAACAAATTTTCTTTTATTTTACTGCAAAGAATTTCCGTTATGTCCACGTAATCCGAAGATATGAAATCATAGGCCATCTTTTTAATCACACTAGCCCATAATATGATCTCTTTTTGTAACAATTTGTTTCTGTCGCTGGATGTTTTTTAATCGTGCAAGGCGGTAATCACTGTTATCCCTTCCAGAGTTTTAAGAACATTTTTGGAGATCATTTTAACTTGAAGATCAGAGAAGGGTAGATATTTTCTGGGAAAGGCAGGTGTGACAATTTTACATGAACGTATTTCTGATTTTAAATTTTTAATCTTGATGGGCCCGTGCAATCAGTTTTACTTTTACTAGGCGATCATGGCTTGTTTTTATTGACTCAAGAGTATCAAATTATTTTCGTAGGTTATATTTTAAGGAAAGTACAGGCATTTTTTGAAAGGAAGGCAATTAATGAAATATGCAGACAAATCAGCGCTGGAATGCAGTAGGTAGATATGCTAAGAATAATGCAGAGTTATGGTCCCTTTGATGGCATTAAATGTGACGATGAGAAAAGCCGTGGAACACACAACAACCAGAATTCACATATCTGTTGTAGTTTTAGCAGCATCGACGTTACTCTCACAAGTTTATTTTATTTACAGGTATAATAATTACGCATAATATGATTTTTACCAGTTTCAAGTGTGTCTTATTTTTCTGCAGTAGTCTTTCTCTTTTTTTTTTGAACATAATGTGAACAGTAGACAGTGAAAGAGTAGTTGTTTTGTTTAGTTAGTACTGTTTTTCAGGTAAGGCAATTCGTCACATTATAATTATTCTACTTTTATTTATTATCTCCCCTGGAAAAATACGTGTGTAATTTGTAAACACGATCTTATGGTAGCATTAGGCAGGTGGAAAATGATCCCAATGATGATGGATTTCCTCATAATTTTTATTTATTTATTTTGCGAGTATGTTACTGTAAACTTGTAGTAGATGGAAATGAACTTGACCTCTAGGACGGTGATGTCGCTGGGAGAATTTTCTTTCTTATATTTCACTTCCTCTGAATTATTTTGAGTTTCAGGGAGTAATACACTTATCATGTATAGGGAGTGTAGAGTACACAAAACACACATACACACTTACTAAAATGTAGGAAGGTCGGAAAAATTGAAACAAGTGCAAAATTAATGTTCGTTACAATTTACAATAGGGTATTGATAAATTATTTAGATTACTGGGAGAAACAGCAGGAGATGAAGAGTACTACTACCTGTATGCTATATTATAGGAATAGACAAGCTAAGAAATTTTAATTTATTCGCGAGGTTTTTCAACAATGTAAAACTTTAAGGGAGAGAAATGTAGTGTAAGGCAACAAACCACTTTAACATAGTAGTTACTATTAATTTTAAGATGATTACATTTTACGTAATATATATAAAATATATCTTGAGGATAATAAAAAATTACTTGTTGTCAGTATGTTTGTATGTACGATGTATGTTTTTTTTGTGAATGTAAACTATGTATCATTATTCAGTACATGATACGCTGTGTAAAAGTAATATATAGTTGATGATACAGTTACTCTAGCAATATGTTTAAACGAATCCAAGTAAGTATAAATATTAATTAAGCATAGTGAACAAAAAATTGTAAGTGTACTAAATTTTAGACGATGGACATTTGCAAAGAAATAATCAAAATGATGCGTCAATATAAATCTATATATATAATGTACGATGTGAATGTACTACTATTGCTACTATACAAATGTATAAGATGGAGTTTAAGTGTGTGTAAATATTTAAACTTTTACGTTGTTTTTTCCTAAAAAAATGAACGTAACATGCAGCATTCCTGTCACAACAACAAAGTAACCATTATGTGAATTAAGTTTGAGAATAATTGTTATGTATGTATAGTATGGTGTGAGTTACATAGAGATTTCAGGAACAAGTGGTACTGCTACTCTATATGCGCCATGTGTCCCAGACAACATTTCAAGTTGCAAGGACAGTTCAGTAGAATGTGGAAAAAAAACCCTACAGTTTATCATGAATTGTCAAATTTTCTGTGTCCTTTTTCAAAAGAATTATCCGTACATTCACATCTCTACGAATATGCAACACTGCGGCGCTTTTAACATATGACCCGTTCATTCTTACGAGCGTGTAACAACACACACATACACACATGAGAAAATAATATTATGTTGAAAATGTTGTCTTTTTAGGGTTGCGAACAAGTTGTCGATATTATATGAAATTAAACCATAATAAATGTAATATGTATTGTAAAAAAAATCCATCTCTGCAAACAATCCTGTCAATATTGATTCTATCTTGCATTTGCGTCCAATCAAATTCCACTTTACCATCTTAACGCTGATGACGGTTAAATTGAAAATAGAGAATGCTCTGTTTTTGTGAATGTGATTATATTCAATAAGTATACATAATTAACTTGCACTTGCTTCTAACAAGAATTACTAGTTCAATACAATAAGGGTCCGAGTTCTATACGAAACAATACATACTTGATTTCAATATCTACCCTTATCACTTGTCTCAATTCACACACTCTCACATGATTTCATTCTTATACTGTAATTACAGTCCCCATCCTCCGCTCCATGTCACCATCACCAGCAGGACGAATGCTGCTCTTGCCGGTTTATTATATAATGTCATTGTATTTTGTGTGTATGATATTAGTGAGATACAATATTTCATTATTCCAAAAACTAACAATTCAATGTTTACCAAGTTAAAATATATAACAATCATCATATTATCATTATAGTATCATTAATTCAATATCCAACAGCATGCATATCTATCACTTAAGGAGATCATTTCGTGGGAGTACGCTCTTTTAATGAGACCACACAAGAGGCCAATAGTAAAGAAACTTTATTAAACACATGCATATTCTGCACTGACAGTAACACATACAATGTATTATTTGCCAAGGGGCCATAATTAATTCCACTTGAAAATTATTTCTACCGCAATAAAACGCGTAAATATGTAACATGAGATCCATTGTCATCTTTCATTTTTAAAACTAACCTGGAAATCTTTGAATACTTTCACCACTTTTTGGCACTGCTGATTGTGAGCTGATTATGAATTTGCTATTTTCGTTCCTATTTATGTAGCTAACGCTTAACTAACACTTCAGACGTATTTTATGTCAAGGTTTGATCGTTATCCTATTTTCTAAATAAATTAGATGCTTTCTATTTCAGTCTAAAATTGAGGATGGACAGAACATACAGGGAAATAGTACCCACCAATCCGTTTACACCGATGGAGGTAATGTCAGGGAAGGGGTGCCCTTTTCTGGGCAAGGGTTCGGTGTCATTTGATTAGACTTGAATATGATTTCAGGCCTTGAAGCTTTCGTACAAGACTGTAAATAACAAATGTTATGTGATACAATAAACTGTGACGTATCAGAATTATTGGATTAATTTGACAGGAAATTGTGCTTAAAAGAAGCAATTACATTATGAGGTCACATAATGCTATATGTGAATACAAATTGTCAGAATTCACAAAAATATTTATAACTCAAAAATACCTCTTCAAAAGCTACTGTGAATGAATTGGCCAAGTCCAGAGTGGTGAAGACAACCCGGAACTCCCGAACTGCCGGAAGAGAGTTGGGAGCTGCAAGAATGTCAGCTGCAGCCGTCCATTTACAGCAGTACATCCGGTGCTCCTCATCCACTGTCAGTGTCATGGTGTTCCAAGAGTAAATGGGATGACTACAAATAAGATCGTTCGTATGCCTCGCAATGAATTCCAATTGGTCAAAGCAGTCATCGTTGCCCCAAATTTTTAAAGTACCAACGCCTAGGACTCCATACTCTGCAATTTTAATTTGCTCACATAATTACACAATTATACCCCTCCGTCCTCATAATTAACACAAATTGTACATAATATCCTCCTCAAATAACTTGGGTTACATAATAAGTTAAGAATGAAGCATAACTTTCCTGTAGACTTCTTATCTTTTCGTACACAGAGCACAACGGAGTGTTTCAGCATGAATTTCATCCGGTACGGAAATCTTAAGAATTTTGGAGGAGCTGCAAGTTCCTCCGCCCGCTTCAAGTTCACCTCTGCCCTCACGACATTGTTATGGGGTAGTGGAGGAATCCTCACAGGGCTTCCTCGACTGCTACTTTTCTTCGGCCCGCCTTCCTCCAGTTCCAGAATTGTTGAGGGGATGTCCCCTCCCGAAATTACCTTGTTCATTTGCACAATAGGAACGATCCTCTTGTCGGGCAGTTCCAGCAATTTCCCCGTTCTGGTACATGGGATGGCACTTCTGCTCAAGCGGGGTCGTGGAAGTCCTCGACGCGTCCACACTTCCTTCTTGCAGACATTAAGAACGCAGAGGAATTCAGCACAGACTCGTTGGTTCTCGAAATTAAAAATAAACTGCTCATCATTTCGTCTATTTGGGGATTTCGAGGGTTCAATGTCAATCGTTAGCGGATTCTGCATGGACACGCGCAAGTGAACTGTCAGAAGACGATTGAATTTCACCACGATTCGGTTCTGCTCCTTCACAAATGCCATGACCCAGTGTTGGGCTACAATCAGAAGTACAATTTACAATAATGGAATTAATATCAATGGTCATTATTGCTGTACAATTCTACTGGAAATTATTATTATTACATTTGATGACAATAATAATTATTATTATTGATATTGACAATGAGGCTGAATTTCCGTGACTACTTACAAGTAGTCGGGCTTTTGAGGAACACTATGAAAGAATCATAACTGGCGACGTTGTTGGGATTCTCCACATGAATAAGCCTAGCCTCAAAGTAATGAATGATTTCATTTCCCATTTGACGAATCTTACGGTGAGCGTCCAGAGGTAGTTGGGGGTAACGTTGGAGCTGGTCAATGTAGCGCATTTCCCCGTCGTCCGGAACGGGTCTGGGTGGTCCAGTGTACACTGCGGGTGTGAACAGGGGAGGATGAGTGTAGGAAACAAAGTGCTTCATTTCTGAGGGGCATGTTGCAATAGGAGGAAAGGATGGTCCTGTCACTACTGGCTGTGAGGCAGCACAAATCCCGTTGGGGTCCACAGCTAATTCCATATTGTCTCGTATCGGTCTTCTGGTCACAAGTATCCACGAGCCTGAGAATCTCACCGGCTGGACTGTTTATGAGGATGAATGATGATGAGGTGCAGAGACCTTGGTCAAATTCTCACCTGTCGTTACAGTTTTAGTATCTCTACAATCAACCAATTTCTCCATCCGTTGTTGCAAAGTTGCAAGAACTATTTGCAGAGTTACAAGAAGAACTTTTAAATTCACTTGCTGTAAAGACCTGACCTGATTATACCTATAGCTTTTATTGGAAACAAAAGTTCAGCTACACAGTAATAGCAACTACTCACATTGCCTTTAATATGGGATCAAAAGTTTGTACTTTTTGCATAAAACTGCTACTTTAGCTAGTTTTTATTTTCGAATTTTGTACTTCTTTGAATTCTTTCTCAAGTAATTTTTTAAAATAATTGCAAATTTAATTTGTCCTTTTGGGAATTGAGTAACCATAACATTTTGCATGAATGTAATTAACTGTACATACTAAAATGTGAGAAGAAACTACAAAAATAATAATATAATAATAAATTATGAAGTTTTCATGAGCATCATTTCATGGAGTACTGTGATTTATTGATTTACTTACTTGTTTCTTAAAATTAACAGATAGCAAACTAGTAACAACAGAATCTTAACTGTCAGATGGGAAAAAGATACAAATCAGCCAATTAAAGTGGACCATGAAGAGAAACATATTTATCAACCTTGTGTTCCTTTCTTGGGAAGTTCTTGGGATATTGTTTGGAGCTCGTGGAACAATTTTTGAACAATTTTGACAACGATTTAATTTATCTAAGCAGCTTATAAATGATGCTATTGCCACAATTCGTGGATAGCATTTCATCACTTGTGCAATTATTTATATTCACGTTTGAAACAAATATTTTTCTGTAATAAAAGATTTTTGAAAACATTATGTACTGCATATGTCGTAATACCATTGTGGTATCAGTGAAATAAATTATTTCTTTCTCTTTTCGGAATGTTCTACGTAATTCCAACGTTCAGAAGATTTACATACATGATGTGTGAATAAACTTCCATTTTAATAGCTCGGTTAACCAGAGATTACATATAAAGAAGAGGAAACTGTGGAAAAATTAATGTTATTTTTTGAATTTTAAAATCCTATGAATCTGCTTAAGTAATCAAATTATTTTCGACCTCTGGCATAGGAACACAACCAGCATGGCCGCAATTTTTTAAAATTTGCCCATGATCATTAACAGTGTTCGGAGTGGAAAGATCATGCTGAAAGATAAAATCTGTTACCCAAAGTATTTAGATGCTGAATTATTACACATCAGAAAGGTACTTACAAGAAATGCCTACCCAAGAAAATTCATAGAACAAAGAATCAACCGAATGAGAAACAAGTTAGTACATCCGATGATAACCAACATCTCACAAGCAACAATGACAGAAAATCATGCCACACCTATATCTGCATCAGATACATCAATGTCTCTCTCATCAATCATAGAAACAGAAAACAAGATTGAACCATGGATTCCAATTCCAAACATAGGCAATATTTCTAATAAGATCGCAGGATACTTACAAAGAGTCTTGAAATGGAAACCTACTTTCTTTCCCCGTATAAAAATCCAAAACTTAATAAAAAGTTTAAAAGATGGAGAAAATTATGAGAAACAGGGACTATACATCATCCCTTGTAATACTTGCAATTCAATATACGTCGGGGAAACCTATAGGCACCTAAACACGAGAGTGCAAGAACATAAGGATAATGTCAGAAGAAAAGAATATAAAAAGTCAGCTATTGCATTGCAAGACACAATAAGAAACAGAAGTCATCAAATTGCATGGAACGATGCAAAGATTGTTGTTCCCGAACATCTTCATTTCCTACGACAAATAAAAGAAGGTTTAGTTATCTAACAATCAAAACAGTCATTGATGAATGTCAATCAAGGTTTTATTTTAAGCAACGCAACGCATGGAAGCCAATAATCCCGAATTTAATAGATTGATATTGTTATTAATTTAAATTTTTCAACGAAATATTTAATTTTTTGCAAAATATTCACAACTCAATTTTATACAGTAAAATAATGTAAAAATTATATAAATACTACATCAAACAAGGATAACATAGTCATGATTAAGCCCTGAAGATGAACACTGTTGGAGCTCGAAAGCTTGGCAAATAAATTGATTCTAAGCAATATCCACGTATTCCAATTATTTAAACATGGTTGATATTAAAGATCACACTTCTTATTTTTTAATGACATTTTTCAAGGCTTCGATAATTCCATTTATTTCTGATTGGGGGAAGCTGATCTTTTTCAGGCGGATCTGCATGATTCGAATTTACTTTGTAGTCGATGATGATACTTGAACCTTTTTCCTGTGGCAGAATCAGTAGGGGTTGATGGTTTATGTTGACTGTCCTCTATTTTGTTAACAAAGCTAAATACAAACGCTACATGCTCCATTTCAGCATTCCACATTGTAAACTGAATCAATGTAGATTAATACATAAAATTAGGGTAAAATTAAGGAGGCTGTAAATACAATAGCATCAATACCTTATTGTACTGTTATTTAAACTGTAATCCAGGAAATTCATTTCTTTTAAAACCTAGTTCGAAAATATTCACTGTGGTGGAATTTTAATGGTTTTTATGATGTAACTATAATAGAATTAAACGAGCATAAACAGCCATCGGCTTCGCCAATGGAAAACAAAGAAAGCCGCTGAGCTTCGGCCCAAAGCTAAAAATACTATTCATTATTTAATATAATATTTTTTTATTATTTAATCTTTACTAAGCTTCGCGCGAAATTAAAAAAGTTTATGATAAGGACAAATTATTGTTTCAAGGATTTTTTGTGCTTTGTTAGAAAAATACACCTTTTACTTTTTGTACTAATTTTTAAATTAGATGTAGCTTTCTTATTGGCTCGTAGATTTGGCGCGAAAATTCAAAAAGTTTATGACATGACCAAATTATTGTATAAAGGATGTATAAACTAAAATTACTATTGCTTCGCGTTACTGCATTACTTTTCTGGTCACATGGGTAAATAGGGTTTGAAAATCTGTGCTGTAAGCTGTTTCCTTTAAATTTTTGCCAACGGTCTAAATGAACCATGAGCCTTTATAACTTCTCCGTGCATGTTGACCTGCGGAAGCAGAGATTAAAATATTTATATATGATTGTATAAACAAGATTACTTATTCACAAGATACGCACCGCTATATCTCCTGAACCTCGGAACTTGAGTGCAATTTGGTCGACCAGCTTTCGGTAGCATTAGACGACAACGCCGGGTCAAAAACCTGACATTATGTGCCGCAAGTAGTTTCTTAAACTGCTGACATAAAACGTTTATTTCTAACAGGTAAAAATATTTAAATGGTCTTTGTAGAGATCTAGTTGTGAAGCAACTGTGAATTGGACTACCGAGCATCCGGGTGGAAAAAACGTACACAAATAGGAAATACAATTTTTCGTAGCTGTAAGTAATCTTATGTGTAAACGACTAATTGTTTAAACAATTTATTAAAACACATCATGTGTATGGATACATAATTTGAACATGTATACGTCCAAACATGACATTGACATAAACGGAAGTCACAACCTTGTTTACTGCTCATCAATGTGTTCAATCTGGATAACACCGGAGATACTGATACAGTTTATTGAAACTGCTCGCATACGTGAATTGGCCCGAAGCATATACGGAAAAGCAAATACACGAAACGGGTTATAAACTAGTGTTCACTCAAGTTCATCCGACTGTCGGGACTGTTGAATTGAATGACGAGGCATATTTTCGCCAATATTTGTAAGGGTACTACATCGTCGTCTGCACAAAGTATGACCTCTAATTTTTTGTTGTATATTTTCCAGACTAACCATTATGACATGTAAGAGAAATCAATGTTTCCGAAAGCCGATTTCTCTCCGTTGCATTACTTCATTCCCGTGATGGTTCCCTTCCATCAATTATCTTTCCGACAATGATAAATGGCAAATCAGCGCCTCTTTATTTGAGTCAAACTATTCTGAATGTGCTTACTATGTACGTCGTAGATATGACTATTATTAGGCGAAAGGTTACAACTATCGGGCGCTATGTTTTTGATTACCTTAACGTTGGAAAAAGCAACATTGTTTCAATTAAACAAAATAAACTTTCGTTTTTGATACCAGACTTTAACTATGGTGCTGACACAGATTTTCGCCTCAATAAGTACACATTTGAATTAACGGTTTTTGCACTAGTGGTTTCGATTGAGAGCTCCAAAACCAGGATATACTAGCGTCTGCACTTGAGTGGCCAGAAGGTGGGAAGAAAACATTGAAGTCCTTTCGCAGCTTGAGCTTAACGAAAATAAAGACCATCAAGAAGTACCAACCTGTATATTCGATATGCCATTGCTGGTTTCATCAAGTAAACAATATTATAGTTTCATTCTACCAAGATATTGAATGTCAGCAAGATATTGAATGAGAACGTAAACTTGAAGAAAAAAACTGCTTTAACCCTGATGTGGCATCCACGTAAACAGCTGAAGATGTGATGAAACTGGAAGCACTTAGCGAAGCCATACGAGCACACGGAGTAGATCCTAATCAATAGTACACGAAATGGCACGATTTCAATCCTGAATGGGTTCAGAAGTGTAAAGCTTTTCTGCTATTTTACGGTGCAATGCTTAATGACAAAGACATTCAGAAGTAGTTCAAAGTGGCTGGAAAGGATGGTTTATTTTTCTTGCTTTGCATGTAAAATCTACCTTTGTAAAAAACATGGGGCAGACGTAACGGAATAAGCCGCAAGAGCAAGTCTAATTTCTACACAAATCCAAAAAAGGTGTGTATTGAAAGCATAGAAATCGTGATTATCATAGAGAAGATGCAACACGTGCTTTCGGTAGCAGAAAATAAGTAGCAGTGTGAGAAAGTGTTACGTAATTACAAACGTACTACTGAATTCTTGCAAGCTTCTGCTAACGCTGTGAGGTTCGTTTACGCAGAAATTCTAGCGGATCTTTCCAATAATACACATTCAATATTTATGAACTTACTAGAAGATTACGGTGTTTCTTTTGGTCAAATCATCGCACAAGATATGGGGCGTCCAAAATATTCGCAGTATTATCAGACGGTTTTCATTACTTATTGCCGTTGGATCAAAGGATACAATGAATAACCCTTACTTGATCTGTTGCATTCAAACTTTAGAAGACTCCAATGGTGTACTATTTCCTCGTGCATCTCCCGAATGAATGGCGAAACAGCTGACGATCTTTTTCAATCATTGTTGAAGAAATTAATTCAGTAATGGCTTAGTATTTCGCAATTTCAACCTAAACTTGTTCGACGTGCTAAACCGCGCACAGAACTCAAAGCGTTCACGCTGCGAGACTTACACCAAATCCTGCTCTATTACAATAAACGTGACAAATATCTTGTTTATTATAATAACATCTTTTGGTTACTATGTGCACTGGCGTGTCGTTAACATGAGAAGACAATTTTGATATTTTATCGCTTTTGAAGTTGACGTAGATACAGAAAATCAAGAAATACCAATGTGTCCGCGGAGTCTTCCATGATTAAGTTCATCAAGGTACAATACATGAAAACATGCATTATACATAAAATTCTGAAATACATCACAAAATCTTCAATACAGATACAATTATGAGGTACAACACTGCTATCGAGATGGACAATACTCTGAAGGATGGAAATTGTTTAACCCAAATGCAGCTGCAACTTCAACATCCGAAGACGAGACAATATCTGAAATAATATATATAATATATGTGTATAGTAAAATCATACGAAAGAAGATTACATCATATGAAAACATGAATGTGTGAAACTAGGGAGGATTACAAAACTATGCTAAATTATTATGAACCTAGCACAGAAATGTTGAAAAGTAAAGAAAATGTGGTTAGATTCGTGTACGCTAAAATTGTAGCAGATGGATCATACAGCACACACGATATGTTCATGGAATTGATGAATGACTACGGAGACAACAACAGATTTGGTGCAGCTAAAATAGCAACTGTATTGTCGGATAGTTTGCACGCAAACTTTATTGAAGTCATTGGTTGAAGACGAAACCTTTTAGCCTTATAGTGGATGGATCCACATATAAGATGAGCAACCAATACCTAATACTACTGTCAAACATTAGATGATGAGTACTATATGGTATACTACTATGCACTTCTACCGCTCTCTAATGGAGAAAATGGCGATGCATTGTTCAACTCCTTCGCCAAACAAGTCCATGAGAAGGAATCTAAAGTTTGGGGATTTAAAGCCCATGTTAAGACACAACTAAATTAGTTGTGTCAGATGGCGCAGCTGAGATGGTGGGTAATACAAAATCGTTAGTGTCAGCATATATTGGGTACTATGTTGGTAAAATCTGATGTTTCACCCACAAAGAAGTACTCGCTCGAAAATGGGGACTTTCAGAACAAAGTGATACAGATTTGTTTACAGATGTAGGCAAGTTTTTTGTGCAGTTCGAAAAAATTGCCAATGACTTTTGTCTTTTACATGAGGTTTAAAAGCGTTGGCAGCACTGGATGTTGCGCTTGACCTTACTCTAAACGTACAGGGTTTTCGGTCGCACTTTTCCATCTGTTAGCCATCAAGCTATTACATGGCTATAGAAGTAATGTACACGAACTTAGAAGCTGCTATTGTGAACACTACAGCAATACCGGCTTCTGATTCAGCGTTTATTGCTGCAGTATACGAATCATCACAGTAACTCCATGAGTTACTGGAAAACCAGGCTAATGTATTCTTGATTCATGAGTATATGAACCTTTTAAATGTATTTAATTCAACGTATATAAGGTTTCAGCAGGGTCAGGGATTATTGGTGGATAAGCATGATGTGATAGTTTAAAAATCGTTGATAAAATGCGAACATTTTGCCACACCCGGATTGTATGTTACAAAATTCTTATTCAGCTGTACGTGTTTGGGCAAAGGAGTAATCACACCAGAAGGTTTCTTCAAATGTGAGTATCCGTTATGCCAACACCAGGGATGTAGCAATATCAACCCGAATGACAAAATCAACTGTGCAAATCTACGAACCAAGATGTACGCCTCACTTATGGAAGGATTACGTTCCTACTTCAATATTGAACTACTGCAAAAGCTTTGACTTGCTGAATCTATCGAAACTTCAATTTGCCGGGCGACTCTGACTTCGATAGGAAATGGAATATTTTATGTTCGTTTTTGTATGGTGGCCAAGAAAATGAAGTGAACGAATTATGTACGTTAAAGTCTAGCTAATTGTGCAAGCTAAAGTCGACTGGAAAGCCGTTACAGATGCCACCAAGGTAACTCAGCCTCTTACAATTTTCCTTCACTTACCTAGTTTCTGGTCATTGGCGCTGAAGCACCCAAACGTACCGTGGACAGCTAAGGCAAGTGATAATCACTAGGGTACTGGTCACACCATTTGGTTCTTGATTCTTCCTTCGGTCTGCTTTGTTTGTATTTCTTTAAAAACCATGTGTAATGAGGCTTATAGGTGCAAACAAATATATATATTGTAAAAACACTGATGTGTAATATAAAGGTAGTGTTAGTGTAGGGTGGCTCAGTGGTGGAGAGTAATAAAGACAGGTCAAGCTATGTCAAGAGTGAAAGCTGGAATGACCTCCCTTAATTTATTCAACAGGATGGCTGGTAGTCGTTTAGTTAGTTAAGCATCGTGTAGTAAGCATTGGTTAATATCTTTCATAATATTATAATTCATTATTTCTAAAACCAGTAATAATTGTTTGACTCAATAATAACAACTATGGTTATTCCAATAATGTCGTAACACTTCTCCTTCCCGGGGTGGGGTGTTTTGAGGCTGGGACATCTCTCCGTCATGGGGTGTTATAGGTCAACCACTTATCACTGTAGGTTTCTGGTCATAGCAATGGATTGGAAATTAACTAATCGACGTTTATTCTGGTAGTAGTCATGGTGCTCTTGATTGCATTGTTATCCATTGTCTGAAGACAGAGCAGTCACGTAGTTTGTGATTGCCAGTATTACAGAATGAACAAGTTGGTGGTAATGTTGTGTTTGAGGCATTTGGTAAATTGGAGGTAGGGTAATTCTTGTTTTCTGTACAGTGGTTGCTAAAGTGTCTTCGTTGCTGTAAGTCCTTTCTTGGGAAGCTGACATGTCTTTTATTGTAGTTGTTCTTATGATGGTATTTATGTTGGCTGTTCCATCTCAGTTGTTTGCTCAGTTCTCTGAAACTATTTGTTTGGGGAAGACTTCATAAATTATTTGGAGATGAGGAGTAATTAATTATTCGCTTGCTGGATTTTGCATTCTTGAATGCTGTGCGGGGTAGTGTGGGAATTTTGATCATGTGTCGGTATAGTTCTTCTAGAACAGGCATTTGATGTTGGGAGTTAGAGAGTTTCTTGGTAGTGGAATGAATTCGATGGTGTCGTGGATCAGATCCTTGTCGCGGGAAGTAACGGGGATAATCTGGGGTATATGGAGCGTTGGGGAATGTTTTGGGAATAGGGGAGAACGAAGGTGGATGTATCCGTTTTGGTGGGGGAGTGGGAGGACTATTAAATACAATTGACATTAATGGGACGAGCTTTGGGTTGGTTCTGGAATTGTTGATACGGTGGGAGGTTTCCGGGATGACTTGTGTAGCCTGATGATCTCCCTTCTTCACCAGGCTATTTAGTTTTCCGATCGCCAGTATTGGTCCTCGTTTGAAGGGTAGTGGTCATTGATTGAATTGTAGATTGTATTTAGATGATTAAGTTGATGTGGGCTGCGATTAGGAAATTGTTGTTCGAGTTGTCCAAATTGTTGTTGAGTTGTAGGGTCATTTCGTCGTTGATAGTTATTATTTGGGTTGCTGGTAGCGATATTAGTCTCATTTAGCCATCGTTTGAAAGATCGACAATCTCGTAGCTTGTGGGTGTTTGTATTGCAGAATGAACAAGTATGGGCTGTGGTTGCTGTTGTTTGGAAAGATGTAGTTGGCATTTGATTTGATGTATTCGGTGTTGGTAGCAGATGTTGAATGGTTCTGGTCACTGGGAATTCGTAAAGTTTGGTTACATTTGTTGATGGTTGTTGTTGTAGGGTTTGAGAGTTGTGGAATTGTAATTTAGATGTGTAGAATTCTAGTTGTTTTTGGAATTGGGTAATTGTACCATCAGCACCAAGTTTTAGTTGAATGTTCCAGGTTAGGTCTTGTGGTAATCCCTGGTAGAGGTAATCAAGTTTGCAGGAGTCAGTCATTGTGGGGTCCATACGTTTAAAGATACTCAGTTTTTATAAATATATTCGCGAGCATTATCTGTGTCGGCATGGAATATAGTAGCTAAATTTTCTGCTATAGCGATGGCTTTGTCGTCTTTTTCTGAAAAGGCCTCCTGAATTTGTTCCTCAAATTCTTTGAAACGTTGTTGGCAATTAGCAATGTTCAGATTCTTGAGAAGAGAGTCATTGGAGAAGTTCCACCAATGTAGAGCAGGTCCTGTAAGTAGTGAGTCCATATTTTCGAATTTCCATTTGTCAGTTAATTTGAAGTGAGCACATCTGTAGTTAAATGACTTCAGCCAAGCAATACATGATGAACGTCCATCATAGATTGGAATATTAGAGAAAATCTCGTTAGGTAGGAATGAAGTCATGATTCAGTATCGGTGCATCCACTCTAAACCGTCAGGATCAGTTAATTCGATATTTGGTAGTATTGGGTTATTAATGAAATCTTGAATGGTGTGTTGTTGATAGGTAACAGAAATGTTTGTCAATTGTTCGTAAGCTGAAGAGGTATTGATAGCTAATCGAATGGTAACAATATTTTCTTCGTAATTTGAGTAATAAATAGTGTTGGTAATGGGTACGTGAATATTGATTTCTAAAGATGGATCAGTTGGCAAGTTGTATTGTTTTAGTAGTGTAAAATCAGAATAATGATATTCGTCTGGTGAAATGTAAGCGATAATGTTAATAAGAACCATGGGGTAAACTCGGCAGTGAGATAACCAGGTCGCAGCGACTTCCACACTATTTTTCTAAGTTTTTATAATTTTAGAAAAAATTGGACAGGGGTTCCCCCTAAATGTGCACTTTGATCTAAATTATTCGAAGTCTTTAGAATTTTTAAAAAATTTGGGCAGGGTTTCCCGTAAAATTTGCACTTTCTCAGATTCCGGTAGTGCTATTACTAGCAAACCGTAGTCTTGACTAATACTTCGGTAGTGCTATTACTAGCAAACCGTAGTCTTGACTAATACTTCGGTAGTGCTATTACTAGCAAACCGTAGTCTTGACTAATACTTCGGTAGTGCTATTACTAGCAAACCGTAGTCTTGACTAATACTTCGGTAGTGCTATTACTAGCAAACCGTAGTCTTGACTAATACTTAGGTAGTGCTATTACTAGCAAACCGTAGTCTTGACTAATACTTCGGTAGTGCTATTACTCCGGTAGTGGTGTTTAAACCAAACCGTAGAGTTAGTTATAAATATGAAAGTGAATAAAAATACACTCGTTGCCCGTGATAAAATGTACCGCCCGTGTCACTGTGTAATTGCGATTAATTAATTGCCACTTTAATGTGTTTTTGTGAGTATAGCTCGGTAGGATATAAATATCAACCGTGGCTATAAATAGTATAGAAATGTGTAAAAAAATGTGGATAGAATAGTCTCTCCGTGGGGGAGGAGGAGGTGGGGATCACTGTGTAAGAACTAAAAAAAGCACTGTAAAAATTGAGCACAATTACCAAAATGAGAGGATCAGTCACGAACTCGGCGCCTTGTAAAAACACTGATGTGTAATGTAAAGGTAGTGTTAGTGTAGGGTGGCTCAGTGGTGGAGAGTAATAAAGATAGGTCAAGCTATGTCAAGAGTGAAAGCTGGAATGACCTCCCTTAATTTATTCAACAGGATGGCTGGTAGTCGTTTAGTTAGTTAAGCATCGTGTAGTAAGCATTGGTTAATATCTTTCATAATATTATAATTCATTATTTCTAAAACCAGTAATAATTGTTTGACTCAATAATAACAACTATGGTTATTCCAATAATGTCGTAACAATATATATACAGATTGTGAGAGGTTTCAGCATTCTCAACAATTTAAAGGCCAAATCTCGTTAATGTCTGATTACTGCCTGTGTGGATTCTCTGCTCAGGATGAAGATAAACGGTCCGAAATATGTAAGAGACTTGGACGTTCAGAAATATGCAGCCATATTTATAGCAAAGCAGTCGAGTAGACGATATTACAGCCTCTAAATACCGCATTTACCAAAATAGCCTGGGGTGTACCACCTCCCTTCATTTCGGGACGTAATTTAGGGACAATCCTTTCAGTAGTTGCTCATGTCTACTCAAAACATACGCTCAACTTAATTCAACTTTTAACCTTTCGCTTACAACAATTTATGTTCGACCACCCTGAAGGTCAAGATTTCT
The DNA here is from genome assembly GCA_947179485.1 of Allacma fusca. Classification (NCBI taxonomy): domain Eukaryota; kingdom Metazoa; phylum Arthropoda; class Collembola; order Symphypleona; family Sminthuridae; genus Allacma; species Allacma fusca. Next base: position 41,506,652 of record OX359250.1, on the reverse strand, counting down.
TACGACGCACAGAATACGTCAACCTACAATCATTATTTAACAAAAAATCAGACTAAAATTATTCTATATTACATCACTCCATACACCTGAAGTTATCTCAAATTACATCGTACAACAACAATTAATTTAACTGGTAGAAAAATATAAGCAATATTTTCCAGGTTTTCGCTCTCAAAATTTATCATAAATTCGAAACTCTGAATTTGAACTTTTTAACTCTAAACTCTAGTGTTAACTTGTTGTATACTCTAAACTCCAGTTTGAACTTATTGTAAATTAGATAGGAATATATAGGAAACTAGAGTTGGGATAGAACCCATATAATTGGTTTACATGGTTTCATTTATATTATAGCCTAAAAAATCAAATAAATATAAACATTAATTTACGATTATTAGATTTTATCAAGAATTCCTATAGAGTATCTTGCGCCTCTTTACCAACGATATTTTTCAAGCGTTTGTATTATATTAATATTTTAATCAGCTTCAGTCTCATGATTATAAGGATTCAACTGTATGTGAGTTTGTCACTGTTTGACAAGTAATCGTACCTGCGACGCAGGGCGCTACACTAGTTATCTACACGAGTCATCGCTTCGTTGTTACCCCGAACTAAAATTCCGCATCAGTAAAAAGGTGATACTGAACCTTAAATATAGTCATACTATCATATAACATCCTATCATAATTTTAACTACATAAGTTCCTCAACAGGAAAACACTATATTACATATAAAACGTTTCATTTTAATATAATTAGTTACTATCAATACGTATGGTTGACTCGTAGTTACGTTGTGGAGTTGAATAGTGAAATGAATTCATAGGAGAGAATTTTTGTGTCGACATTACCCCATCCATGTTAGCCCTTGATGACTTCCCATCCCTAAGCTCCTTAGTAAGTGCTCCTGCTAAGCGGGTTTCTTCTGCTTTCCAGCACTTCACCATTTTTGCTACATTCCTCAATTCGAAGGTTTCGTCAAACAGGTGGCACTCAGTTTTGGGCGGAATATCACTTCTACACGTAGAGTCGATTATGTGGGTTTTAGCAGTTCACACTGGGAAATTTTTTGTCATCTATTTAGGTAAATAAACTGATTAGAAACGCAATATTTTAGCATTCCTCACAGAAAAGTCAGATACAAAAATATTCACCCAGAATTTCCGATTTTTATGGTGTTGAATATTGTTGTTTACTAAAATAGGACAATATATGTAAATGGCTTTGATGGTTTTAAATAAAACAATGGAACATACTCTCGGAATATGGAATACGGTTTCTCCAGTCCCTTAAAAATGTATTTTCTATTGGCGAAGAAGTCTAGGCTGGTAACAAATGACTGCCTCCCTCCAGTTTAAGGGCATATGTGCACTCCTCTGATTTCATCCCTCCAAACCATTTGGTCGAAAGTTTACTTATATGTTCACTTTTCCACAGAAATCTCACTTTTGTATCGATCACTTATGAATCCAGAAGTGTCTTCAGACAATTCACTGCAAGGAGAATAAACAGAGAAAAATAAATCCAGAAGTAACGTTGGATTTTCAGATGAAGTTAAAACTTTTTCCTTGGAATAATTCCTTCGCATTTCGTAGTAGGTCCGTTGTACAATTGGAAATGCTTTTAGAACTCGTTATCAGAATGATAACTAGGATTAGTTAATGCAAACATTACCGACTTCCTAAATGCCGATAACAACTATTGTGACCGTACAACGAACTTACGCATCTGAACCTATGCCTGTAACTAAATAACAAGACTGTTATTTGTGCGTTGAACAGAACCGGGCTCCCATTCAATTTTATCAGTTGTTTAGTTGTTGTTCCAGAGTAACGTTTGGCAATGTCATCTATTTTACAGTCATCCTCTCCGGTCGATCGACCTTGAAAATGGATCAAATGCCATTCAGAAATGTGTTGTCAGGAAAATCAAAAACAAGAATACAATCTTTGTAGTTTTTATTCACTTGTTGACGAACTCGTATTTTCGATAATTATCATCACAATTAGACAACTAACAAGTTTAAAATTCAATTTCGGAGAAAGCACCGGTAATATTACACGAAGATGATCTTTTAAAAACTATAGCTGAATTGAGGAAATACTGTAAATTGAAATGGGCTTTAGCGATCCGAAAATGACTTGAAGAAGAACAAACAAGTACTTATTTGGATTTTAATATCTAATGAGCTTATAGGCAAACACCTGCTCATTATTTCCAATATTTGATTATTTTTCGATACATTCCTCCATTACGTAGTCCTTTTCCGGGGGAAGATCACTTGTCCACGCAGGGTTGAGTGAGTGGTTAGCATTTCTGCCATCTAATATGATAAATAAAATTGATATAAATGGAACATTTTAGCATTTCCCACAGCAATATCCAGATTCAGTTATTCAGAGTTTTTTGGAGTTGGTCAGTGTGATTTACTAGGGTATATGACGATATTTATAAACAATCAATGAACTTGTTTGCTTTACACTAGTGGATGACACATATGTACCTCTCCAGTCACAAGAGTAAACAGTGTTTGAAGACTTCTTCTGTAAGCTTTTTCCTTTCAAACTTTGCGAATTGCCTGAACGAAATATGAGCATTCCACCAAATATCTCCGGGAAGTTTGACCTGCGAAAACAAAACAGTTTGACGTAATTCGACCTATTAAGAGGAAATGCTCCTCCAAGTCCCCCATGTAACCTGAACCTCAGAATTGAAGTCTAACTGGTTCTGACGTCAATGTCAAACCTTTAAAAATTGACCTGTAGTCTTTTTAAAGTATTTTAATTTAACCCACTACAAATTTACCTGGACGGCAGTTGAGGATTAAGCTTATGTCCGCAGAGCTTTGACTGGAATTTTTTAATTATTGACCAATAAAATCTGGCTTACCATTTTTTTGGAATTTAGTACCAGAACTACTGCCACTACAAGCCAATTAAAAATAATACTACAATCGCCACTTTAGAAAACTAAAACCATACACGGGTTTCATTTAATCTTCATTCATAAAAAATTGTCGCTCGAAAGTCTAATTATTGTAAGTTTCTGAGGTCAAAATGTTTTAGACTCGCAAGTCGTAAACTTTCGATGTCACCTTTTTTACCTAGTTTCAGAAAATACAATTGAATGCTATAGTAAACCTGGAATTGTTTCTAGAATATTTTGATCGACGAGTATTTCCTCATCAAACTTTTCAAAGTTGGAGATGATCGCCTGATCTCCAGCCTTTGCCCAGGATGGTTCATTTGATAGGAACGGACACCTTTAATGACTGGCAGTTCAGATAAGCCGTTTCTCCCAGTCTCCCTCGGTGTCCCTGGTTCCCCATTCCTACAAGAAGCAATACGGATTTGATGATGGAAATATTATTTACTATGTACTAGAACTAATCGTTCTCTCCCATAAATGTAATCAAGTATCTACTGTGTTAAGTAGTTTTGTAACACTCAATAAATGTAACGTCAACAACGCCACTACTATCTCCCAATACGGCTCTTGTCGGACAATGTACCTACGCATGGAACGCCATGTAATCAAATGGCGCTCCGCTAGGTACATATGTAGAGGAAAACTACCCTCAAGTTAGCGTGCGTTTGAAGGCAAAAAGGTGGCAAGTAGCTACTTTTAGGCATCCTTGCTAAGCTTAGATATAGGAATTAAGGATAACGTAGATTTCCGACATCCAGAGTTACTTTTCTGTATTGAGGTTTCCTTTAAAATGTGTAACTAAATATTATTGGTCCAAACTTAAACTTTTGTAAATACTGGAGGTGGGCACATTTGTGCTCACCTCCGTATAAAACTTCGTGCCTCCGTAGGTACGAGGAAGAGAGCAACATCAGACCTTGAGCTAAGCAGAGCAAGGGAACACGCGTGAGACAAGAACATTTCTGTGTATCTATCTAAGCACAATACCTAAATAAACTATACTGTGAGAACAACTTACTATACCAACATACGCATCTCATTTTCCCTATCTTGAGACGTACTCCCGAAATCCCTCACAGCCAGCTTGTGATTCTCTACCAACTACATATTTCCCCATCATCTCATCTCTCACTCTCAATTCCATTTATATTTCCCATATTAATTCCATAATCGGCTCTTCATTACATTTTCTCCATTACGAACCATAACTACAATAATAATAATAACATGGTGGAGTTTGCGGGTTTCGAGGTCTCGCTAAAAAGGTTCGTACGACAATTATAAGACTATTCTACTTATTTTATTTTTTCGGACAAATTCTGTGCAATATACTTGTGGCGTCAGCCGCTAAACAAAACTCTGCCCAAATTTTCCATTTTTTCTACCACATTGTCCATCTAAATCCTCGTGGCGTCAGCCTCCGCCGGAGGCCCTGTCCAAATTTATTACAAATTGTCTCATGTCTCATCACGACATACGTTTTATCCGGGTAGTCGAACTGGATAATCATCCAGAATACATTATTTGCAATCAACAAAAATACATCGCTCTAGTGCTGAGTGACGCCGCACTAGTTGAACTTTCTCCTGACGATCAACTACGTGCACGTGCCAAATATAGTCATCTATCTTCCACACGAGCACTCTATCTCTACAAGTTTTACAAACTTTTTAAACAAAAACTCCCTCGTTACGTTAACTCCAACATTGAGCCCCAACCAGTTGATAGGAGTGACATAAAAGTTATCCGGAAAAATCCAAGCCGAATTCCGCGATCAATAAACAGTTCGACCACGACTCTGCCTGAAACTACCGTGGTGACCGTCCCAGACGACATCCTCACCCACGTACCATCCAGTGAAGGCGAAACTGACACCGAAGGACCAACACCGGAACCCACAACACCTCTTGGAGGATTTGCGAGTTTCCACCCCAGTAGGACTTCCACTCCCGCTGTCTCTTCTGGTCCCACAGAAAACGATTCGATCTTCGTTACAACTCAATCAGTAAGTACAAACTTTAATTTGTCTAACAATCATACTCTCATTGGCACACCTGTCGCTCCACACCCACAACCAACGTCATCTCGCCTCTTTACTAACCGGGATTATCTCGAAGACATCGCTCAGAAGCTTGTTGATGACATCAAAACAAAACAGGAAACAGACTCATCCGGAACGAGCATTTTAACCTACGCACACTACCAACAACTCCTGTATGATCTCCACCTAACAACAGAAGTTACATCCGACGGTACATATCTCAACACACGAGAAACATTTACAAGAATAGTAGCCAGAATTCTCCGCATCTTTACACTTTGGCAGACTAATTCGACTGAATTTGCACCCATCATTGAAGAAATCGAGGACATCCAAACCTCATTACTAGCTCAAGAATTCTGTCCAACCGTAACTACTACTCCAGTCACAACAACTACTCCTTCCGTGTCCACTACTAAGACCCCTACCTATGTTATCGAAACACACAGCTACACGCCTGTAATCCTCGCTTGGACCACCCGACTCCAAGCTGACCACAATTCCACTCAGGACATTGCCCATCTTCTCAGTTACGCATCTTACTTAGGCATAGTACAGGAATTTAATCTCGCCTCCAAATATACCCACAACCACTGTCACTTCTCTTCCCACCAGGCTTATAAGGAAGGACTCTTTCTTTTAGACCAACAGTTTATTTCAATTGCAACACAAACCTACCCAGACATTTTTTCCACTCCCGTCACTAACCCAAACAACCATATTAATAATCATTCTCATACGGCTGCACAGGACAATACCGCTGTTCTCATTCCTGACGCTGAAACCACCGCCGCATACGACAGTGACAATCCTATCTATAATATTAACATAACCCCCCCACCTCTTTCAGATTCAAACTCTGATTCAGGGTCACTCCACTCTGAATCTCTCCATTTCACCACTGCCACCAACAGCTCTTCCTCTTCCCGTTCCACTTCTCCTATTCCAACGCCTCCCCTTATTCCTCCAATTATTCCTACAAAAAATTCCACCATGGACTACACCAGATTTCTTTTCGACAAACCTGCCTACCCGTCTCCCAAGATCTCCTCGGAAGACTTGTCAGAATTCCTACTACGCTGCGATGACTTCTTTAATACCTTCCAAACAGACGACAAGATGAAAAAATCGTATGTATATAGAAAACTCTCCGACGCTGCGAAGACGGCCAAAGATTTTCTGTCCCACTTCTACAATCTCACATCCACTTCTCGCCAAACTTACGCCCAATTCAGGGATGACCTTTTAAACAAAATGCCACGGGATATTCCGGATAGGAAGAGTAAGCTTCTCGATGCACTCTCTATGACTCCCTACCCACACGAACCCCCAACTAAGTTCGTGTTAAGAGTTAAGTCTGCTGCAAGCACAGACTGGTCCACTTTTCCAGAGGCCACTACAGTGAAAACATTGTTGGAAAAACTCGACACCACTGTCAAAATCTTCATCACAAGCAAGAATCTGAAAATTAAAAACTTCAATCATCTCTTAGACGCCCTACGCGACTATGAATCATGCACAACTCCCCATACAGACCATAATGCTGTTACTCTTGCAACTCCAGTCCTTCCTTCATCATTGGAACAAACCCTGGCCACGCTTCTTGAGAAAGTAGAAAAATTAGAAGCTAAAGACACTCCAATTATGGCAGTCACTCAACATGCTCAGCCACAGCGCTCACAGTACAACAACTTTCAACCTGGACTAGGTTCTAACATTCAACGAACCTACACGTGTTACAAGTGCAACCAAACCGGCCACACAGCCCGGTATTGCCCAACTCAACCTACTCAACCTCAAATTCCAGCTTCTCAATCCCCAGAAATTTGTGGGCGTTGCTCCCGTCCAGGCCATCATGCTAACCGTTGCCGACAGCCAGTTGCTATACATTACCAACAATTTCCACAATATATGCAACGACGACGTGAAGAAAGACAACAGCAGCTACAGAACCAGCCTTTAAACTCCAACGGGCAGGCTCCACAAGGCCTGCCCCGACGCCAGCTTCTGCCTATACAAGCTGCAGACCACCAAAACTCACAAGACAGCCACTAATAATCCCTTCCGTTCATACAGAATGTACTACTCACATCACTGTACACTCACTTTCATGTTCACTTAAAATCATTGTCAGTATAAACGGTGTGAACCTCCCGTGTCTTATCGACACAGGAGCAGCTGCTTCGCTGATCCATCCATCATATGTACCTCAAGGCACACACATCACCAAGACCAATCTCACACTCATAGATGCCTCAGGAAATAACATGCCCAATACAGGACTCGCCCTTGTAAAAATCAAGATAGTAGACTGTACATTTCTTCACCCTATGATAATTGCTCCTTCCACAGCACTTCGCTGCATCTTGGGAACAGACTTCTTATATTCTAAAGGAGGATTCCTCATTAACACTGAGAAAAATATCCTATTCAACAAATTCACAGGAAACATCCCGTTAATTCATACTCTCGTACAACACGATAATGCACTTAGAGAACAATGCGAACTTCCAGTACAACTCATACAAAACTTTTCAACCAGGACACAACTGTCAAATAAATCTCATTCTAACAAAGACCAGGAAGCTACCTTCTTGCCCAACCCTTGGTTCGCATCCCCTATGCCACCTGTGACCTCTTTTCCAGTCTCTAAGTCTACTCAAACTCTTCCTCTTTTTCAAGACACAGCTTCTCAAACAATTTCTACAACGAAAATTCAACCTCAACATAGAGTTAAATATTCACAGCCTGAAAAATATTCTCCTACTCCAGACATATCTTCTGATGAGACAGACCAGGATTACTTCCATCGCTCCACCCATCCACTTCGCCGACGTATTTCTACCTCCCGAAGAATTACTCGCAAAACTACACCTACTCCTATATCATCTGTCTCAGCTAAACCTTCTACAACGTCCAACCTTACAACAATTCTTTGTGTTTCCAATACCATGGAAGACAATGTTCTCCGCGTCCATGGAACACAGGTCATTTCACCCAGGTCTCATGCAACCATTGCCACCATACACTCCATTGACCAAACTTCGCCTGTATATTTCCAACCTCATGACTCATTGCATACCCAATATCACCTTCTTGCTCCTCATGCAGTCCTCTCTCCAAATTCCAAATTCTTCATTCTCACCAATCCAACTTCCATGACTGTAACCTTACCAGACGGTCTAGGTTTAGGACGTTTAACCCCACTCGACATTCACGATAATTCTATGCACCCAACCCCTATAAATGCAATCAATACCTCACAATTGGAAAATGAAATAGCATCATTCAAAATAAATCCGGAGCTCAACACTAATGATCAATTTAAACTACGTACGTTGTTACGAGAATACAGGAAATCTTTTGCCTTCAACGCCAATGAGCTCGGAAAATGTTCCACAATACCATTCAAAGTTGAACTACAGTCTGGAGGTATAGTGGCTCATAAACCTTACAAAACCTCCTCATACCAGGACGCCATTATTGACGCCGAAGTTAAGAAATTATTGGACAATGACATAATTGAGCCCTCCACATCGCCTTTCTCTAGTCCCGTCATAATAGTATTCAAAAAACCGAACGACCAGGGAATAAGAAAGCCCCGCATGGTCATCGATTTCCGATCACTCAACGCCATCACTAAACCTATGCATTGGCCGCTGCCCAGCATTGACGAGATTCTCCGTCGTCTCCAGAATCAAAAGTATTTTTCAACTCTAGACCTCGCGTCAGGGTTCCATCAGATAACGGTGGAACCCGCCTCCAGAGAAAAGCTCAGCTTCATCACAAGAAATGGACAATATCAGTATAAGGACATGCCATTCGGTACACGCAACTCACCCTCGCATTTTTGCCGGGTGATAGATGTTATTCTGGCAGATCTCAAATACAATACCGCTCTAGCTTATGTTGATGACATTGTCATCGCAAGCACCACCATTGATGACCACGTTTCTAAGCTGAGAAAAATATTTAATCGATTTAGCGAACACAACCTCAAGTTTCAACCTGAGAAGTGCAAATTTGGGTATGAAACTATCAACCTTCTTGGTTTTACTGTCACCTCTTATGGCATACAACCATATGATGATAACCTTAATGGTTTACGGATGATGCCTGCCCCAACTAATATTACTTCTGTCCAGTCTTTCCTCGGAATGGCTAACTTCTTCCGAAGATTTGTGCCCAATTTTGCACATATAGCAGCACCATTACGAGAACTCACAAAAAAGAACACCCCGTTCCTGTGGACTCACGAATGTGATCAAGCATTTCAAGCTCTCAAAAATCTATTGTTATGCAAACCAGTCTTAGCACACTATGATCCCCAAAAGGAGACATTTTTATATACAGACGCCTCCTACCAAGGACTTGGTGCCTACATGACACAACTTCACCCCGATGGTTTGGAACATCCAGTTTTCTTCCTCAGCCGACGTCTAAATAAATATGAAGTTAAGTATCACATTCGCATTTTAGAATTACTGGCCATAACTTGGTCCGTAATGAAATTAAAGGAGTATTTACTTGGCATACCATTCACGGTCAAAACAGACCACCACAGTTTATGTTACATCATGAAGAGTAAGGATAGCTTGGACCCCAAGCTACAACGACTACAACTTCTACTGATGCCCTACGACATTACCATAAAATATGTCAAGAGTACAACTCATAAGGTCGCCGACTGCCTCAGCCGAAATCCTTTTCAACAACCCACACATTCACAGACGGATGAAGATGCATGTCTCTCTATCCATACCATAGACATTGGTATTCTCCAACAAGAACAAGCAAAAGATCCAGCACTCACGGATATAATCAATAAACTCCCCACCAACTGGAGACTACGCTCTAACTACACATTATACAATGACATTTTGTATAAACATAACCGAAAACTTGGAGAAAAATCTCTACTCATGATTCCTCGTCACATGGTACCAGATATCATTAAACGACACCATAACCCAGTGTCCCATTCAGGACATACTAAGGCTCTCAAAGAAATCCAACAAAGCTACTACTGGAAAACAATGAGCAAAGATATCAAAGACTTTATACAATCATGTTCATTTTGTCAAGAAAGAAAATCTCCCCGTGGTCAAAAACAGCCCGGAGAGTTCCAATTCATTCCTATTCCCCTCAGACCCTTCGAAAGAATTCAGATGGACGTACAGGGTCCATTGACGAATAAAGAAGGACGTCCAAGATATATAATCACTGCAATTTGTTATCTCACTAAATTTCTCGTAGCTGAGGTTGTGCCCACAGCAGACGCTTCCGCTATAGCCAAATTCATCTTCAACAAAATAGCTGCTGTCTATTCCCTTCCCGAAATTATACAATCAGATCAAGGGACAGAATTTAACAATGCTGTCATTACAGAACTTTCCAAAATATTTGATTTTAAAATGAACTATAGCACTGCTTTTCACCCCCAAACGCAGGGTCTTATCGAGAGATCCCATCAAACATTGGGTGACTGTATTGCTATATACAGAGCAGAAAATAAGGCCGACTGGCCCCACGCCATTCCAGCTATTACATTCCACCTCAACAATACTCTTCACAGCTCCCACGGTTTTACACCATTCTATGTGCTGCATGGTTTTCATGCACGAACCCCGTTGAGAAATGCATTCCCTACCTTTACTCCAGAAAACAGAAACGTCCAAGACATGACGTCACTCTGGAAAACTACTCATGACATACTAGAGACCCAAAGGAAAAAATACGCCGCCCGCGTAAATCAGTCTAAACGAACAGTAAACTATAATATTGGTGACAACGTGCTCCTCGAGCACACGTCCATACAACCTGGTACGAGCACTAAGTTACTACCCAGATGGAAAGGACCATTTTCTGTTATTGACCGACCCTCCGAAGTTAACTACACTATTAGAGGATCTGTTGGTAACACTGTTAAAACCCTCACAGTTCATGTGTCCAGGTTAAAAATATTTTATGAACGCCCCAATGTGTTCAACACTAAATCTCTGCTCAATAATGACGATGCACCTCCAGTGCAGGAATCTTCTACAAATCTACAAGACATTCCTCAGGAACTTACTAAATCTACAGGAGAACTACCTTCTCCAGAACCTGACATTACTCCTGAAATTATTGCTGAACAACCCTCAAGTCCACCCGACGTTACTCTTGAACCAAATTTACCTACAGCTGACACTCATGCATTTCCACTACGGGATACAGTGCCTCCATTCCCCGTTCAACAACCTACTACAATTCCTCCAGAAATTCCAGAGCAGCCTCATAAACCTACCTATAGAGAAGCACTATTGTCTGCACCTAAAAATTCTACTGTGGAAATTCCTCGCTCCTCCTCTATAACACTTCCTAATAAACGTGTTAGGAGAACCCAGCAACAATTATTGGAACAAGAATCTCAACACATATTACCCACCGATTTTTATTCCCGTCAAGATTCGGATTTTAGGCGTAGCACAAGAACTCATATCCATGCATTGGACAATTTATTTAACTTCACAGTGGTTAAACCTACCACTAATCACAGTTATCAGCTATAACATCATATGCCTTCAATCCCATTTCATTTATGCTCTGTACTCAACTTTATTACAAACACTTTGAGACACGGACTCCATCTGCAATAACAAGATATTGCACAAAAACATTATCTTGCTGTCATATTTACTAATATGTATTTATTCTGAGTTCCAGAACAAATTTCCACTGACTATTGCAGACTTCACAACATGACCCACATTCACGGATGTTCCGGTCCGCAACCCCTCTGATGAAAGCAAACACACATGGGACGCCATGCCATTTGCAAGTCATCTGCAATCAAGAAAATTACAAAAACAAAAAAAAAATTCTTATATTTCATTACTAACAAATTTCCCTAGCTTCACAAACACTTTCACATAATTCTCACACATCACACTCTTATAATACACAATTATCAATTTTAGTCTTAATTCTATACCTACGTACTATGAGCTGCAGCTCCCAAAACATTTTTAATTATTTCCAGAAATTGTAACTGATCACTACATTTCGCCACTTCCCATTGGACACCCTGTACACACACAAAATTTCTGTAAAATCTATTCTACACACACTTTCAAGTTCATATTATACGCTATTTTTCAATTTCAATCTCACTAACCCAATACAAAATTGTTACTCACCGTATATAAGGTCTCCATCTTGCGTATTCCCTCTCCAAAGTTTCCTCAATTCTATCTTAATAATTCTGGGGACAGAATTTTCTGCCACTCCACGAAGTTTACGCAAACATTTACGCTAATTTCGATGTTATTTTTAACGACAAATACAGTTTTATGTATATTCTATATGTTAAAATAATATTTGTAAAGCTAAAAAGTTTATTCAACTCCAGTGGAAACAATGGGGACATTGTTTGCCCTTCCTGGTAGAATGTTAAGTAGTTTTGTAACACTCAATAAATGTAACGTCAACAACGCCACTACTATCTCCCAATACGGCTCTTGTCGGACAATGTACCTACGCATGGAACGCCATGTAATCAAATGGCGCTCCGCTAGGTACATATGTAGAGGAAAACTACCCTCAAGTTAGCGTGCGTTTGAAGGCAAAAAGGTGGCAAGTAGCTACTTTTAGGCATCCTTGCTAAGCTTAGATATAGGAATTAAGGATAACGTAGATTTCCGACATCCAGAGTTACTTTTCTGTATTGAGGTTTCCTTTAAAATGTGTAACTAAATATTATTGGTCCAAACTTAAACTTTTGTAAATACTGGAGGTGGGCACATTTGTGCTCACCTCCGTATAAAACTTCGTGCCTCCGTAGGTACGAGGAAGAGAGCAACATCAGACCTTGAGCTAAGCAGAGCAAGGGAACACGCGTGAGACAAGAACATTTCTGTGTATCTATCTAAGCACAATACCTAAATAAACTATACTGTGAGAACAACTTACTATACCAACATACGCATCTCATTTTCCCTATCTTGAGACGTACTCCCGAAATCCCTCACAGCCAGCTTGTGATTCTCTACCAACTACATATTTCCCCATCATCTCATCTCTCACTCTCAATTCCATTTATATTTCCCATATTAATTCCATAATCGGCTCTTCATTACATTTTCTCCATTACGAACCATAACTACAACATTAATAATAACAACTGCAAAATTGAAGTCCTACAACTGTGTATATAGTTTTGGAGATTTTATTATTATTTATTAGTTTTGACTTAAGCAGCAATGCCCTGCTCCCAAGTCTAATCTATACTCATAAAAATTGTTTTTAAAAAACATGTACTCAAGGGAACCATGAAAGCACCTGCAGCCTGCAGGTAATCCAAGTGACAAAATTGTATCAAAAGCACACTTGTGCTTACAGTCTGCGCATACGTAAAAGTAAAAATTAAAAGAGAAGAACAAGTTAGAATAGAAGTGCGTGAAGTCTTTTATAAAGCTTGGAGCCTCATGCACGCTCGTTTGTATACGGCATCTTGCCCAGTAGAAATATACTACCGAGTTTCACTCAGCTTTCCCTAATGTCTATTCCACATGTCTGTGTTCCTGTGTTTGCAAAATTACTCTACATTGTGTGCTTCAATTCCCAGGCCGCCTGGCCTATACGCAGGCCGTAATGATAGGCTAGGATGTAGGGCGGCTGTGGCTGACAGACAATTTTTGTAAGTACGGGAATATGTAGGCAGAATGAAAAAAATTCAACATACTTATTGTTAATCACATAGGAAACAGGCTGGAAAATAGGCAAGATTACTATTTCCATGCTATTTGTAGGCTAGGCCGTGGGACAAACCAATCTGAAGGGTGAATGTAGGCTAAACTGTGGGGTAGGCAAATAATTCACTTACTGTGTTTAAGTTAGAGCTGGGGCCCGGAAGCGGGTTTTTGGATTCGGGCCGGCCCTAACCCGGCCCGGCCGGGTTTTTGACCGGGTTCGGGCTGCACTAAAACAATGAAACCGGGTTAAGATCAGGCTTGGGCTTGTATTTATTTTTCAGTTCGGGTTTTGGGCGGGCCAGAAATTACAAATGACCCGACAATCCTACTAGAATAGAATTTAGTACAGATAGGTGGCATACATATTTGACGTTGCGCACAGTTCAATCATTCCTTTCACGTATGTATATTCATGATAAATAATAGTTCATTGTATTTAATACGTACACAACACATGCTTAAGCATTTTGAAACGTTCCCTTCCGCTAGATATAGTTTATGTTCAAAAATTTTCAGAGCCAAAAAGAACTTTTGCTTCTTTAGTGCTCGTGCTCGCTTTGAATGTGATGAGTAGGAATGGATAATATATGTATGTTGTAAATATAATAGAATATGTAAACAAAGGCTTCACATCGGATTCAATTGTTACTAAAAATTCGGGTTTTCATCGGGTTATAAAACCATTTAAAGATCGGGTTTTTAGCGGGTTCGGGTTGTACAAAATTTTGGAGACCGGGATTTTAACGGGTTCGGGCTTCACAAAAATTAAGGTGCATAAAACGAGCCGGGTTGAATATCAAATATTTAGCCCGTTGACGGGCCGGGTCGGGCTAATAGAGTATTTGTTCGGGTTTCTTCCGGGTTCCAAGCCCGAATCTCACCTCTAGTTTAAGTGTATCTAGAATTCGGAATGAGTCACAATAATGAGCTCTTGAACTAGGATTGTCTCCCGGTGTGGTTTCATAATCACTTATTAGGAACTAATTTTTTCCCCTTCTGTTTCGTAGACTATTTGAAAGACGTAATGTATGACCGGTGACCTCGCACTGCTACCTGGCTTTAGAGTACTTTTTTCCTGTCTCCTTCCACACTTATCGAATAACAATCAACAGCCAAACAATTGGTCCAAATACGACGAACCACCCAATTTCTTGTATAAAAGGAAGTCGTTACAAAAACTAAACATGACTTGGCTTTATCACAGAAATTTCGTATGGAGTGACTCTGAGTCTAGAAACCACTTGGAAGTGATTTTATAACTCTTCATCGAGAATACGACAGTTAGCTGACACGCACAATAGTATTGCCTTCCTCAATACTCAATTCTGTCACAAGCCGCCCAATGAACTGACTAATTCTAAACTCGTTCCTGTAGTCCAACTAACTGAAAAATCAGCTGTGATCAGCACTTCGTGCTAAGTCACCAGGGGGCGAATCGACGGCGGAATGTGGCAACAAGGGCTATCCTTCTTCTTATATTGATCTCGACCTGTCCGTTGATTTAAACCTTCGCGGCTCATTTCAATATAAGCCGAGAAGCCCAGCGGGCTGAAACGTTGTCGCAGGGGAGAGATTTTTCAGCTCGCTCAGCTCACTGTGGTTCTTGGCATATACCAACTGCTTGCAGCATACTGGAAGCTCACTTAAAAGCGCTAATCATAATTATTATAAACATTAGACATAAATCAGCAAATTTTGAATAATTTAAGTCTGGTAGTGAGAAAAACTACGTTCGGTTACGGCACTGACGAATTTGAGGAGAGGAGAATTTTATTGACTGAACTTTGTACACATAAGTGTGGGATTCTTCTTAGGAAAAAAGCAAATGGAATTGAAAGTACTTATTGCAACAGTTTATATATATACATATATAACGTCAGATAAATTCTTAGAATTTGTATTGCTGAAGTTATTTGCTCACTATTTTTTAATTACAAGCCTTTACATCCATACATTTGATCTTTATAACCCCTAAAAATATCATTAGGAATTAAGGATTGATTTGTAGGAACCATGGACTTTAGTAACAATAGCAATTGAAAAATGTTGCGCTAATATAAATTCCTTTCACTTTTCCTATTTTAAATTATCAGTGCGTCCAGTGTCTGAGGCTTCAGTTACATTATTACGGTAGAGATATATACAAATTATAATAACAAAAAAATCATACTTGATCAACACGTTGTGCTGATTCACTAACAATAAGGGGTGAAGCACCATACAGTGATTCAACAGCGAGATTTAATAATAATGTTGGTTGGTATTAAGTTGATTAAGTGATTAATTAAATTCCCCGTGTATAGCCAAATATTGAGTTTGGGAGAGAACTTTAGTGGGCTGGAGCGTTGTAGCATAATTTTTTGATGATGAATTACCAACAAGCTATTTGAAACGAATTGTTAGTCTTAAAATTAATAGTCCTCATGTCTTATATGAGATTAGTTTGGCCAGCGAAGCGGGCTATTAATATTAAGCCTTCTCGGCTTTGTGTATACTCTCACAATTCCCAAGTAATTTTCCCTGTGCAAAGCACGGGGCTTTAACTAGTTAACAGTAATGTGGTGTGTACAAGGAAACGTATATTTAAATTCCCCCCGTACTGGTCAATTATATTTATATGTAATTACTGGGCACAGATGTCACTTGAGGCAAAAGAAAAAAATAAACGTCATTTTGCAAGACAGATGGAGTATGCGGTATGTAGAAGTTTGTCTACATATGTATTTGAATATTTATACTTTAGTTCATTTAATTTCTGAGGTCAAACGGGTGACACGACGTCCTTCAAAACTTTTATTTAATGTGCTTCCGTATGAAACGTTTCCACAAGGTGAGTATTTTGACTTGAAACGTTTGTATACAGTGCGCAGTCACCATTACCAGTTTATACTAATGTGCGCGTTAAAACGTTTGTGTAAATAATTGCGCATTAAATGTTTTATACATGTGCTTCCTTGTATGTAGTATGTATTACATTCAGTATGCATATAGTAAATTGTGCAAAACGTTTCATATTCGATTTTAAAATACCATGTACCCAGGGGTCAGATTTTTGTAAATCTCCCTGGAAGAATATTTCTGAATTTCCCTGCTGACTATTATCTCCCTGCTGGTAGGTCCTCAACGATTTCAAAAATCCCTGCTGAAACAAAAGGTCAAGGATTTTGAAAATCCCTGTTGGCAAAAAAAACCCTTACAAGACGTAAAACCCCTGCCAAATTTGGCCAATCAAGCCGAAAATCCCTGTTTGCTTAACAAATTTCCCTAAAACCCGTCAACAAATTTGAAAATCCCTGCCAAAAAAACGTCAGCGATTTTAAAAATCCCCGTTCGTAAAAATAAATCCCTTCCCTTTGAGATTTTCCCTCCCAGAAATATTTTCCCTGGGAAGATTCTTCCCGTCTTCCTACAAAAATCCGACCCCTGCCATTTCGGTGCTGTAATTTTAAAAATTTCGCTGTGTAAAAATCTTTTTATGGTTTCTTTGTACCTGCAGCCATTAATTTCGCCAAAATTTGCCCAAAATTTGGTAGGTACCCAAAAATAATCCATTTGTATTCAATTTCACTTCTTCGGTTTGCGTGGAAAACTCTTCCATTAATAATGAATCCACTTGGCAGGGGTCGGATTTTTGTAAATCTCCCTGCAACATTATTTCTGAATTTCCCTGCTGACTATAATCTCCGTGCTGGTAGTTCCTCAACGATTTTCAAAATCCCTGTTGGCAAAAACAAATCCCTTACTAGACGTGAAATTCCTGCCAAATTAGTCCCATCAAGCCAAAAATCCGTTTCCTTAGCAAATTTGCCTGAAACACGTCAACAAATTTGAAAATCCCTGCCAAAAAAACGGTTAACGATTTTTAAAATCCCTGTTCGTAAAAATAAATCCCTTTTCTTTGAGATTTTCCCTGCCAGAAATATTTTTTCCCTGGGAAGATTCTTCCCGTCTTCCTACAAAAATCCTACCCCTGCATGTACCAAAGCTGGGCAAAAAAATTGCCTATCCTAAATCATACATACATTTTATAGTTTTCAAAGAGCATACATTTTGCATACATAAATTTTTCCAGAAATTTAATCATACATATATGCATATAAATAAATTTATGCATAAATATATGTACACGTGCCTATAAAAGTGTATGTTGAACGTTATGAACCTTTATAAAACTAAATACAATTTATGATGGTTAAGTTTAAAAATATTAAGTTCTAGTGTCGTAGGTTTCAGTCAAAACGTCTAGAAATCGCTTGCATTGCAGCAGGAAATAACAAATGCGAATACACCAATAGACACAGACCATGCCAAGAAAATGCAGATGGAGTTCGCTGAACATACACGGTGCATACATACCTAAATCTCCCGGCCTTTTATACATACATACATACTCGTACATACAGTATTCACAGCATACATATATCATACATTTTTTTAGTAGAAATTTGCAGCCTAAATATATTTCATACAAATATTCGGAAAATGTGCGAACATACATAAAAAACTGCCTATATTTATGCATAAATATAGGATATGTGCCCACCTTTGCCATGTACAAGTACTCCAGACCTCTACCGGTCGTTACAACAGACAATTCAATGTTACAACAATCCTACAATAGATGGCGCAAGCTGTACTCACCAGTGTGCATACATATGTATTACCATGAGTTTATACGTGACCTCATTTAATTTTCTGAGGTCAAGCGGATGACACGATGTCCTTCAAAAGCAATAGGGTTCTTCCTTTTGCATGATCTGTCCCGGTAAAAAATGTGTACTATGGAGTAGTAATGGTTCTCCAGATATCGTGCTGACAAGACAGCACAGACAGCCAGACCTTCGCAATATGGACTCTCGCTTCGCGGAGCCCCTAAAAATAAAGGATATGTCTCCGAAAAGCACTTTATTACAATGCGAGAGAGAGGGGTGAAACGAGATTGTTCTCATCAGCAGAAGCTCCTGTACTTCAGTGGTCGGGAAGGACACTGACTGATTGTGAGGGTCGCATTTTTTGCTTCTGATGCACTTTGCGCCATGCCTGCCGTGCAGACAGAAAGAGGAGCCACACAAATAAATGCACGAGAATAAGTGGTAGCTTTTTGAGGAATTTTTGTGTTAATAAAAATAATACAATCAATAGAACTCAATTGAGGATGGAGCTTGGAGGCATGTCATTATAACGTACAGTCATCATTAATGACCCTTGACCTAGTCATAAAATTATAGAGGATCTGAACCTCTCGTTGACCTCTCTTTTAGAGCTGGAAAATGTTGGAAATGTTAACGAGGAGATTTAATAAAACCTGACTAGGAATAAATTCTTGTTGACAAAGTGCTCATTTATGAGGGACATGTTCCCATAGGATAGAATGACGACCCTGTCACTACTGGCTGTGAAGCAGCACGAATCCCGTTGGGGTCAGTTAATATGTATAACTATAATTATTCTCTCCTGTAAGTCTTTTGGCTATAAGTTTCCACGAGCCTACGAATTTCACCGGGCTGATTATGACTGTTGACGAGGCTCAGAAACCTTGGCTATATTCTCACATGTTTTTAGGGAATCGTAAGCAATATATGAACAATGTAAATCATGTACTGGGTTTGTAATTTCGATGTACTATGGAATGTGCCAAGAAGTACTTAATAAATACATACATACATACAAATACATACAAATTCTCACATGTTTTTACAATAGTTATTTCTACAATCAATCAATTTCTCCATCCGTTTCAGCAAGTTGCAATAATTATTTGCAGTGTTACAAGAAGGACCAATATCATTTTTGTAATGGTGTGTTTTACTGACTTGCTTATTTGCTTCTACAAATTTTAGCAACAGCAGAATCTTAAATATTTGAAACAAATTTGTATTGTTGTGTTTTGGGTTAGTTTTATTAACTCGAAAATTAATCAACGTTGAGAATTTACAGTGAAATGAATAGGAATAATATTAAACGAACATCCTATTTAAAACTTAGTTTTAAAGATCCATTCAAATGGCAAAAGGGAGTACAAGTAGAGAAGGAAATATGAAATACATACATGCATAAAAATATTTTCGTTTTAAAATCTTATGAATCTACATAAGTTGACAATTTTTTTTTATCTTCGGTACGGGATTATCAAGACAATAATGATTATTAACTTCAACAACAGTGCTTGGTGGGGGGAGCAACTGCTTATTATTTCCTATAATATTTTCAAAGGAGTCTATGACTTGGTCGATTTTTGGTTGTAATGGGATAATCCTTTTCGGACGAAACATCACTTTTCGAATTAACGTTGACTTTGACACTGGAACTTGAACTTTTTTGTCAGTCTCAGTCTCAACATCAAACGTTGATGACTGGTTGTTGAGTGCCACCTATTTTGGTAAATAAAATTATTACAGACGCAACATTTTAACATTCTTCATCACACAACCAACTGAAATCAATGTAGACATATGAAACCAGGATCAGAAATGTCAGAATCAAAAAAAGTCAGTCTTTTTTTTAATGGTTTTTGGCTTTTGGCAAAACATCAAAGTAAGTATGTAGCACGATACATATTTGTAAATGGTCCTTGAATGCGTCAAATCAGTATATTACCTCTCTTGCCACGTTAGTAAACAGTGCTTGAATATCTTCATTGTAAGCTTCTTCCTTAAAAATTTTACATATTGCCTGAATGAACCATGAGCCATTGTAACGATTTCTAAATGCGCGTTGACCTGCAGAAATGAAAAAGACCATTAGTTTTATTCACAGGTAATTTTGTTTCTGCTATCAAACAACAAACCTTATAAATGTATCTGCAGTTTTAAGTATTTTAATGTAACACGGTAAAAATTTACCTGGAGGGCAGCTGAAAGCTACGAATGAATCAGCAGAATTTGGATTGAGATAACAAAATGCCCCGGAGTCAGTCACGTCCATTTGGCATGGATTAGAAACGAATTCTTTACTATATAGCCGTGTTCCAGTATCACAACCTTTGCCACGGCAAGCCTGAAAATAGACAAATTCATTCGTACAAAAAATTAACATTAATTTTTATAAATAATTATTTATGTAATTAATTAGTCATTATTTATTGATTAATCTACTGAAGATGTGTTCTACTTTCCCAAAGCGGCTGTTTCAACACTCTCCGGTTACAAGTGCTTGCCAAGTCATAGTAGTTCTTATAGACTTACTTGAATAATAAATATTTTTGGCTTCCCGGCCAATGTTGGGCATTTGTCAGTTTGGAACACCTCCAGGATAAGACTCAGTGGGACCAAAGTCTCATCCCTTAATAAAATATGATTTTTTTCCCCATGAGACATTATGGCCACCACGAGACAGTCTCTTGAACGGTGGTCTTCATCCCTCACTAGAAATACAAATAGAATCTTTCGTTTCACTTTCAGTCCCAATTAATGGAATTAAGCACCAAAAAGCATGTCAAATATCTCTCTTATTTGTAGGAACCCCCGGGCAGTGAGTCCAGAATTAAGGCGTGGTAAATAATAAATAGGAATCCTCAGAAAAAAGTATTTTCACTAGGATACTTGTACCTTCTCTGAGTATCTTCCAAAATTCATGCGTGTCCAAGTTATCCTTTGTGAGAACATCAAAGTCTAAATCCTCCAAACATTTTGCCAAATCATTTTTATCCTTTGCAGACCCTGCCCTATTATTCGATGTATCGACCTGTCAAACATTTTACAACGGATCAATTCCCATCAGTCACATACTGTATCACAACCCGCACATGTATGTATGTGTATAATTATTTTTCATCTTGTTGATAAATGCATGGTTTTGTGATACGTAAGGTTTACTAGGTCGTGTTTGTCTTTTGTAAAACTATTTTCACTGGAGGGTAAATCCGGGGGCAGAGGGGGGTCTTTGGACCATTAGAATAGACGCAGTTAACGGACTATTAGTTTTTATTACGAAATGTAATGACAAGTGTATCCTTCAAGCCATTTCAGTAAAGATAATTGTAAATTTGTGCATCCATTAATAGGTATACAATTTTTTGTACATGTATACATTGTGTAAATGTGTACAAGGGGATTTTCAAGTTAGGTATACTTTAGCAATTTACATGTTCACAGATTATAATTCAGGAAAACATATGGTAGCAGAAAGTCCATTTGGTGCCATTAAATCCATGGCTCAGTCATTCTTGTCAGTTGCAAGTTAACTGCAACTATTTATTGAACTTACAAATTTCGGGTCAATTGTCGTTATTTTACGCAAGACAATTGCAATTTTCGGTGCAAGTGCAATAATTTCTGTCTACTTAAATTGCAAAAGTATTAAAAACTCGAAATTACCGGTTATGCACAACTGAAATTGTAAGAAATTCAATTGCAATTATTATAAGTGCTTGCACTACAAAATGTTGCAATTTTAAAAAGTACTTATCAATTTAATTGCAACTTGCAACCGTTTCGAATTTCAGTGCAAAATTCCACAAAATATCTCAATAAGTCATTCCGCTCTAATAATTGTAATGTACATAATAATCACGAGTATTGTTTCAACAAGTAATTATAATAATTACTGTTCTTACTGTACAATTTCGTCTGTGAGGAGGCAAAATGATCTAAGAGAATTTTCGATTAGTATCAAAATGTTCCCATTAACATTAACTTGCAATGACAAATTGCACTTGCAATTGTACTTATCGGTGCAATTATATCCAAATGTATTTGTAATTGCCTTACCAACTGCAAGCAACTTATGAACTAATTTCAAGTTCAACTTCGGTTACTTGAGTAATCTAATTGACACATTTCAACAAGTACCAGTTACGGGTTACGGCATTACTGGTACTTGCATTACCAATTATAATTATTGTAATTGCAAGTTCGGTTATTCCCAATCTTTGCTCCATGACCTTTCAACTCTTGAACACCTCCAAAGGTACTAGTTTTTCTGAGATAATTTATTTAGACCCGTATTATAACATTCACGCAACGAAATCACTCTTTGTATCAAGTTTCATAAAATACAAATAAGAGCTCGAAATCAAGCTCTTATTTTGCTCTTGGTTTTTTGTCGACGAGTTCATTCTCGTCACTTTCTTTTTCGTGTTTACAACATATGTACATATGTATATATCTACCTACACATGTGTACACATACTACCGTTATAAATATTACCCATTCGTCAAAATTGAAGATGACGGCCCTCCCTCGGTCAGGATGGTCCATGTTGTAGTAGGGGCTATTTTTACTGACCGGCATTTCCGGTAGAACGTCAGGAAAAGGATTCATCCTTGCAAGAATGTACTAGTCCGTCTGCCACAGATGCTTGAGTCCGACTGACTGACGGACCCGCAGGTCTCCTTCGTCCCCATCCTTACCCAAGAGATTTACATGATGATGCAATGATCTAGAACTTTCTTACAGTTTGGACACATTCACATATGTACTAAATCGGATGCTTTCATGTAATTTGATCCGTCATGTTGCCGAATGTAAAATTTTCGTGAAATAGGCTCAATAACTAGGATATCGACTCTTCTACTCCTATCATCGGTATCTTGACAATAAACTTCTTCTTTGAACTAGAAGACCGTTTTCTTTTAGTCTAGCAACTAGCAATGATTGAATGCTATGCTGTCGAGTGTTGTGCAATAATTATTCTCCTCTCGAACATTTGCAAATAATATGACCTAAGGTTTCAAATTCATTGCAGTAAAGGTAACGGATGTTACCCTAGGTGTAACTTTGATTAGATTTATTACGCAGAACATTTCCATTCATTTTAATAGCATTGATCCATTCAGACGTAGGTAATCCAAATTTCTGAGATATCCATTTATTAGCAGTTGGATATTTGAAAAATTTTAAATTACACCTTGACGTTTTGGAGGAAGTTTACACCGGTTTGCATATTCAGTATTCTGTAATTTTTTCCTGATCTTGCATTTTTTTATTTGCTTCTTTTTTGGCACTTGTGAGCTTCCATCATTATATTCTTCATTATTAACAAAGTTTTCAAGAGATTGTTGTAAATCTGATGCATTGAATCTATTAAGGCATTCCTTTTTCTCGATATCAACATTTTTTACTACACTTAAAATTTGAACTCAACAATGTTGGATATTTCCACTTGCTTTATAGGCTTGAATATGCGTCTCCCAAGAAGTTTTAATTTTCCCCAATCCTTTTAACTATTTATTGGAATGTATCATGGCGTCAGGGGTTGAAATTGGGATTTGGGACATTTTTTTTACCGCACTCCTAATGATCTTCTCCAGTTTTTCAATGAATGAGCTTGAAATTTTGTTCAAAGGGGTGTGTTGTAGGGGATAAATTAAAATTGGCCAGATAAATTCGTTGATAATATTTAATTTTTGATCAGAATTAGGAATGTATTGGCCACAAGTCGCTCAATTTGTCCTCGAAATTTGTGAATTAACTTTTTTTCAGTACAAATTATTATAGTAATTATATAAATATAATAGTACAGTGTGATAAACCAGTGGATTTCATCCTGTTCTGTCGAAAACGTATCATATGACTCATGTATTTCTCCCAAAGATGTCCACCTATCCTATTTATACATTGGATAAAAGTCCCTGTGTTTTAGTGTGTACTAATCATCATCAAGATCAACCCACAGGAGATTTACCCCCGTGATACATTATATGTCCTTTAAACCTATCATTTCTCCAAAACTATACAAGTTTTTCCGGGCAGTTCTTTCAGACACTCACCCCACTGAACTTGAGTATTACACCAATATGTATTAAAATCTAAAAACTGGTAGTAAAAACTTTTAACAAATATCCAATGCTTAATCAAATAAACCTGGAGGGGTTAAAAAAGAACTAATGAAGTATTTCGAATTTCTCGAAAATCCAGAAAAATAATCTAAGGGAGCTGTCACTTGTCTTCAAGTCAACTGCAAATCAAAAAAAGCTAAACCCGGAGCTTTCGATCTAAAACTAAGTTCATTAGATTTAAAAATACGACTTTGTAGGTTAAAATATAGGTAGCTAAATTATAGCTGTATATACATAGGTAGGAAAAGGGTTAGATTATTCTTTTTTTGAAAAGCAGGTAGGCTTCATGTAAGATTCACCAAGCTTGTAAAAACAGGTAGAAATGTAGGTAGGTCAATCAATGTAGATATGTAGACTAGTGGTCGGACCAATTCAATTCAGAATTGGAAATTTTCGATTCGATTCGATTCGATTCAATTCGATTCAGTAGTATTTCGATTCGATTTGCAGCAAAACCAAATCGAATGATTCGATTTGGGTACTGAACTGAATCGAATCATATCATGTGAATTGCAATTCAAACAGTTCATCAAAACCGCTTGGGCTGCGCACGGGTACTTTTTTTTCCGCATATTCAAAGTTCAAATAGTACGTATACCACAACGTTTGTTATTTTAGCGCAGCTTTTACTATACCCTTTATAATATGTATACGACACTCAAGTAACATAAGGAAAATTTTGTATTTTCCCACTTGAATCGTTCGATTTACGATTCAATTCGATTCACTGAGTGAATTGAATCGAATTGAATTGCTTTGGGGCACATTGAATCGAAAATCAGTTTTTCGATTCAATTCAAGCTTCAAATTGAATCAAATTGAAAAATTCGAATCAAATTGAATCGATCCGACCACTAATGTAGACACCATTGATTTCTCCACTTGGCAGCTAGACCACATGTTATTACGAGTCAAACGTGACAGGAAGGCGATCAACCCTGGAGCACAACTTTGCATATTAATATACCGGAAATGTTCCTCCAAACGTTTGGAGCCTGGCTTTCTCTCAAGTTTGTAAAAGACTATACGAAAACCTAAGGGAGAGATCCTTAGCACTGTCTCAGAATAACCCAACAGGCGCTACGAGCACCAACGTTCCCTTTAGTAAAAGTCATTTCCTGCAGCAATTAAAGAGCTACACAAAGCGCTCCGACAACTAATGAATTTACTTGTATGTATTCCATAAAACTGAAGACTTCAGGTATAACTAATTGTAAGAACTGCCTTCAAGACACTCAGGACCATGCTTGCAAGTGTGATGCTAAATATTTACGGGACTTATTAAGTTAACGCTAAAAAAGGTAAACTATACAGTAACAAGTAGTCAAGTACTAGTGACTTTTTGTAAGTACGTAATATGGACATACGTACATACATAGGACCTCAGATGTTTACTTCGGAATTTACAGACATTTCATTTTAGTCTTCCAGGGTAAGTATGTGCACTATATAGCAATGGGTTTGCGCTTATTACAAGGGCCCTTTTACAGCTCGTGATTCCTCTGACTTCTTCCCTCCAAACCACTTGATCACAAGCTTACTCATGTAGTCACTTATTTGTCACAGAAATCTCACTTTTATTAGGAGCACTTATGGATCTAGCAACTCTTCAAGGGCTGACTTCAATGAGAGCAAATAGGAAATAAATGATTTGGGAAGGAACTTTCTGTACGCCGAATTATTAGATGAAGCTACAACTTTACACTAAGGATTCGTTCACATTTCTTAAGTCCGGGACTCACAATCAGTTGGAAATGGTTTTAGAACTCTTTATCAACCTCAATGATGATAACTACTGTGACCCTACAACGAACCTACTCTGAATCTGAACTTGCTCGTGTCTGTAGTCTAACGAATTGAGTGTTGATTCTTGGGGTATTTTAAAGTAATTACTCGTGTTCAATTTTGTGAGTTGTTTTTATGTTGGATGAAAGGGGTGAAACATGATTTTTCTCATGAGGAAAGGCACGCTCAGTTATCTACTAAACCACATCGAGAGGGGTGGATTTAATTACAAGCTCTATAAAAATGCACCATCCAACCTATCCTGGTGGATAGTAACATTTGACAACGGTTTCTATTTTAAAGTCATCATGTCCAGCCAGCATTCCCTGACAACGGATCAAATGCCATTCGAAGCGTATCATGACGTTCATAGTCCACAAATATGCTTGCATATACCTATTTATTTGTCGATTGCAACTTTTCGTAGAAGTCATAATCGATTTATTGTAGCTCCTTTAAGTTTTTTATGAAACTTCCCATATTATGATGTAAAGAGTGAATTGGGTGTAAGGATTGCGACTCTGGAGGAATTTCATCTAAGTAATAATAATTATCGAATTTTCGGAGACATGGGAGGCTTAGATCAAGAACACCTCCATAATATGCTCTGTATGGTGGGAGTGCTTTGCACGTTTGTGTATATTCCCTTAACAAAAGGTATCCCCGTCAAAGTCTTGGATATACATACATATATATTGTATGTAATAGTTGAAGTCGTGTTTTTATTTATTTACAGTAAAACCTGTATATAATGGCCGTTCATATAGTGGTTTCCTGTCAATAGTGGTCAAATTTGGCTTCCCGGTCCCATCTCCTATCCTTTATCATAGGGAATTCCCTCTATATAATGGTTTTCTATATAGTGGTAACCTGTTCATAGTGGTCTAATGAGCATGCCCCTTCAGTTCAAAATACAGCTTAAAGCACCTGTATATAGTGGTCAACCAGTCAGAACGAAGGGATACAACTCGCGCAAACCCGAACCAATGACACAGCTGTTTGTGTTTAGTGCAATAAAAGGCATTTTGGGACGTTTTTATCTCCAGCCGTTTAATATTGCATGTATTTGTACTAAATCAAACGATGGTTTATTGGCTATATTATTAGTCCTTCGAAGTATTTCAATTAATTAGTGGTTACTTTTAATCATTTTAAAAAATTATTATTAGCTTTAAAAGATCTCAGATGATTTAATCATCCCGAGGTAATTCGAAACGAAACTTCGTCGAATAAATAGGTCGACAAATATTTTTACCCAGATTCTCTATGGAAAATGCCTAAAAGGCAAGGTGCTTTGAAGATCATTGCTGTATTCTTCAAGATTCCCTTGGCAAGGTGAAAATTCGAAGTCTCAATTAAAAGTAAATTAGTGATTATTTTTTAAAAAGTGTAAAATTGCTGGTTGTCAATAACATATGCAATTCAAACTGCTGGATTCCTGCTCGTATACCTGTATATGTATGTTTATATAGTGACTTTTGACCACTATATACTTATACAGTGGTCCCTGTCTATAGTGGTCAAATTTCGGCGTCCCTAGGAAAACCATTATATACAGGTTTTACTGTACTTACTTTATTACATTTACACAGCGTAGACGTGGACACCGTCCTCCCTTATAGGCGTAATGTATAGATATAATATGAAAATCCCCACTATTATTTGATACAGGATTATATTCCGTAAATTCATTTCCTATGTGAACAGCTTCTTACATCTCACAGGTGCAAGTGCGTACTCTCAACCGTAGCTGGTTTAATGTTCCCTTCAGAATGGGCTTACTTGCTCTTTTTATTTTTTTCTATTAAAACCTTGACATAAAGAGTCGATTCCATGCGTCGTATAGGAATCTAAAAGAATTTTGTGTACGCAATGATAATAATAGTCTCAAAAATAAGGGAGGTCAAAAGTCAACTGGGTTGTATGCTTAATATTTTACGCCTGCGGTAACACCATGTGTGCACTGCACATTTGTATTGCATGTGATGATCGGGAGATGTGTATGGCTGTTACACACAAATGTAAACATAAATTTCATAATTGACAATCGTTCATATTGGCTAATTGTAAGCTTGTCTAGTTATCAAACCACGCAAAATAAAGATGTGAACTAACCTAGTTATTCCTCCTTTAGAAATCTGATTGTGAATCAACATAACATTGTACAGCAATTTGGAACTGTTATTAATTGTTACAAATGTCACAACAAAATTTAAATCGAAGTGTATAATTATTTTTGAAGAGGTGATTATTGATTTAAGCATTAACTTTTAGAATTTACAATAGACAGCTGGTAATACAACAATCTAAAATACAATTCGTCCAGCAACACCGGTGTCCGGAGTAAGTTGCAAAATGTTTGGGACAAAATATAAAGCAGAAATTTTAATTGGCGTGTACGTGATAATACAACATCATTGTAGAGAAACTTTCCATAAAATTTGTAGGAATAATACTCAACGAAAATTCTATTTTAAAAAGTTACTACTTAATTTAAAAAAATACATTCATTAAAATGTGCTTTAGGGTCTCAGGGGATTCATGTTGAAGAAGAAACATACAAGAAATATTTATTATTATTTTAATTTTAAAATTCTACGAATCTACTAAATTAACATTAGTTACTAAATTAGTTTTGATCTCCGGTACAGGGACTGGATTCACTGGATTACTAACATGACTACAGTTAATAATTTCCTCATCAGCATCTACAGTGCTCGGTGAGGGAGGCTCGTGCTTATTATTTCCATTTACATTTTCAAAGACTTCGGTGATTTTATCGATTTCTGGGGACCGGGAGATAACCCTTTTCTTGCTGAACTTCACGATTCGAATTAATGTTGAGGTCGATGATGTAACTTGGACCTTTTTGTCTTTGGCAGGATCAGTAGGGGTTGATGACTCGTTGTTGACTGCAACCTATTTTGGTGAATAAAGTTATTACAAATGCAACTTCGCCTTCCTTGCAACACCAACTAAAATCAATATAGACACATGAAAGCAAAGTAAATAAGGGGCTATAAATGCTATATACCAGTAGTAAACCTGTTTTAAAATGTAAATTAGGAAAAGTTTTCTACCACCGAAAAAGCCCAAGAAAATATTCACACTGAAAGAATTACAGTGGTTTTATAATTTTGGGTAAGTTTCAAGGGAAGTTTAAATAGGATGATATTTATTAATTACTCGGTTCTTGATTGCTTCTCATGTGATGCATTTTACAGTAAAAGTAAATGTTACACACCTCTCTTGCCACATGAGTAAACAGTGTTTGAAGATCCGTGGTGTAAGCTTCTTTGTTTAAAATTTTGCAAATTGCCTGAATGAACCATGAACCTTCATCTGGATGCCTCCAGGAGGCTTGACCTGCGGAAATAAAACCAAATGACCACCATATTTACTCACACAATACTACTCCATTTACCCTGAATTTCGTAATTAATATCCAGTTAGTTCCGACGGCAAGGTTAAACCCTACAAAATTAGCTGCTGCTTATTTTCAAAATTTTAATATTTTATGCTAAAAATTTACCTGCAGGGCAGCTGAAGGCTAAGAAAATGTCGGCCGCATTTGGAATGACATAAGAAAATGCTCCGGAATCATTCTGATCGTTACGGCGCGGGCTGGGAATTAATTCCTGTTGACCATATAATCGGGTTCCATTATCATAACTCGAGCCTCGACAAGCCTGAAAATTAAAATATTAAAATTACTGCAAATCTTTATAATAATTTATTAATATGTCGAAGAGGTTACAACACCTGCCATAAGTAAATCAAGACGTTAGTCACAGGCAAGATAAACTCACTTGAATAATAAATATTTTCGGCTTGCCGGCCAACGTAGGGCATTTGTCAGCTGCAAACTCCTGCCAGATGAGATTCACTGGGATCAAAGTCCCATCCTTCACGTAAATGAGGTTTCTTTCACCATGGGACATTATGACCACGACAACGCAGTCACTTGCACTGTGATCTTGATCCCTCACTGGAAATATAAAAATTATCTTCCTCTTTACATAAACCCCCGTCAAATGCCAGACAGAAGTCCATTCATTTTGTGTGCACTTACCTTCCCATAATTTGTCCCAAAATTGATGCGAGTCCAAGTTATCTTCTGTGTTCACATCAAAATCTAAACCCTCCAAACATTCTTTCAAATCGCTTTTATCTTTTTGGGAACCTTCTCGTGGTTGTAGGTCTAGTTCTGGAAGGGTCGTATTATCCTGTAAAATATTTTTACAATGGATCAAATCTCATTTACACACTAACTTTACCATTCCCTTGAGTCCTGCTAATGTACATATGTGCGTAATCATATAAATATTAATTACTTATTTAAGCAAATACATAAATAACTTTTATGATATTCTAAGGGATTAAATTACTGGTCCATGTAATCCCTTATGTCGGTTACGTTAGGTAAAATATATTAAAATTTTAATTAACGTGTTTGATTTTACACGAGTGTATGTATGTACCTACATGCAGGCATACAAATGAAATGTGTACTATAGATACGTGTCAATAAATCCACCACCCTGATCTCTCGAAAGTAAAAGTTTCTGAGATAAATTTTTGTCAGACTTGTAATAATATCTACACAAGTCAACAAGTCTCATAAAATACAAATACGTGATTGTACGAAGCATGACTTGGTCATGACTTTTTTATTTTGACTAGTTCGTTCTCGTGTCGCACTGTTTTTTTTATGTTTAAATCTTACCCATTGGTCAAAATTGAAAATGATGGCACTCCCTCGGTGAAGATGGTCCATATTGTACTCAGGGTCATTTTTACTTGCTGGCATTTCCGGTATAGTAGAACGCCAGGGCGCGAGCTCCAACCAGTCCGTCTGTCACAGATTCGTTGGCCGCACTCCCCGCAAAATCCCTCCGTTTCCGATCCCTACAAGAAATAGTGATTGATATGATGACTCAATGGTTGTTCCCTAAGTACTGGAACTTTCTGGGGATTAACTGGACGCACTCACATGTCAAATCAGATATGCAAGTAATTTGATCCCTCTAATCGCAATGCAGCTAGTACGATTACAGTCCGAGGCATGTAAGAATCGTATGTGGATGTCAACGTCAGGAGATAATCCTGCCGACATGACTCCCGTCCTGAGTCGTGTTGCGTAACAGAAACCTGTTGCAAAACTTGGCTAGATGCTAGCTATATCCAAAACTATTTTCATGAGAGATACCCGGCTCCCCAGACCCATTTAATTCATGCAATTCCACTGTCAACGAATCATAAAATGCTATAAAAGGACCCCCAAGCCTAGTAGTAATCCAAAGTGACAATTGTACTAAAAGCACAGTCATGAATTCAGCTCATGTAATAGTTACAGCATCTAATCTCTCACTTGTGTGGCTTTCAACAAAATTGGGGAAAACTCCCTGCTCTACTCCGTCCCTACTGTCAAATGTTTATGCAACCTATACACGGTCAGGGAGAAGCCACAGTGTTTGTCTGGGAATGCAGTATACCCTTGTCATAAGGGCTGGGCCTACAAGGGATTCATTATTACATGATCCTGTCGGATACTCCAATACTAACACAATGCTTAAAATACTGCCTATAAGGGACGTAAATGCGAAAGGATCATTTTTGGTCGACCCCATTCAGGCACAAACGACTCATAGTGCAGGTCATAAAAGGGAGTTTATATTTGCTGTCAGTAACAGGGCACGTTCCTCTCTTACAATCAGTTCAACCCTAATCTTCTATTCGTTGGAGTCAAAATATTAGTATGTATGTAATATGCAAATATTTGTGACAGCAATTCAGAGATCCCTTATAGGCGTGGATAATTTTTATGAGGGACTAAAATTCCCTTCCCTTGTGAATTTCTCACATTGAGAGTTTATATACTGTAACCCGTAAGTTCTCCGAGCACCAACGTAATACTCAAGCTTATTTTCGGTGCTACTATTGGAAACCGGTAAAATACAATAAACGTAAAAATGTACAATGTATATTATTCAAAACAATGTTCAGTTTTAGTTTACTCGTGAGTGCTCCAATTGTCACAGAAATGTCACTGCAACAAGTGGAGCACTTATGGATCTATTAACGTCTCAAGACTTCACTCCAACGAGAGTAAATAAAAAGAGTAATAAATTCAGGACCAACTTTTTAAGCAGGTTGATTTTTTTTAGATGAAGCTAAAACTTTACACTTGAAAGCCTTTCGCACTTCTCAGGTCCGTATTCCTCACGTATGGTTATAGAAAGAACTCTTGATGAGACTAGTAAGAACTTAGCTGACACACATTACCACCTTCCTCAATGTCGACAACTATGTCAGAAGCGTGCCAGCACAAGGAACTGCCTTGTTCTGAACTTGCTCGTGTCTGTACTTGAACTAAATTGAAAGGGAAAGATTTGTGCTGTAAGTACTTGACTCCCAGTCAATCCTATAATTTGTGTGTGATGTTGTATAAAAGGGGTGCAAAGTGATTCTTCTCATCAGCAACCGCTACTTCAGCTGTCTGAAATGATATTGAGTGGGTTACTTTTGTTTGGTTTGGTGTCTGTAGACGGAAAGGGGGGCCAAGGTAAACCAGGACTGAATTTGTTTTTGTCAATGCATAGTGGAGGATCTTTAGGGTATTTTGTGTTTATAAAAGTATTATGGAGTTATATGGTCTTTAATTCCGTATGCAGCTGGTATGGTGAATAGGATAAAGCAATCCAACTGTAGGATAGAGCAAAATTCGTAACAATACCTGATGTGAAACCTCAGGAACCAGGTACCTAAACTGGCGAAATGTCCTTTGAATCCTCAACGGGCATATCCTAAGGGTTCCTTAGAAATTAACAGCTTGCATATGAAACCCATTCAGGACTCAGGACTGATTTTGATATCCGACAATAAGGTTTAATTACATTAGAACGCCATAATTTGACTCTTAAACTGAGATGCCGTGTTACAGGCAAAATACACATTGTGTTTAATGGGAATTAGTTTACATGTCTTTACCCCTGTAGAGAATATTCTCATGCAGGGGACTCTTATGATGAGAGTGTACTTTATGTTTGCCGACCCCTTCTCCCTCTGTAAAGTCAAGGTTCCAATGTAAAGGTTCCAGTTGCCATGGACGGCTTCAAAGTGTCCCAAAACATTAAGTACCCTTTCACTTTTTCCACACAACGTTTCCGTAACCCGTACCTTCCAAGGCTTAGTTTACGTTTTCATGTGGAGTCAATATGCACCTGTCGATCGATCTTATTAAAGACTACTTATTACAGGGCTCCGTCAGAAACGTTTCTTGTTTGGTGTAAGTACCTATCAAAGCAATAGAATGCCTAGGAACAGGTCCACTCCCAATGCTCTTGTACAACCTGAAGTCACCATGCAGCTATGTTTTATTCCTCCTTTCATGTAATCATGAGTGTGCCCCCTTTCAATTTCGTTTTTATCTTTTGCAGAACCGTTTCTGTGTGACAGGTTGTAGTTGGAAGGGTTGTATCGTCTCTCAAAATGTTTTATTGGATGGTACTCCATTCAAATAAACAAGTATCATTCCATCCATAATCAAATCATGTGTGACTGCTTGTAGGTATAAGTTCGATCAAGTAATATTTCCATAAGTTCTGTCGTAATTTAATAGATCCTATCTGTTTTTTACAACATTCTCACTAAATCGTTTGTGTTTGAGTTATTTTTTTCAAATTCTTACTTTTATGAAACTTGAAGTAAAGAATGAATTGGTGCTTTGATACGTAATCTGAAAGAATGTTTTATACATGGTAATTTTATTAAACATAATTACTGTTTTCAA
This sequence comes from Allacma fusca, assembly GCA_947179485.1. Taxonomy (NCBI): domain Eukaryota; kingdom Metazoa; phylum Arthropoda; class Collembola; order Symphypleona; family Sminthuridae; genus Allacma; species Allacma fusca. Next base: position 41,472,593 of record OX359250.1, on the reverse strand, counting down.
ATACTATATATGAGAGGTCAAATGTTTCCAGCATATTCCGAGCTTACGGGGTAGTATGCCTCGCATTTCATGGTGAAAGTGATTGTGTGCACTACGTTTTTATGTATCCTCTAGAAATCTGATGGTGAATGACCATATGCTGCATCAATTGAGACTGACATTAATTGTTATAAATAATGTGACACAAAGATCAAATTGAAGAGTGTAATTTTTCAAGTAGTGTTTTTATTTATTTGAATTTTCATTTACAATTATTTCAACAATAATAATTAGGCAACTGTTTAATGGAAAATTCTATTAATATATGCGTGTTCTGATGACACAGCATCAGTAATTATATCAATGTACAGAATCTCTACTAAACTGTGCCGGAAAATATTAAACGAAGATTATGTTCTGAAAAGTTACAACTGGATTTTAATTCTACATTTAATGGGGCTTCAGTGACTCAATGTTATACAAGAAGAAACGTACACCAATATATTCTATGTAGTATATACAAGTTTGTATTTGATTGATTGATTTATTTATTTATATTTTTAATTTATTATTATTTCAATTTTAAAACCTACTAATCTACTGGATTAGTTAGTAAACTGTTTTCAAACTCCGGTCCAGGATCACGACCATGATGAGCAAAGTTATTAGTTAGGTTAAAAACGTCTTCAGAGCTAGGTGGGGGAAGTCTATGCTTATTATTTCCAAGTACAATTTCAGCGCCTTCAACGGTTTTGTCGACTCCTCGCGCCCGCCTTTTCCGTCCGAACTTCACGATTCGAATTAACGTGGAGGTCGATGATGACACTTGGACCTTTTTGTCTTTTGTTGCATCATTAGATGACGACTCATTGTTGAGTGCTACCTATATTTTGTTAAATAAAATTATTACAAAAGGAAAATGTTAACAAACCTCAGAACCAACTGAAATCATTAGTGTTACATGGGCATTGAAGTGTCTAAATAGAATAGCACCAGTACCATATTGTACTGGACTTGAAAAAATAGCGTATGAAAATTATTCTTTCCTGGAAAATATCACATTCGAAAATATTCAATTTTCGAGGTTTCATGACATTGGGTAAGTTTTATTTACTAAAATATTTGAAATTAGTAATTACTTGTTACATACCTCTCTTGCCACATGAGTAAAAAGTGTTTGAAGATCTGCGTTGTCAGCTTCTTCCGTTAAAACTTTACAAACTGCTTGAATGAACCATGTACCGTTCGTACGATTTCTATATGAGACTTGACCTGAGGAACCAAAACATTTTATCTCATTATTATCCCTTATTAATCAGATTTGACCGTAGTATTTTTTAAGTATTATAAAGTAAGTAACCTGTTAAAAATTAACCTGGAGGGCAGCTGAAGGCTATGAAAGTGTCGGCAGCATTTGGAGTGACATAAGAAAATCCTCCGGAGTCCGTCCCATCATTGTTAGTGTTCGGGCTGGGAGTAAATCCGTGGTCACCATATACTCGGGTTCCGTTGTCAACCTTGATGCCACGACAAGCCTGAAAATAAAATAAAAACAAGCAAATAATAATAGAAATATTGGCATTAATCTCGTCAATAATAATATTTTTATTGATTAATCTGCAGAAGTTTGTGATCTTGGAACACCAACACCCTCCATTTATTAATCAAGACGGTATAGTTAAATTAGACTTACTTGAATAATAAATATTTTTGGCTTCCCGGCCAATGTTGGGCATTTGTCAGCTTGGAACTCCTCCCAAATTTGATTCACTGGGATCAAATTCTTGTCCTGAACATAAATTTTGCCTTCTACCCCGTGTGTCATTATGACCACCACGAGACAGTCTCTCAAACGGTGATCTTCTTTCCTGACTGGAAGTACAATAACCATCTTCCGTTTAACCTACACCTCCATAAATGGAAGTAATAAGCCACAAAAACATAAAAAAATCTCTCAATTATTTAATGCAACCAAGGCACATTGCATCGAAGCTGAAGCTGAAATTATTAGAAACACATCTACTCATTAAAGTGCACTTAACTTTTGTGAGGTTCTCCCAAAACTGAATTGCGTCCAAGTTATCATGTGTAAGAACTTCAAAGTCTAAATCCTTCAAACATTTTTCCAAATCGGCTTTGTCTTTTGAGGAACCTTCTCTTCGTGGCAGGTAGACATTTGGATGCTCATTGTCAGTATTGTCACTATTGTCCTGTAAAATATTTTACAGTGGATCAAATGTCATTCAAAAACGTCAAAATCCACATATGTACAAAATTACTTATTTATCTCTAAATAAATTAACTGATTCTTGGGATGCTCAAGTTTCCTAGCTCATTTCTGGTTTTGTGGAACTATTTCCGGCGACAATTAAAAATCGGGTAGAATTTTTCACAGGGTTTTTAATTTCGGTGTTTTGAGACTACAATCATCTCTATAATGTAACTTATTGTAGGGATACGGGAAATTTGAGCTTAGATCTCACCCATTGTTCAAAATTGAAAATAATTGTAAGACTTCGTTGAGGATAGTCCATCTTATAGTAAAGGTGATATTTACTGGGTGGCATTTCCGGTACATCGTTCGGGTGAGAGCTCATACTTCCAACTAGTCCGTCTGTCACAGATTCGTTGGACAGGCTGCCCGCACAATCCCTTCGTTTCATATCCTTACAAATAAGATACTGATTGATTATTGCTCCCCAAGATTTGCATTAGTTATATCCAAAAATGTTTGTACGAAACAAGCCGGGCTCCTCATATGTACGATTTCCGAACAGCGAAACAATAAAGGCTATAAAAGGAGACCCAAGCCTAGTATTAATCCAAAGTGAAAATATTGTACTGTATCAGTTAATTCACAGGGAACCCGTACGGTAAAGTCCACATGTCATTAAAATTCGATGATTTTTTGTTGACTAGTGCAGGACACAAATAAAACACGGTATATGGCGAAAGTTAGATTTGTTTAGCATTGCTTTTTAGATAACTTAAGTTTCAAAATTCACTTAAAACTTTCAAAATAAGCTTCAAAAATCAACAAAAATTCACTCAAAAATTTCAAAATAAGTTTCAAAATTCACTTAAAATTTTCAAAATAAGCTTCAAAATTCAATAAAAATTCACTCAAAAATTTAAAAATAAGTTTCAAAATTCAATAAAAATTCACTCAAAAATTTAATAATAAGTTTCAAAATTCAATAAAAATTCACTCAAAAATGTAAAAATAAGTTTCAAAATTCAATAAAAATTCACTCAAAAATTTCAAAATAAATTTCAAAATTCAATAAAAACTCACTCAAAAATTTCAAAATTGAATCAAAATGCACTCAAAAATTTCAAAATAAGTTTCAAAATTGAATCAAAATTCACTCAAAAATATCAAAATAAGTTTCGAAATTCACTCAACTTTTTCAAAATTAGTTTCAAACTTCAACAAAAATTCACTCAATATTTTCAAAAAAAAGTTTCAAACTTCACTCAAATATATCAAAATAAGTTTCAAAATTCACGCAAATATATCAAAATAAGTTTCAAAATTGACTCCAAATTGACTCCAAATTTTTAACTTAAGTTTCAAAATTCACTCATTTTCAAAATAAGCTTCAAAATTCACTCAAAAATGTCAAAATAAGTTTCAAATTTCAATCAAAAATTTCAAAATAGGTTCCAATTTTTTGTAAAAATTATCAATCTGGTGAGCACAATTAGTCTGCCAAAAATCATCGAATTTTAGTGACATGCGGACTTTACCTTACAGGTTGCCTCTGAATTGACTGGTATTCAAGAGCCTGACACTGGCACCAACACAGCATTTTATAAAGACCAGTCAGATTTAAGAACCAGTAAATGTCAGAAATCTGTCTGGAAGTAACTGACACAATTGCACAAACATCTCTTGGATTTTAACTGTCATTTCGTGTTGTTGAGACTTTCAGCAAAAGTTGAAAAACATTGTCGGTTGTTTTTTTTCTCGGATATTTAATAGAATATCATTGGTTAAATTCTAAAAAGTACCATTTTCATTTGCGAACCAATTTAAAAAGCATAGGTTATGAAATGAAAATGGTACTTTTTAGAATTTATCCAATGTTATATTTTATTATCGATATTACCGAGATTATCGTGATACTTTAGAAATTGCATATGTGTTCCCTTAATTACAGCAATGCCACTTAAATGGAGCACTTACGGATCTAGAAGCGTCTAAAGACTTCCCTCCAATGTAAACAAATAAAAACGTATTAAAATCAGGACACAGGTTGAATTTTACGATGAAACTAAAAGTTTACACTTGGAAATCGCTCACGCTTCTGAGATCCGTATGACTCAAATTTAGAAGTGGTTTTAGAACTCTTGATGAAACTACTAACTACTAGGTGATACGCCTTACCATCTCCCTCAATGATGATTAATGTATCAATGTCACAACGTATCACATTAGATGGTTGCTTCCACACTTGTTAGTGTCCGTGAAATGACTGAATGAAGTAAATCGTTTATGTGCCCTGAAAAGTGCTCGCCTGACAGGAAGTTGTTAAACGTTGGAGGAAGGGGGTGAGAATTGATTGTACTCATAAGCAAACGTTACTTCAGTAGTCTGGCAAAAACTACGAGGGTTGTTTTTAGGGTGACGCCAGCCCCCTAGTAAAATACCCTCGTCCGTACGTCCGTGTGTCCGTCCGCACGATATCTCCAAAACTACTGGACCGATTTCAAAGAAATTTTTTATGGACATTGCTTCATTGCTTGTGTCAAACGTAAGCCTGAGTTCGTATTTGATTGAAATCGGCAGGATAGTTTTTGAGAAAAAATGAAATTTCTTGAAATTTTGGACTTCAAGTCAAATAACAGTCATCTCCAAAACTACTGAATCTATTTCAATGAATTTTTTTGTGAATATTGCTACACTATTTACATATAGATAGATAATAGATTAGAGGAAACAAACCGTGGGAAAAAGCAACACTTGTGTTATCTTGTGTGGAATCAAATCACCTGGAAATGCTCCAGTGTTTATAAAAATCGATTTTCTTTTTCAGTGAATACTAAATTTGAGCTCTATACATGCAGATACATACATAGCACGGACTGAAGTCAAATTTGAATCCGCACTGCGTAGCAGGAAGGGTTCCCTGTGAGGTCAATCACAGGTGACCGGTAGAATCGGGTAGACCAAACAAACCGTGGGAAAAAGTAAAATTCGTAATGATATCTGGTGTGAAATCAAATCACCCATGATCATCCAGTACTTAGAAAATACGCTTTCCTTCCAATTTAATACTAAATCTAGCTTTTTACTTTTAGCAGGGACTACAACTGAACCAAATTCGAATCCCCAGTAAATACTTAGTGTTCCACATGAGATCAATAACTTCCATATGAATGCAAGACTGATTTTGAAATCTGTGTGGATTGTGACGTCAAAATTATTCTCAGCTCCTCCAGACCATGCAGCTTCTTTTAACGTTCATAATTATTGTTGTAATTTTAGTTTCTGTCACTTGTAGAGCCTTTCCGTATAGACGGGTATTTAGTCAAATCCCATTCAGAAGTTTTCAAAATAAGTTTCAAAATTCACTCAAACATTTCAAAATACGTTTCAAAATTCACTCAGACATTTCAAAATAAGTTTCAAAATTCACTCAAACATTTCAAAATAAGTTTCAAAATTCACTCAGACATTTCAAAATAAGTTTCAAAATTCACTCAAACATTTCAAAATAAGTTTCAAAATTCACTCAAAAATTTCAAAATAAGTTTCAAAATTCACTCAAAAATTTAAAAATAAGTTCCTAAATTAACTTCAAATTTTCAAAATAAGTTTCAAAATTCACTCAAAAATATCAAAATAAGTTTCAAAATAAGTTTCAAAATTTACTCAAAAATATCAAAATAAGTTTCAAAATTTACTCAAAAATATCAAAATAAGTTGCAAAATAAGTTTGAAAATTCAACCAAAATCCCCTCAAAATTTGTTGTAATGAGTAATTATTACTGAATATTAGGTAATTTCTTAAATATGCCAGACGGGACAAATTGCATAGCTAAACCCATTTCATGTTAAGATTATTTAGTTTTTTTGGTATTTTATGTAATAATTATGTGTAATTGTTGCAAAAAACGGAGCTTATAGGGTATTTGTATACAAAGCATTATTGCTGCATTCAAATTAGTATTAAAATTCATTGCTGCCAGACATCCCATCCGCGTCGGTGGATGGCTTGCTTGGTAGTTATTATTAACCTTATTCCATATTAGTCAGCCTATTAATAAAATTTATTTTAATTTAAACTACCCTAACATTATTTTGTCGCTACTTACAACACAACAGAACTAGTTTAAAAAAATAGTTTAGCTCTGGGAATATGTAATGTTGGAAATACCCCGTCTACTACTGGAGGGAACACATGTGACTTTATAATTAGACCATTCCATATTCAGTATAGGAGTTAAAGAACTATACACATTGCTTTCAATCCACCATAATGCAACTTGTTATTTTTAAAATGGCCGCAGCTGCACATTAATTGTCACGTTCTCGTTCTGGTATAGGGCTTTCAGTATAGTATTCATGACTGATTAAATTCATAGCAGCCATAAGTACTTGCAAATGAGTGCCCCTTTTTTAAAGAAAGGGGAAAACATGACAGCATTACCAGTGCCAGTAGTGGATCAAAACGTTATCTTACGCACTTCAATATTAGATGATAATTACGTGACGGAATGTTTTTTATTATGAGAAATGATAACCTTTAATGAACAACTAATTTACATGAAATCCGAAAATCTCTTACAGCAATAATAATTTCATATTTACACAGAAAATATTAATACACCAAACACCAACGCATAACGATCCAAGCCTTTTGCATTTAACCAAAGTGCAGAATGCGTTCTAACAGGATCATTCCTTCTCTGTAGGGAGCGAAGTTGAACGAACCCTCTTGATAGTTGTTCAGGTCATCCCAGGATGTACAATGTTCCAGATGATATCGATTCCGACAATCTTGATCAACATGAGGAAATCCTGAAAAGCATGTCCCTGCCTGATGCCGTGACTTAATACAAGCGCTGGTTTGTCTTTCCACCTGCCACCACAAGCCCGTATATTCCAAAAGATTATTTGACTAGACTTGTTTTGCATATCCTCATTTTCACCCTCATATGGGTAATCAAAGACACAGTCTTCCCTGTAGAAATCTGGACAATGAAGCCCGGGGACAGCATCCTGGCATTCCAGACCTTCCGCACAGGTAACCAACTCATCGAAGGCTGCGACCGTCGTTCTCAGCACGATGTTACAGAGTGACCCACTCTCGCCAACACAATACGGTTGTTTTGCATCGGACACGTATTTCATATAAGGTTCTTTGTACACGCAACCACATTTTCCATCCTTCTTGCATTCCTACAATACACCTCAAAATCACATTAAATATTCAGCCAGGGATTTGTGAAAACGGTGCCTATACATAGTGCATAGTTATGAAATATTTCTATTTATTCGAGAAGATTATGACATGAACAGCAGGAGCTGAGAGACAATCCCGCCCCGGAAAGCTCGATGTTATTCACCCCGCAATACAAACACCGTCCCGCCACCACCAAGGCTATAGATAGACTATCTATAGCCTTGGCCACCACCGACCCTGCGTCGTTAATCATGCCGAGATATCCCGATTACCAGAGATAACCCTCTACGCTGTTGTAATAAAAAATCCGTGCACTGCACTGATTTGAGCAAACTTCGTTTGCATGTGCAGGAAAGTGAAACTTGTATAATAAGATTTATAGTAAGGCAGGAAAATAGATTTGGGTTGTTATCGTTAATGGTAGTATGTCAATCCGGTGGAAATATATAGCAAATGCAAGAATGTTTTGATAATAGTATCTAGAAAATAATTTTTTGATGTCAAACGTTTGACCCCAGGTCACTGAATTTATCAAAAGGCACAACTAGATTGTATGGTCGATATTTTGGTAAAGGTCACATGTCCGTACGTCAATCCGTTGTAAAGATATGGCTACCACAAGATTTTGTAGTGACGGACGGACGGACGGACGGACGGAATACACTCGTGCATAAGAAAGTTTCACTTTCTAAAAACAGCTCCTGACTTCGACTTGTATCAGTATAATTCCCATGCCAACGAAAGCATTTTAGCTGAAACTTTGCTCAGTTTGTACAATTAGATTGGTCACTTCAGTACATTTAGTTCCTGCTTTTTGGCTAGAGCTGCACCACACTTCCGGTTTTTTTTGTGAGAATTTTCCAAACTGTTCACAGCAAAAAAATATACAATTGAATTCGCTTATCCAAAAGGTACTAGCTTTACAAAGTGTCAGAAAAATATCTTTGGATAGGAGTTTTAGGGTGGGCGGGAAGATCTTAGCATTACGCCGTGTTTATTCCTACGGGAATAACTTTGTCGGGAATTTCGATGGTGGAATCAAACTATGAAAGTCTGAAATAAAAATTCATGATACTTACAATTTTAGTAGTATATTTATGGCTTATGAAAGATTTACATACCAAATTATGTGAAATAGTCTGACAATGTAGCCTTGCCGTAGGAGAGTTTGAAGCCGCTCCAGATGCTGTGGCGTAATCCAGTATGGCCTTTACATAGTCTGCTCTGTTTTTAGCTTTCCTGAGAGAGTCGTGAAAAATATCACTCACGTCTTCCCTGTTTTGTTTACTTATTTCATAATTGCAAGGGTCACTGAGCACACTTTCTTTTAATTGGCATATTGCACTGTTATGAACTTTCTCGAAAACATAGGGCTCTTCATTTAAGCATCTACAACAGTCAAATGTAATGTCAATTATACTGGTGCAGGATTCACACCGCATGAAAATTTCTCCCATATTGCTTAACCCGTAGCAGGATAGTTCTGCCATTTCGGGCTTCTCTGCTAAATAACTATTTAAAACAGCTTTTAACGTTAATGCCTCATCAATATCAATTGTGTTGTAGAAGGGCTGGATGTACTGTTTGTACAGGTCCATGTTACACTTCCCGTTATATTTTGCAGTGGTTCCAATGAGAGGAGCCCAAACGTCATCATCTGCAACTCCATTATAAGGAATCAGCGATATCACCAAAAAATATTTTAAGGTAAGCCCGAACTTCGGGCCGCATCCGGTTTCAATCCCAGTATTTGATGAAACACTCTCCATATTTTTATGGCTATAAAATTAACGCATATTTAGTGGACTGAAAAAAATTGCACTGAAAAATAGTTGAAATAAATCTGGTTTTAAAAAACCAAAACGAAGATGCTTTTACGGTCGTAAAAAGTTAAAAACTAACATTTGATATGGGAGGAATTAGAGCAATAATGAACGAAACAAGGCATCTCGGGAGCGACCGAATAATATATTATGTAAGCATAGGAAACTTAATATTCATTGCCTGGTAATCCCGTGCAGAGAACACGATACTTTCTGAAGTTTTGGAAATTTTGGATGCCTCTGCTTTTTTTTGTACCCATAGTATAGTATGTTGCTGCAGCTTTGTATTTGCACCCGAGTTGCTTTGTTTCGTCCATTATTGCTATAATTCCGCCCATATCAGATGATAGTTTTTCACTTTTTAAAGCTTTAAAGCATCTTCGTTTTGTTTTTTTTAAACCTCAGTTTTTTCAATTTATTATTGCTATTTTGCAAGTTCTTGGTCTAATGGTATTGTCAAGATGTACTTAGATATAATTATATTTTACACTATGTTATATTTTATTGTACCTAATTTGTTTACATACCTAATTTGTAACCTTTTTTCATACGTTACTCGTTACCGTTACTGATAAGCTGACCTAACAAAATTATAAAAGTACTAGCAATCAAGCCATCCGCCGAGGCGAATGGGATATCTGGCAGTAATGAATTTCAATTTGATACAATTTTGAATGCACCATTGTTTTATGTACAAATCAGGGACGGGAATCGGAATCCGAATTTCACAGTGCCCCAAAAATTTTGTACCTCAAGTGTATGTAAATGAAAAGTAGCATTGATTAGTTGTAAGTATAGACAAATAGATCAATGATAGTAGAATTGGAATTTAAAAAGAATTTTTGAAATTCGATACTTACAATACCTAAAAAATCGGCTTAAAGAAAAGTATTGGAATCGGAATCGGAATTAGTATCCGAAAAAAAATAAAAAAAATTGAAAATTTGTTTCGGCCATACAAAGCCATTTGTCAAGTATTTCCTTCGTATCTCAAGGTTTACAAAAGTATTCGTATTCAAGCCCCTTCCCGTCCCTGGTACAAATACCCTAGAAGTTTTATTTTTTGCAGCAATTACACAGAATTATTGCATAAAATACCAAACAGCTAAATATTCTTAACAAGAGTTTAGTTATGCGATTTGCTCCGTCACTAGCCTATTTAAGAAAGTATCTAATATTCAGTAATAATTAATATCGATTAGAGTATGTAATTATTACTCTTTTTACAACATTTTATATATAGCTGTTTATAGTAACTTCATCGCTGCAGTGGCTTTATCTGTTGTTACAATAAACAAATACCGTAAGCAAACTGACATGGATGTTTAAAACCTATCATCAACAAAAACATCCAATTTATGTTAGCATCATTAGCACAAATTTGGGCCAACCAGCTGTTTTTTTAAATTACGTTAGGATGCCTGTAAGTCGGTTGACAAAAATTACATTTCAGAATTGTTTTTAAATTAATTTGATGTTGCGGTTGTGGGAATGTTTTTAAACAATTAAATGTTGCGATAAACTAACAATAAGTAATTTTATTGTATGTCTGACATGTGTTGATGGACGATTTTCCCAAAGTTAGAATTTAATCGTGGTGGCTAAATGTTGATGATTGATCATATTAGCCACTAATATCATATTAATGATGAATGAGAATGCTACCAATGCATGTCAGCTACGTCATGTTTGATATGTGTTGCTGGAAGATTTACACAAAATTAGAATTTAGGTCAAAAGATGATGACTGATCAAATTAGCCACACTGTATTAAATATTCAAAGGCGTACACAATACACAATAAGCAAGTGGTACTTTATTCGAATTGATCATACAAATTCCAAGATGCAAGAAAGTACCTTTGCATTGCATTGCATTATTCTCTCTCTCTCTATAACTTAAGCCTGTCCAAGTAAACAAAAAGGAAATGTTAGAAAAGAATAGATGTTCATTTTTTTCTTTCATTCGTGCAAAAAAATATTTTAAAATAAAAATTAAAGCATTTTTTTTGCTTGAATGAAAAAAAAGAACCTCTATGCTTCAACATGGCATGTACATAAGTGACGACTGCCATCATCATCATCTTGACAATCACTTTCAAATTAGTATATAGGACGGATTTAGTATAAGTTAATATTCATAGTTTACTTTAAGAAGGAAATAATCGTCTTCATTAACAGGACGGGGACATTAACCTGATCCACTTCCTCATAATACCGAACTTATAATAAAATTACGATGGAAGAAACCTCTGAAAAATGTAGTGGCAAGCAAAAGCTAATAAATTTTATTAAGGATGCAATGAGCGACGACATAATGGCAATTAAACAAGATCACGAACGTTTGCGACTGGAGTATCAGCATCTAAAGGAAAATTTCAATGTCTTTGCCCAGGAGCAGTTGGAACTGGTCAATCTTGTTATGGCACGTACGTAAGATTTGTGAATTATCAAGTTGTACTTATTGTCCGTCTCCGTCAGTACCAGTATGTACCTAACTCCGTGCACATAAATAGTTACAACGTGCACTACTCCTATAAAAAGAAAATTTTGCCCATTACTTCCTTTTCAGAAACATGAAGTTATATTTATTTAAAAATAATTGACCTAATATACATAGATCACGGCTTCATCACAGTGTTACAAAATAAGCAGAATAAGTTAAAGTGTAAAGTGCTCGTTGACTCCGTGAAAGAAAATTGTACTAGCTCCAGCAGCACCGTTAAACCAGAGGATTTAAGTTTATCTACTACCCCAACGTAAGTGGAGTCGCAGGAATTGTAATTATTCTACTCCTGTTTAAATTACTTTCTACAAAAGTAATCATCATACTTTCACTTAAGTATATAAATAAGTTGATTTAGCCTTTTGTGAATTCAACACCAGGGTTGATGAACAAATGATATACGTGATGCAAGCCATTATGGGAAATTGCAAAGAGAGAATAGATTCGTTGAAATCTAGTGTGGCGGCAACTGAGTATCGAAGAAGCTCTTTGAACAACCAGCTTTGTCTTCATGAAGATGTCGCTGAGAAATTGGCTTCGAAAATGCAGTAAGCTATGACCTTTAAAACGGTTCCATGAATGTGTATTGATTTTACTAACCCTGAGCAAGGTCGGTGAAATTCGCTTTCAAAGTGAAATTGAGAAGCAAGAAAGATGCGAAAAAGAAGGAATTTCTGATCTTATCATATTTCACATACGGTACACATTTAATTTCCTTAATATCTCATTTAATTTTCTGTGATCAAAGGGATGACCCAATCTCTTTCAAAAACAGTAGACTTTACTTAATACTTGCCTATATTAAGAAAATGTGTATTGCCTGGTGACATATATGAGACTAGAATTAATCCCTTTGCTACAAACACAGCATTAGTACTACAAAAATTTACGAACGCCGGAACGTCTAAGAAAAATCATCGCTACGCGATAATTTGAGGCTTCACGTAGGGTGGCATCAGCTACCGCCGTCAAAGTAGGATTTTTCGTTTCAGAATTTTTTTCGAAAAAACTATCGAGCCGATTTCAACCATATAGATAGTAACCATTACTTTTTACATAAACAATATTCACAAACAGTTTCATTGAAATCGATTCAGTAGTTTTTGCGTAATCGTGCGGAGGGACACACGCACGTACGGACGTACAGACAATGCTATTTTACTAGGTGGCTCACGCCACCCTAAAAACCAGTTAGTCATTCCTCTTACTAACTTTCAATCTTGAAGTTGAATTTATTCAAACTTGCTCCGGGTCCTTTCTTGTCCTACCCGGAAAGCCCGAGCGTCAACACAAAAAAATGTGGAAATAAAAAATGAGATATTAAAAAATCAAAAAAGTTTACTACGGAAAAGTAGACTGATAAATAAAAATAATCCTTCTTACTAAAACCTTCATCGTAATAGTATTAGTAGTAGTGATCAGGGATGGGAATGGATTATTAATCCGGGATTAAATTAATCCCGGATTACAAAATTTATAAAAAGTATTTAATCCCAATCCCAATCGAAGTGTTGTGGAAATTTGAATCTAATCCTTAATCCTCAATCCCGGCTTAATGCTTTCATTTTAATCTATTAGTTTAATCCAATTATTTACATGGAAACGAATTAATCCCCAATCCTAATCCAAAACTTGATAAATTATTCGGTCAATCCTAATCCCAAAATCCATTGCTGTCAGTAGTGTGGATTGGATTATGTCTCCTGCTATGTCATTGCTACATTTTTTCACGTTTTTCAACATCTAGCGGTTTCATAATGAACATGTAGCTTGTGTTTGTTGACATGCCGCAATTCCAAGGCTAGCGTTTTCAAACAGGAATCATGAAGTACAGTTTGTAAAAATATAAATCTGAGAAAAGAACGTGGGAGCATAGTAAAAGCTTTAAGCTTTTTTGTATTAATTACGGAGTAACAAATTTTCTTTAAGTTTGCCTCAAATATGTGCATATTTTTATTACTAGCATTTCAGTTGTTCAATACAATAATTTAAATGTGTATCATAAATATGTAGGTTGGAATTGCGATTTGACCTATATCTTTCTAATTTAAGCAGACTATTCCTGGTTCCACTCCATCCCCAATAATTTACTGCATACTAATTTCTTTGAATAAATGGGACCAACCTTGTAATTTGAACCAACTATTAGGATATTTGATTCATCGCATTATCCCAATATGAATTACCGAATTTATGGTGGCCATTAGTGTAAATGATCTAAGTATGTATTAAGAAATGTTGGCCCGTAAACCTCATTTATATAAGCTTTAAATTGGTCTATGTGCTCATCCGTTAGAAACTTTTTGATATTGTTCATCAATCCTTAATATCTGCATCTTTATTGGAAATCCCATGTAAATCTGCGAAGTTTTATTCATCAAATCTTTAATCGAATCCAAATGTTTGGAGTTTCCCCGTCAATCCCTTAATCCAATCCAGGTGATCGGAATTTTTTGCTTTAATCGGTTAATCCAATCCAAGTGATCGGAATTTTTTGCTTTAATCCGTTAATCCAATCCAAATGATCGGAATTTTTTGCTTTAATCCGTTAATCCAATCCAAATGATCGGAATTTTTTGCTTTAATCCGTTAATCCAATCCAAGTGATCGGAATTTTTTGCTTTAATCCGTTAATCCAATCCAAGTGATCGAAAGTTTTTGCTTTAATCCGTTAATCCAATCCAAGTGATCGAAAGTTTTTCCTTTAATCCGTTAATCCAATCCAAGTGATCGAAAGTTTTTCCTTTAATCCGTTAATCCAATCCTGCAGGTCGTCTTTGTAAATTTCCCATCCCTGGTAGTGATGGTTGTCGTCATTATGTACATGCAACGTACATAGCGGTTCATTTGTGAATGAATTGACATGTTTTCTTTGCGAGGTATTTTTATAATATAAAGTTCATGTGAATACCTGGTATATATGCATTTCTTAGTATTTTATTTCCATTGGAATTTGTATCAAATATTTGAAAAAATTGGGTTGGAATTAATATTTTTTTAAATAATTATTGTAAATCAAAATAATAAATTATCTAAATAATGTAAGCACTTGGTTAAAAGTATACATTAACAAGACCAGCTAAACCAGTAAACAGTAAGGATTTACGAAATTCGATTCCTTTAAAATGATGGAGTTCGCTAAGTTCTCGGACTTTCTTGAAAATTCAAAAGGGAATTCTTAAAAAAAATTAAAGCACTTGTTTTTGTCTAGTACTTAATCTATAAAGAATTAGATCCCGAACCCATGTGCAAAACAACTTTCTCATGATGCCTTAACATATTAAATACTAAATGTAAGTAATACAGTACAAGGCTACAAAAGAAAACTGAAAAAGAAATGTTTGTGAGAATAGATATTTCCATGTGATGGTTTGCCTTCTATTTATTTAATAATCCTTATCAAAACGCAAATCTGCCGGTTTGGTTAGGAATATTACTTTACGAATTTCGAATTAAAATGTCAAAATTTGAACCCAAAAAAGAAGGGGTCAGTCCGAACTATAGGACAGAGTTGGTCGAAACCATACATAAGACTAGTTAGAACACAAAGGTAAATTCGTAGGGAGCACTTCAAGTGTTAGTGACTTATTGTTAGCACGTAGTGCTAATCACAGGAACGAAATGAAGTAACTTTGCCATTTATCAATTCCAGAAGTAATCAAGCATCAGTTGCCTTGACAGAATCTGTTGGCACAACAGTCAGATTAAAGCGGAAAAAGAAACCATACAAGATTCTGATGTCAAGATGTAAAAATGATTCGGAGTTGAAAAGGTGAGTTAATTAAACTATTCGCAAAGTTGTTATCATGTATCCTGTAATTTCTAGCATGCCTCTGGTGATGACTAAATAGCTCACACCTTACTCATGCAGAGCTGATCATGCAGATGAGGAAAACACGAAGGGGGAAATCTGTTGTCAGACAGACGCCGCATTACCGTATCAACCTCCAACTGCAAAAATTGCAAGTAGTAAGACATGCAAAGCCCAACTGAAGAAGGAGGACATAGAATCACCTAAATCTAAATCCGCTACGAGTTGTTTTAAGATTCCACCTGGTTTTATGACAATGGCAGATAAAAGAGCTCAGACCAATACAAATAATACAGGTAATTACCAATTTGTACTTAAAGCTATATTAAATACAAAACAACTGATCGGGGTTGGAAGACTTTCTTCCATGCTCACGGATTGTAAAAATTCATAGGGCTTCACTTTAGCTCATATACGATATCTAATCAATTAAAAATCATCGCTACGCGTTAATTTGAGTCTTCGCGTAGGGTGGCGTCAGCCACCGCTGTCAAAGTAGGATGAATTTTGAACTTTTTTGTTTCAGATTTGTTTTCAAAAAAACTTCGATTTCAACCACTTAACCAACAACTAGTATTATTTACATAAGCAATGTTCTCAACAAATTTCATTGAAATACATTCAGTAGTTTTGGAGATAACTGTTATTTGACTTAAAGTCCATTTCAATAATTTTTTTCTCAAAAACTATCCGGCCGGTTTCAACCAAATACGAACTCAGCCTTACTTTTGACACTAGTAATATCCACACAAAACATTGAAATCGGACCAGTAGTTTTTGAGTAATCGTGCGGAAGGACACACGGACGTACGGTTAAAGCTATTTTACTAGGGGGCTGACGCCAGCCTAAAAACACATGCTTAAAATAGTCTATACTGGTGGTTGATTCATATTTGAGTAAATTTTATAATGATACTAATAATCTTTATTCAGGTCGACAAATTCCTTACAACCTTTTTTTTTTGATTTACCTAAATTATTTGCACATTTATTATTATGTAATAATATTTAGCCATTGAAATGGATATGACCAACAATGGTTAAGATTAGGTCATAGAAATAGTTCCGACCAGTAATCAGTAGGGTCTTTTACTCAAAGATCTGCTGACCGTAAGCAGATCAGACCATACACGAAAATCAGCGTGCGCACGCTTAATTGCAGTGCTGTGCACTGATACATGCGTCAAAACTAACTTTGCAGATGTGCACAGAGGATTGCGTCCGGACACACAAATCTGACACGTGTTCGGATATATTCCCTCCGACACAATCCCTCAGGATATTATCCCTCGAACACATTCCCTCCGAATATATTCCCTCCTTGAGAGGAGATATTCCCTCGGACTGTTTGTCACCAATAAACTTACACTCACTATGGCAACAAAATTTAACAATCCTCAAACAATTAAGTACAGTTGGAATTGTCCGAATTCCTTTTCTAAAAAGAAGCTACAGGAAGTGAAATTAAGCTCGCTATGGCAACAAAATTTATCAACCCTCAAATAATTAAGTACGGTAGGAATTACCCGAATACCATGTTAAAAAGACGCTGAGAGCGATAAATGACTGTTTTTGCTGTTTCGGAGTTATTAATGCTAATCATTTTATTAGTTCTAATTACCCAAAAGTAGAAGCAATAATAATTCTATTATAGAAGAAATAGTATGTAACAAAATTCAGGCGAATAAGTTATGTATTTGTTGAGCCGAGTCACCATACGATCCGCATTGCTTTTGCTTTGTTGGCATGGTGACGAACACTTCTGCATATATGAGTGGCAAATATTTGTACGAGGGATTATTTCCAACGTGGGAGGGATTGTGTCGGAGGGAATATATCCTAACTCCATCTGACAATGAGTGAAATTAGGAATAGATATTCTGCATTTGAACATTATTCACGAGAATGAGTTTGTCGGAATACTATTCTGCATAGAACTCAAATTGGTCTGTCTCAAAAATGTCTGAAATATTCTATATGTCAATTATATCTATACGAATAGTATTGTTTTAACATTTTAGCGAAAAATTGCTGCTGAACCTTTTCCTCCAACCTTCCTTCCTTGTAATAATATACCCATAATTTTTCGTGTAAGGGTCAATCAGATAACCTTCTGGAAAGTCCTTAAAAGGTTCCCAAATTTTTGCAAATAGTGTTTCCAGGTGTCCAGGATTTTCGGAACAGTTCAGGATGGAGGTCATTGTTCAGGAGGAAGGCAGAAAACTATTCTTAGACGTAAATATTTAGGAATGGAGTTTAATAAAAATTGCCGTAGTTTTTTATGGGTTATCAAAACCACTGCTACAATCCCAATGCAATTTTTGTTTTCGAAATGAAAAAGGTCATCGTACTCCTGCAATAGACAGATAGAACAGATTGTTTTTGAAAAATCAATAACATTTTGGCGTATAAACGTGCACTAATAATTTTTTTAAAATTGAAAACACCCGAACTACTTAAAATAGTATCATTTTTTCTCTCTGTACGTGTCAACAACACTTTTGCTGAAACAGTTTGACGCGAGCTAAATGTAATAAGTACATTCATAGCAATAATAATTGTTAGGGAATACTGTTGATTTTGAGAGAGTCAAAAAATCGGTATTTTTTATATTTAAATTTTGACCCACATTAAACATTTTCAGGATGGTGCTGTGAAGATCTGTTATACTGTTATGAAAACAATCTCATCAGAGGTAACCTATCAACAGATATAGTGTTATCATTGGGGAGGGGGTTGTATAGGGTCTTTCGTGCCTATTGTTGACAAAAGAATTTACCCTACAAATAGAAGTTTTTCTGCGACAAAGCTCAGTTATGAGTTATGACTTAAGCAATTGGTCAGCCTTACAGAATATCTTATATTATATGGAGTGAGTATGTTCATTTGAATTTTCGCGCCAAATCTACGAGCCAATAAGAAAGCTGCGTCTAATTTAAAAATTAGTACAAAAAATAAAAGAGCATATTGTTAAAAAAGAGCAAAAAATGTAAAAACATCTGCGTAAATAAGTACAAAAAGTAGAAAAGTATATATTGTAAAAAAGCGCAAAAAATATAAAAACATCTGCGTAAATAAGAACAAAAAGTAAAAAAGCATTTGTAAAAAAGCACAAAAAATAAAAAAGCATCCTCTCTACTACATTCAAAGAGTGGACAATCTTCGTCTTTGTCTTGGTGTAATGCGGATTTGAGATTTAAATTTAAGTGCGCTAAATGAATTATTAAAATGAATTTCTAAAAAATTTTAAATAAATTATTAAAGCATTATACAGTATCAATGGCGGCGACATTGTCACGGTCAGCCATTTACCACCAAGACGGCCCACTCTTTCAAAGTAGAAGAAAGGATTATTTTTTTAAAATTAAAAATGAATTATTAAAGCCGGATACAGTAGCAACGGCGGCGAAATTGTCACGGCCATGCAGCCATTCAGTACCAAGACGGCCCACTCATTCAAATTAGTATTTCTAAACAAAGAAAATAAACTATTAAAGCATTATATAGTAGCAAGGGCGGCGACAGGGGGCCGTCCCGGGGTCTTGCGACGTGAGACCTTTGGGCTTTCTTAATAATAATTACTATAATTTAACGTAAGCTTCGTTGTGACGATGAAAATTTCTCAAGGAAAAGTTTGGATACAGTTGATATTTGTGTATCGAAGCCAATGATTTTACATGGTCAACTGTATGTTGCATTTTCGACAAATCAAAACTAAAGATTAAGATTATTGTAAATGACACTGCAGAAAGGTGAAGGAACCTACACAAGTAATTGTGTATTTAAAGAAGTTGTGTAATAGATTATAGTCATAAGAAATTATATTTCAGAATCAAACATGATTATTTAAAAAATATTCGATAAAAAAATCACTTCAGCAATATAACTTTAATACTAGCGGATCAAGTAGTTATACTGTGGGTGTTGTTATTGGGAAATGGAGGTTATCTACCGACGTAGGTGGTGGCTTGATCCGCTCAAAGAGAATCTTATATTCGCTAGGGTTTTAACAGGAAGGGCGGAAGGGGACACCATGTTTCTTTCCCAAGTTACACTAATTTCAAATGAGGGTGATACCCGTTTGTTTTATAGGAAAGTAGGCATTTGGTTATCAAAACCGTTTACTCATGGTCAGATCTATGTAGAATTTTTTAGAGCGACTTCTCAAAACAGTGTAAAAGTATATGTCGACAAAACTGAGGATCAGGGGAACTACAGGGTGAATGGAATGGTATTTATAGAGATTAGACTTATAGAGCCCAAAATATTATAAACTTTGCAGAGCTCCATATAGAAGGAAAGTTGAAGTAAAAATTTTCAACATTTAGCATCAAGGCAAAATACTTGATGACAGAAATGAAACGTTTACAATAAATATTGTTTTAAGGAAGTTTTTAATCGTTAAATTTACTGATTTGTAAAAATGTATGCGGGACCGACTCCCAGCCGCGGTCTAGGGCCTTAGTGTGAAGTTCAACAGTGCGCTCAACCATGATTTTTTCACGTGTTTATCGATTTTTTGCATTTTAATTGGCGTTTATTCTGCTATCTGTCTAGACTATTATCACGCAATTATTAATTATTAATTACAACAAACCAAGAAGTCAAGCAAATCTCCCTGCGGAGCAGGGCTTTTACTAGTATAGCTATAAAAAATGAATGATGTTTTTTGATGTGCAATTATAAGGTGGAAGCGGAACTGATTGCAACGAAAAAGAATCATCTGACTCATGTTCAAAACGGGATGGATCGAAACCGAGCATTTCCTTAAACAAGAAAGAAAACAAGCCTATGGAAACAGAGACTGTCAGTCGTTTGTTCAGTTTGCTAGATGAATTAAAAGCTCTTTCAGTGGCTACCAAAATCCAAAAAAATGAGTCACATAATAAGAAAGAGGAATCCGAAATGGAGGATCTGGTAGTAAATCCTGAGCCGACGCCAACTTTTGGCAATCTGGGTCAATGGAAAAACTATTAGTTACTTCGATTGGCTTACTATTAACAATGCTTACAGAATCGGTTGCTAGTAATAATTATCACTTAACAATTATTGTACAAGTTTGTTGTAAACATTTTGTTAAATTGTAAGTTTGTCCATACAAACATTCTCAAAGGTGTCGTGCCACAAGATGCTTTTCAAAGGGCAGTGACAGGCACGTAGTCTGTGTGGGAAATAGTCCCTATGAATATCTGTATATTGTATGTAGAATATTATTATTATGTTTATAAATGTTGAAAATAAGTAAGATAGTTGTAGCTTGTGGTTACTCTACTTGAAAGTATGGAACTGTGTATATTATTTGATTCAATAATATGTTGTCACAAACAGAAGGCATGTGTTGTGGTACTAAGGTTCTGCATTTGAATTCTCGTTCTTCAAAAGTATGAGCTACCTAGGTCATTTTTTTCAAAAAACTCACAATCTACACGCCGAGATTTCACCCTGTCTGTCTAGTTTCATTTGTTCCTGGCTGTTATTTTTGTTGAGTATTTCCTACTTCCGCTTTATATAGATTTAGGCTTTACTCTGTCAGGATGGTCTTTAGTATCTAATACTGACTGGCATTTTCAGTAAATCGTTTCTCAGAGTCCTTTTCTTCTAAATCTTTTAAGAGAAACCCTGCAAACCACCGACGCAGCCGGTGGCTGTACCGCTAGTCCTTTATCACTCTTCTATATCGTTCACTTCCACATCTCTGTGCGCATTCAAACTATGCCGCGCTACGCTCGCATGAAATGACGCTGTCTGCATCCTGTATAATCAAAATCAAATCCAGGATCCAGATCGTGGTGCGTGTAAACAATTCAAACTACGCGGCATAGCCCAGGTACCATAGAGTTTATGCGCTACTTTTCGATTGGGCTTTCAACGTACTTCCCAACTTCCACAGTACAATCTCCTCTAATAATTCCATACCGACACGTCTCTCTGTGCGTTCATATCTGCTGTCTGCTATGAAATTCAATTCTGTCTCCATGCATTACAATTGCAATCTATTTACTCTTCGGAGGACTCTTCGACTGTTCACATACTTCGTCTTTCAATCTATTATCGATCTATTACTTTCTGTTCAGTAAACAGCGTACACGAATTTTTCTGCAAGCGGGACACAACATGATTTGTTATTTGCGAAACCCATACTTCGGAACATCGTGTTCAAACTGATGAATGGCTCCTTAGGAGCTTACATGTTATTGCGTGTAGTCAAGTATGAATGTTATTGTGTAAAGGTTCGAAGACTAAGTCATCTTCATTTGCTTAATTGACAACACGTAGGTCTTCTGATCGGGACGGGACAATTTCGAAACATAAATATTGATCCCATATTATTTCGGGACAATTTTGGATCATTAATATTGATCCCATAATATTTCGGGGCGAAATCGGTACAAATATTTTTGCAACGTGTCGTTTCAGGTTAGGATTGACATAAATATTGTATTCAAAGGATTTCGGGACTTGGAGGAATTTTCTGCGGGATAAAATTTTTAATTTCAAGGATTTCGGGTTGGGACGGAATTTTCTGCTGGAGAAGTAGAAACCCAAAAACATTTTATATAAAAAACAAAGCTGCTCTGAATCCCGAAATACCACGGGGACAATATTTGTGCCATCGAATTATCCCGTCCCGAACAGATACCCAGTACCTACAAAAACACTCCAAAATGTGATTTATATGTGGCATTTTCTAGAGCTACGTCGGGGAGTGAAGTAAAAGTGAAAATTGGTGATACCGACCAGCAAAGAATATTAATTGAGGGGAGTAACTCAATATATACTACCAAAGTTTTTTTAAGGTTTCTAAAGGTTAATTTCAATGAATTTGCTTCATGCGGGACTACAGTAACTATCAACGGGTCAAACGTAGGTCATGTACAGGGCCTTGGTGGGAAGTTTGCCAAGATCCCTCAACCATGATTTTTTGGTCTGATGTAATGTAATGTAAACTATTTGAAATGAGCTGTTTTACTCGAATGTAATCCTCTTATACTAAATTACATTGCCCTGCGAAGCGGGCTACCTTTCTAGTAATAATAAAACGACCGTGATGGTACGAACAAAAAATGAATTTTAAAACTTCGCTCTCTCCTAAACGCGGTTTATAGGTTCGTGAGTACAAATTATCATAAAGGCTATAAGCTTACTGGTATACCAAAGCACTATACAGTAGCAAGGGCGGGAATATTGTCACGGGCTACATGTATAACGACACAAGCAGTGACTACCTATTTATTTAAAAGAGAAAACAGTTTCCTATTAGAGTAATATTTACAAAGACAGTTAATAAATGTCAGGGACAAATTTTTGGCAAAATTTGCATTTATTTTAACATGGGCAACTGTATGTTGCTTTTTCGGTGGGTAAGATACTGCCGAACAAGGTGAAATAAGGGCAAAGATGAATGTACATGCACAAGTAATTGTGTTTTAGAAGATGTTTTGTAATTTGTTGGATTTTTAATTATTGGAGTAATAAAAAAGGCTTTACTAAGGCTATTCGCTAATCCCTCCTAAATGCGCTCTCTAGGTTGCATCCAAGCACCTGGTACTTGCAGATTGTATATGTTTCATGGTGCGGCATACAAACTTGGTGAAATCTCGTCTTTATATGCGCTGAAACCTCACCAACATTAAAACTTCGAAATATTCGATAAAAAGGAAACTGTATAAACTCGACCACTGAAATGAAAATTTTGGATAATATGTAGGCATGGTGATCCCCATATTATAGGAAGGATGTAGGATAAGCTGAGTCTTTTGGACACCTTTGATTGAGATGCGTTTGAATGGTATATGATGGTTAGTAGGTTTTGCCGGCGTTTTAAAAACCGAAATAACTTTAACTTATTTTCTTTTTAACAACTCAAACAAGAATAATCGTCTGTCAAACGGTAAATGAAAAAGATCACTCATAAATAACTGAAACTGTTTATTTATATAAATTTTATGATTCTTAATTTTAGTCCACCCTGTATACAACTTTTTCATAAAAACAATAACACGATAAACAATTTTGAGCTAGAGTACACGGTATCCAACGAACGGTCTAATTTTTTCTCATTATTAGATCATGAAATGTTTGAAAATGAAATCAAAAGTGATTAGCATTTAGGGTACTATGCTAATGAACTAAGGAATGAAGCATCATATTGTAACAACAACCAGAGAGAGTAACTGTAATCACTGTAATGTAATGAGTGTGCGCTTACGCGATTTTCAAGAAAACATTATCTATTACACAATACTATCATTATAAAGTGATATTTAGTTATGATGTCATTATAGTTGCAGTAAATTTACTATTACGACTTTAACCTTTTACGTCATCCAAAAGGGCGTGGTTGAGAAGAAATCATGATCAGGGGTAGTGGGTTCAACTGAAAAGACAAAAAATGATCCTCAAACAACAGCGAATAGGGGGAGTAGCAAAGTATGTGTTTTTATCATGGGTGATTTTCTGACCAGTCTTGAGAGGGGTCAACAATTGCTCAGATATGACTATATTAAAGTGAAGCCTACAATAAAAAAGTACCAATAATCTGTAATTTTTGCGTTTTTTAAATTTTAACTGTGGATTAATAGTAGACTAAAAGTAATACATAATAAAAGACATTAAAATAATTTGACATTCTTACATTCATAGGGTCAAACTGCGTACGAAGCTCGAGATATCTCATAGTGACATTCATATCGTAGTTAAATTTTGATGGGATATTCGAAAGCATGGACGTCTGAACAAACATTCTCACAATGTGAACGTTGGCCCTAGGGTAGAAAACAAGCATGAAGGGGCTTGAATTTAATATAAAAAAATAATCTAGCTGGTATTCGGCGAAGTAATGCATTTTTTATCCGCAAAAAGATGGTTTTGCATTACTGAATTTTAGTGTGGATGCCAACAGAAAATGAATTGTGAAGGTCATCATTGTTTCTTGCTAATGAGTACATTAAGCTATACCAAAGAATCTGTATTATGAATTGTGATAGAAACTTCATGGCAACTCCAGATTTCTCATCCGCTCTTGCAGATGGCTTGCTTGCTAACTAACAAAAAATAGTTTAAACAGATTCTGTGGGCTATTCTACCGTTTTCAGGGTGTTCACTGAAATCTATCCACTCTATTCGTAATACCGTACTGTAAATCCCATCGTGTACTTCAACATCTACATGAACATGGCTACAGTTACAGTGTAGTACTTTACTGCACATTGCATAATTTGACCGGAAGGAGGCGCCACGAAGAGGCACTGACAACTGGCTGTACCACTCACAAAATTTATCTGTTATCAGGTAGCAGGATGGAAGCTTGGATTTGAAGGTTTTGAAATGGGTTAAAGTAATATATGTTATTTTAAAGTTTATTAGTTTCAGATTTTTCTCAATGGCTGACCCGGTCCTCAGACCACTAAAATGGAACCAAGAATTCCACGTTTATGCGGAGCAGCACGGTATGTTCGATGTTTTGATGGAACTGTTTCGTGAACTAGTCATGTGGAAACCTCAAGACCCTCTTGCTTTCATACGGGATGAGCTGCCCAGAATAGGCAGAAGCATATATTCACCACGCGTATTCATTCTTGGAGAGCACCCTGGTACACATACTTTGTCATTATGAATTTTCGACTCTAAATTGCAGTACAACCTCGTGTTAAGGGAATCACAAGGAATCGAAGATATTTGTTCAATAACTAACCCGAGGGGATTTTTATGATATTGTTACTTATATGCTAAAATAGAGTCCTAATTTCAAGTAATTAAGATTTTTTCCTTTTTCATATTGAATTTTCATATTGATCATGATGGGTTATAGTCCTGAAAGAATAAACTGGCAAATGTTTGGTTTATGATGATGATGTATAAGCAAAATTCCATCACTAGTTTGATGTCAATTAAGATGATGTAATTTAAGCAATCGAGATTGGAAGAAACATTGCCGAGAGCACTGGAGCCTTGTTCCTGACCCTGGATGATATTGTAACATCTGCACCAGATGATATCAGAACACACGTTCTTCCAACATTGTACGACCAAGGGGAACCTGACCTTTGCCTCAGTAGCTTACTGGTTGCTACAATTAACCGGAGGATCGCAATGGCAGACTGCATGAACTGTGGCTATGTTATTTATGGTAAGTTTGTTTACCATTAATTATTCTAGAGGTGAACTATCCAGTAAAAATTATAAGAGCACCGAAATAAAATATCTAATCACGTATTTTTTTATAAGGATTCCCTCGGAGCAAAACTGAAGCTATGAATGCTCAGCTGAATGGTCTTATTCCCCGACAAGTGTTTATACTTCTTCCAGAGGGCCTAGTGGATCCTGAAAAACCGAAGAAGGGATCAGTTGGTAGAGACCATAAAGGTAGCGGGGATAGTAAATTGCTATCGAAGTTACCCATGTCTCAGCTACAAAGTAAACGTGATTATCTGGGCTTTATTATCCGAATTTGAATAAATGAAATACCAGTTTAGCATTAGTATTTTTCTTACGTCTTGAAATGAGAGTAGCAGAGGGATCGGGAAATTTTTCTAATACTTCTTTATCTGGGGGGACATCTCACATATAAACCGAAACTCAGTTGTGAAATAACCCTTACAATAAAAATTACTACAAATACAACAATAGTATAACAATATAATATAGCTGATTTGGTCCTAAAAGAGACTCCCTGGTACAACTTTAGCATTCATTCACTGTTTTTATTAGGGATTGCGTAATTCTAAATATTTTTCCTGAGCTCTGCTACTGGGTAACCCGAGCCTGTCATCATGTCCAACGCCGACAAACCCCCAAAGATCCTGCAGCCTCAGGTAATCAAT
Source organism: Allacma fusca (assembly GCA_947179485.1). NCBI lineage: Eukaryota > Metazoa > Arthropoda > Collembola > Symphypleona > Sminthuridae > Allacma > Allacma fusca. The sequence goes on along the minus strand of OX359250.1, from coordinate 41,446,240 downwards.
TTGGAAAATGGGAGGGATTAAGTGGGAAGTAAAGAATGAGTTCTTCAATTTCCCGAGTACTAATATGATTACGCAGCTTTATGCTTTCTGAATCCCGTCAACTGTACATAGTTAAATACCTTCACTTAAACCACAATTCGTAAACTAATAATAAGTCCGTAAAATGTTTTGTCATGTTATGTATGTATCTATGAATAAATTCAGTTAAATTTTATTTGAAAAATAGAGAAATCAATAAAATATGTAATATATAATTATAGTGTATGTATATAGCGCATACTGTTCGGGAACTATGTAATCCTAATATTTTATGCTTACTACATCCATAGTGCCTGGACCCATATGGACTGAAGCCATGCACGGCAGAATACCTGGAACGTATGCGTATGATTGTGGTCCGAGATAAACTGGACATCAAATGTCTAATGGAAAAACATGATCCCTTGGAATGGGGAACAGTGTCAGGTAAAAAAAAAGTTTCTTTCAAAATCTATTGATTCTCAAGCATGCATGCCATCCCTAAGAAACTCTTCTCTTGACTCTCAACTCAAATCTATTCATCACATTCATATTTATGAGTCACACACGGAATAAAAAAAATGTAATTGCTCTAATACTTATTTTTTCCCTATGTAACGCAGAACATCTATTTAAATGCATGATGCACGAAAGGTTCTACTGCCAGTGTGGCTTCAACCATGAAATTACCCAGCTGATTACAGACTTTTTCAGAACTCCAGATGGAAATATCTGTTATATGCGCTTGCATGCTCTCATGACATCAGGCAAGTTGGACATTATCACTTTTTAACGCCCGTATGAAAATCCTCAAGTTTCTCCGGAAACGATTTACCACACTACTCGTAGAAATCAATTCCAGCCGTTACTTTTCTTTCTTACATTTCACATTCTTATATTTATATTACATTCGCTGTAAGAGACCACTTTACAAGAGTCTGTTATTCATACCATGTACTCTTGCGTACGAGAGACGCTAGACCCCTTATACAAGCATTTTATCTCCAGTATCAAAAATAATTAAAGGACTTTCCGTCTATCACAATGTTAATTTTTCTCCTTTTGAGGGCATACCATTATAAGATTAAATGATTCTTTTGATGCTCTCTGAGAGAGAGAGAGAGAGAGAGAGAGTAAACTTTCACTTGCTTAAGGCTCATAAAGAAACTTCTAAAATCGTTCGACTAAAAGATCATTTTAATTTGATTTTGTCTTAACTTCCAGCTGAAAACATTGCACACCAGTTGAGGGAATGTGCTACGCTCGTGTCTCTACCAAAAGAGTCGGACGCCCCTTTGAGAGTATAAGTAATAACATTTATTTGCGTTTAATGTAAAGGGCAAAGGTGTCCAAAAGGTTCAGCCTACCTAAAATACTACATATTTTTTGCAGCTTTGCCTTCCCTACATATTAACCTATATTATTTATAAAAAATAAATTGCCTACCTATTTGCCTACATATATACTACTATAATGTTTCTGCCTATATTTTAGCCTCTAAAGGCCTATTTTTAGCCTTTAAAGGCCTATTTTTTAGCCTATAAAGGCCTATTTTTTAGCCTATAAACACCTATTTTTAGCCTAGAAAGGCTTATTTTTTAAACTAAAAATCATCTATGCATGTACGTGCAATCGTAACACATGAAAACAATCGTACTACTAAAATGTCACAAGAATATTTTTGAGATTTATTTTAAGGTTAAATCAAATAATTGCTTGACAAATTTGTCAATAGATTATTAAATATGCCTATTTTTACCTTCGCAAACTGTCGAGTCAAGCCAGGCTGATACTTTACCAATTAAGGACAGGTGTGTTACGCACGCCTTTCTTGCCTCCGATAGGCTTATGCTAGTTACCATAGAGTGACTGTCAACCATCGTTTACTTGTCAACCATAGATTGACTCTGTATTTGTAATGAGTGAGTGAACCATCGAGTTTCAATTTCGTAATCATGTTGCAAGATATTTACATTGCATATGCATACATTCTTTTATTTCGCGCTGAAACGCATGAAAAATTATCGGCCAATCGCAGGCAAGAGAGGCGTGCGTAACACACCTGTCCTTAATTGGTAAAGTATCAGCCTGGCTTGACTCGACAGTACCTTGTTCCTAAATAAAAAGTGAACTCTTGCAGCTCCTACATATAATATAGGATTAATTTTAGCGGTAATTACTGCACCCTATTTTACTACCTATAATTACTTGGATTTTGCATCTTGCCTATTTTTATCCTATATATAGGCCTATAAATAGGATAGGTGGACACCTTTGGTAAAGGGTGTAGTGAGCGTGTACCAGTCTCTGATACTAAATAGATAATACTAAATAAAAGCTAACTTTGTATTTTTGCATTATTATAGTACTGTGGGAAACGGGCCTTTGGAACTGAGCCATGCATTCCATCGATTCTGGAACGTCTCCGAACTGCTTACTGGCGTCTCAGAATTAAACTCACAGATCTCTGTCGCTGCTGTGACCCCGATTGCACTGGACTCGTAGACGGTATCTTTGCTCCCAATTTTCTTAGCTCAGTCTTACAACTAGTCTCTGTATTCTGTAATTTTGATTGGATAATTCTGTGAATGATTTACAGAGGAGCGATTTCAATGCTGCTTGAAACAAAGTTTGGTCCCTGAATCAGGAATCACTGAGAGGCAACTGGACGCAGTGACAAATTACTACAGGGCCTGCGGCAATAATATTGACTATCGAAGAATGGCTGCAATGTTCGACTCAAGTGGGTCCTTACTTGTTCTTCAAGAATTTTTAATTTAAACTTTCAGTTTAATTGTTTCCATTCATAATTGGTCGAGTTAATGTAACTTACGGTTGAAGTCCAAATAATGAATGTGGATCTTCTTGCTTGGTCATTTCCATGTTCACTTCATTCTCACTTGTATTTTTAGCGTTGAGCATCCAAGACCAGATTCAGCTTAATTACGTAACAAAACGGGAGGAACTGTACAAAGCCCGAGCAGTGAATAAACTTTGTGAGTCGGATGAGGTTCGGGTGAAAGAAATCCTCTGCAAAATTGTGAACAGAGCAGACCGCTTCATCCTCACCACTCTTAGTTCTATATTTGACAAGTTTGCCCATCGACAGTCAGGAGAGACGACTGTCCCACATCTAAGACGGTTCTTCACGTACCTCAATGCGGATTTGGCGGAGTCGGACTTTAGTCTCCTGTGCAAAAAATATGCCACAAATGACTACAATGTCAACTTTCTAGCTCTCGTTGAAGACTTGGACGACACTTTCCATGCCAAGCTTTGCCCTCAACCACCTCCGAAGGGCATACTTGGGGTAAGTGCGTACTCTAGGTTAGTTCGGAGGATTTAAGTAATTATTTAAGTCTCTGCCGTAAAGTAACACTTTAGAAAAGTTAAGGTTTCCCAAAATTGTAACTACCTTAAAATATAAAATCTTTAAATTGTAAACTGTAGTCTGAAGTACTTACGTTTCAATTGTTCAATGTTTAATTATTATTAATTAAATTATTATCCGTATGAAATCTGTCAACCTGCTCTCAAGGGTCTCTCGTAACATCTCTTTTTATATATTTTCAATTTATTCTCTGTTGAAAACAAAAAATACAAAATTACGTTCGTATGTACTTATTACTTATATCGATATCCTGGAGCAATGTAAGAATCAATAGTAGAGTCATAGGAGTTACTGTTGAAAGCGCTGTCCCAGATGGGGTGTTTAAACTGCATTGAATCATGTGACTACTCCGGCCATCTAACAATTAAGTATTTTTGATCAAATTACATGATACGGAAAAACTGTAAAAACTCGTTATATGGGATACGTAAGGGATCGGAGACTTTCAACCTTATACAAAAATTGTCATTGTATAAAAGTTCCCTCAGTATTTTGTAAATGGATGGAAGGACCGAGTATAACCGTCCCTTATAATGAGAATGCCCTTATCAACTGAACCCTTATGACGAGACTTTCCTGTAAACATTTCAGGCCGATGGACCTGGGGATATAGACACTCAAGACATTCGACAAGGGGGAGGTTCCAATAGTTCCTGCTGGGGCTTTGGTCAGTGTCCGTGTGCAACGGAGGAAGAGCATAAAAAAGGGGCTTGCTTGGCTCCGAATGCCAGTCGCTTTTATGAGGGTGGACCAGTCTGTGGTGGGACGGGGAAGCCCCCCGTCTGGGGTAAGGCTTATGTCTGCAAAAGAGACGGAGCAAAGCCCGGTCAGAGATATGGGGGATGTTGTGGCTTGTCCCAAGCTGCTGGGAAATGCTCCAAGATTCCTGTTGGAGCTACTTGCGGAGACCGAATCAAAAAATGCGAGAGTGAAAGGACTGATCTGAGAGCTCTTATGGAAAGACTTCAGCAATTTTTATACCGATATAGGATCAGAGCGAAAGATTTTTTCAGGGTAAGTTTTCAAAAATCCAAAAAAGTAAAACAAAAGTTCCAATAAGAAAAAAAATCCACGTTCATTCCTTTCTATTATAAAATGGTTCTTCCTTAGGATTTTGATCCCCTAAACTGTGGTTAGATTTCTGCCAACCGCTTCCGTAGAGGACTTAATGACATGGGCATTGGAGTTCTGGGGAGATTGAATTTAAAGGAGGGAGAATTCGATGCACTCATCAATTTTTATCGACTAGCAGATGATCCTTCGATGGTTTGCTGGAGAAAGTTTGAGTTCGATATTGAGTCCAGTAAAACTCCGTGTTTTCTTTTATATAAAAATCCCAAACATAATAATTGTATATAGGAATGATGGACAAAATATTTTTATTTTGAGACACTTTGTAAGTTAACTATTCAAAAACCTTTTTGTACTTCCTCAGTCTTCATACAAAAGGGAATCGAAAAGTTCCCAAGTGTGTTGACTCCTTCTGCCAAATGTGTCGTGGAACTTGCTAACCAAGGCTCCACTAACCCCGATGAATTGCCCCAACATATTAGTCAACTCGCTAAATGTGCTGTGGCGAGATTGCGCCATCGAGTGTATATTGAGAGTTGCAACATTAAGTATTTCTTCCAAGGATTTGACAGGTTATAATTATTTATGTACTAATTTCTACATATATATGTAAGACATTCCAAGAATGAATCGCCAATAACTTATTGTTCTGGTTATGGACACGCAGAGTGAACATCGGCCACGTATCACGACAACAATTCAAGCAGACCCTGTCCATGCTCAATTATGATTTCACCCCGGATGAACTCGAAGCCATGTCCGTGAAATATTGTGATGAATTCGGTTTTAACTATCTGAAACTCATGGAAGATGTGGAACCCAAAAAGGATGATTCCGGATGGGTATATAAATTTTAATTTTAATATAGTATTGTTTCCTGGAGTTTTCTTATCAAAGTAATTACCACCAAGTACGATCATTGAAACTCTTCCTGAATTTTTTTTATCGTTTCTAGGCTGCGAGATACAAAATAGGCCGATTGTACCAGCTGAACAAGATGCCACCGCCGCCTAAATGGGTCGAGAATGATGTTCAAAGAATAATGTACAAAATGCAAGCTAGGGTGAGTACAACATAAAAGTTAAGTAGACTAAAAAATGACATAAATAAATGGTGATATCGAAGTAAGTTGTAATATTTAACGGCTATTTTTTAGATGGTTCGGTGCCGCCCTAAGTTGAAGGCGTTCTTAATAGATCATGACATTTTCTCTCATGACCGAATAAAAATCATTGATTTCCATCGTGCACTCGATAGGGCTGGATTTGAGCTGACACCACGAGAAGTTGAAGTACTCACTTGCTGGTATAGCTTTTATAATAGAGTTACGATTCTACTTTTGGGCAGTATATGTATAAACCCTTGTGGGTTTACTAATATCGTATGTATGGTCTGAAATTATCAGCTTCCGCTCACCGGATGACCCAATGGAAATAGAATGGCGATGCTTCAATGATTCTATTGAAACCTGTTTCACACTTGCTAATCTTGAGAAGGCTCCGAGAGTGACTCCGTATGAGTGGCATCCTCTTCGAGAAATGGACTAAGACAAGGAACTGACTCAACAGGAATACTGCTTGTTAACAGAAGGGATGAGACGGTTGTCTCGTCGGGTCAACGACAGAAGGATCTTGGTAACAGTCAATTTGTCAAGTGTTCAAAAATACCGGATTCCAATAATAATTATTATTATCAAATAAAATTCTAAATCGGAAAGTTGACTGGAAGATGATTTGTTTTCAGATCAAACCAATGTTCTTCGACTTTGACCTCCCAACGACGGGTTTGGTGTCGCAAAATCAGTTCCACCGTGTTCTCCATACGGTAGGACTAGCCGAAATTTTGAGACAAGAGGAATTAGACGCTATTTGTAAAAGATTTTTGGTAAATGGAAAAACTGAAAAAGCTTTTTTATTTAAAAACATCTTTAACGACTATTGAATAGCACGAAGTATGACCACGTACGGTCTTCGAACAAATTTATGTTTGAACTTTCTACGCAATTACAGCACTGCTAATACAACTATTGTCTTAACTTTTATGAAACTTTTCTCCTTAGAACTAATAACACGACAAGGAGCCATTTCTCCTTTTATCAGAAATGCAAAATCGCATAATTACTTCGCGCCTTCATGTGAATGGTCCCGCGATGCGATTTGCCCCGTGAATCGCATGAAGACAAATTCGCCGCATCGCATGCTCTCAACGCATCGCATTTTTGAACGCAAACGCACGTTCATGTGAACCCACCTTTAGAACCAAAGCACACAGGAAACAAACCCAAGTGTGCACTGCTAACAAGATTCTTCGCATGGGTGCGCCAGGAAGATCTTGTTGAACATGGGGACGAATGAGTGGCATGGGAACAGTCAAGGCGTACGTTCTGGTTTTTTTTTTACTTTTTTATCCGTTCCCTTCAAAAATTTTGAATCCCAGTGGACAGGAATTAAATTGTTTTAGAATTATCTGAAAAGTCCGTCATAAGACGATTAGTCCTGAGGAGGAATGGCCACGTCTCAGATGATTCCTTCTAGGCGAAAAAAAAATTGTCAAAAACCTGGTCAAAATTTATGATTTCTTCAAACATTATTTTTGGTAAAAATTTTGAAGATCCGTAAATGAGTGCAAAGATATGAGTCGGAATGCACGGTGGACGGTGAGGATTATAAGTGTACACCAGAAAAGAGCAAAATAATTATGCTCTTGTATGGAAAATATGAACATTCGCACAAAGCCAAAATATGTCTAATTATTTTTGTCAGTAATTGAGAGAATTGTATTGTAAAGTGGACTGGTAATACATATGTACATAGAACTAAAATTGGAATCTTAAAATGAGATGCCGTTTCAGAGAGAAAGTAATAATTATTGTATTTAATGGGCATAAGTTCACATGTTTTATCTCTAATTTATACAAAAAGCTCTAAAAGGGACAAGGGACCACTTAAGGAGGGAGGAGGGAGTTTACTGCATATATGTACATGACATGACAATCCCTGATGCCTCTGAACAACCTCTCATATCTCGTGAACTAGAAAGCTGGCGACATTTTTTCAGATTCTTAATCTACTTGTTCAACTTCTGAATAACTTCTGTAGTTAAAATAAAATTTATTACTTGATCGCAAAATCAAGTCAAGTTCAAGTACATCGAATGGAAGTACTTGAATACAACTTGAGTATAACTTTTGAGTTTTTGACGCCGAAAAGCAATGTAAGTATCCCGGGTATAAAATATATATATGTATAATTATAAATATTCACAAATATAAGTGCTGGTTACACTCATCAGATGAGTGCAACACTAATGTGTAGAGGTCAAAAATAATACTGCTAAAGAAGTTTTCGAACTGTGGCGTGGGTGTGAATAAAACGCGGGACCAATAGGGTCAGTGTGGCAGGCTGAGAGAATAAATTGCGGCATCTACGAGATTGTGGGATGTCGACACGAGGGAAAAATGCAGAGACACGACTGAATCACTAGATGAAGGACTAAATTAATTTCAGATTTTCTCAGCACCTTCGGATGAGTGTAACATACCTCATTCTTACTAACGAGTATATGACAATAATATGAGTATAAATATTTGCCTTGCACATATCCGAAAACTATGAGTGTAACCAGCACTTATATTTGTGAACATTTATAATTATACGTATATATATATTATATCCGGGATACTTACATTGCTTTTCGGCGTCAAAAACTCAAGTTATACTCAAGTTGTATTCAAGTACTTCCATTTGATGTACGTGAACTTGACTTGATTTTGCGATCAAGTAATAAATTATTAACTTGAACTTGATGGAACTTGAACTTGAAAATTCAAGTTAAAATTGTAATTTCACTTGAACTTGATGTTCAAGTTTCAAGTTACAAAATTGCCTGAACTTGACTTGAACTTGACTTGAACTTGAACTATTCAAAATATACTTGAACTTGAACGCAGCTCTGGCAACGAGGACAAATATGAATGAATATTTTGAAACTTGAACATCAGGTTCAAGTGAAATTATAATTTTAACTTGAATTTTCAAGTTCAAGTTCGAAGTAGTTGAATAAAACTTAAGTATAACTTGGGTTTTTGTCACTGAAAAGCAATGTAAGCTTGCGGAATTAGTGGCATCTTTGCATCCCATTAAAAATAATATTGAATGTGAAGTGAATCATCATAATTAAATAACATCTTTGTGTTTGTCTTTATTACATCGATATTAAAGTCGCCTCCACGATGCCCAGTTGTCGAGATCGAAAATAGTTCTTGTGTCCTGTTTCCATACTTTGAATTGAATAATTAAAATTTCCGACTTTTTGTTTTATAAGTATACTCGGGGTTCTTGTTCCATTATAAAAATGAAATGCTTGTTCGCTTTACCTGTTCTGAAGCTAAGAAGTTTAAGAACAATTTATTATTACATGTAAGCATAATTTTTGCTAATATTAAACATGATGGCGCAGACGAAGCATAATTAACGACGACAAATATTTATGAATATAACTCGTGGTTACACTCACCAGATGAGTACAACACTAATGTGAACAGGCTAATAATATGATTGCTAACCTCTTAATAATAGAAAAAAGTAAATTAGATTACAATGTTTACAGTTATTTGATCAAGTATTTATAACTTTCCAGCAATTTTAAAGTAACGAATATCATCCGCATTTCGTTTAGTTTATCCTAATTACAACATAACCATTATCAGCTACTATAATAAAATTATTGTGGACGAAATTTCTAGTTTTGTTTATTCATTTACGAAAAAAATGAATAATCAAGTTCAAGTCAAGTTATGTGTCCAACTCATAGATGCACATTTTAATTTCGCTCACCCTCACCTCACGCTCATTGTCCGTGAAGCACCGCTCGCTCACCCTCACGCTACCTCACAATATTGTATACATATTGTAATCGCTCTCACGCTCATGAGCGCACCAAAAATAATTATAACCTCACCCTCACGCTCATGAGTGCGCTCATTTAATCTACGTTTACATTGAATTTGACTAGTTCAATTGTATACTATTGTCTTGAAATTGGCCGTTTACATTTATTTTTTACACATTTTAATACTAGGCTTCCGTCAGTCAGCGTATGTATATAAAATCCAACACAAAAATGCATACATTGAATATTATTGTTGCTGTAGTCGAATATTTTTATTTCGGAAAAAAGGGATTTTAATGCAAGTGAATTAAAAAATTGAGAAATACGATACTGTGTATGCATCATTATTGATTCTCTTTTACTATTTTTTTACTATATCATAAATTATCCTTGGTATTGATAATTGTTTTGAATTTCGGCTGGGAGTTGGAAGAATGGACTCTTCTTGAGTGTTTCATTTTTTAAATTAAACGCACAGTTATTTAATGAACTTTTTGTGCAGCATTGAGAATTACGTTCGGAATTTACAAATACATCTAGCTCATTATTACTCATTCGTACATCTTGTGGATGTAATGCGAGCTGATTTTTGTAAAGACGTGCAAGCTGGAGATTGAATCTTTCCATAATACTTTTGGATTTAACTTGTTTACCCTTAAAGAACAGGTTTAAACAGGTTAAGTGAAACCGAGTTTGTTTTTCACTGTAGATATGTTTTGAGTGAAATTTTTGTGTCATCTTTTTACTTTGATTCACTCATTTTCAAACACAAAATCATGTTTTACTAGTAAACAGCCCTGCTCCGCAGGGAAATTTGCTTGCAGTCTTGGTTTGCAGTAACGCATTTAAACCTGCATGATAATAGTACGATTTAAGCCATTTAAAATGTTGAAATTCGATAAACACGTGAAAAAATCGTGGTTGAACGCATTGATGAACTTCTTACTAAAGCCCTGCGCATGCCCAATGTTTGATCCCTAGATCGCGGCTGGGAGCTTGCCCCGCATACATTTTTACAAATAAGTAAATCTATCTTTTAAAAACTTCATTAAAACAACATTTGTTTTAAATGTTTCATTTCTGTCAAGTATTTTACCTTGATGTTCAGTGTCAACAATTTTTACTTTCACTTTCCTTCCAGTTGTAGCTCTGCAAAGTTCCTCTAAACGGAGCTTTCTGATATAAAAAAAAATTACTTGCCGACATTTTACAATAAATAACCAAATACGGACACCGGCAAATGTGAATATTCCCAATGAAAAGATCGGTATAACTAAGAAGATTATTTATACATGAAAATGTTTTTGAAAACTTTTTCTAAACGACTAATTTTCTTCCGTAGTAACTAAACGGATTTCGCCAGAATGGCCTTTGTGGACAACGTTCACTAAAGCTTATTGAGTCATATGATTTCCGATTGATTGTGCACATTCGAATACTTTTCAATTCGAATAAAATAAGAAAGGAGCAGTGGGATTGGCACTCATTCGGTATTTTGTTTTTATTTGCAAGTAAGAAAGGAACATCTCTGGTATGGGTAGTTCGATTGGCCCGCCTTCGTTGTTTATTTTTGTTACAAACAAGACAGGAGCATCAGTACAACGTGATGAATAGTCTGATTCACGGGTCGGATTTTTGTGGGAAGGCAGATTCATTTTAGGGCAAAATATTTCTAGCAGGAAAAATCTCAAAGGGAAGGGGTTGCAAACAGGGATTTTAAAATTCGTTGATGTTCTTTATGGCAGGGATTTTCAAACTTGTTGGCGTGTTTCAGAGAAATTTCTTAAGCAAACAGGGATTTTTAGATTGGTTGACCTCATTTGACAGGGATTTGACATCTTCTAGGAAAATTATTTTTGCCAACCGGGATTTTTGAAATCGTTGAGGGCCTCCCTGCAGGGGCATTTTATTCAGCACGGAAATTAAGAAATGATCTTCCAGGGAGAATTACAAAAATCCGCCCCTCTGCCCTGGTTTGATTGGTTCACATTCGTTGTTTATATTTATTTGCCAATAATAAAAGAGCATCAGTACAATTTTTTGGGTAGTCGGATTGGCTTGTTTTATTTTTCGAATATGCCATTTTACTTTAGTACTTTTTTTACGAAGATACTTTTTTATTTTTTTCGCTTTTTTGATCTTTTTTTACTTTTTGAACTAATTTTTAAATTAGATGAAATTAAGTGCAGCTTTCTTATTGGATCGTAGATTTGGCGCGAAAATTCAAATTAACATACACACTCCATATAATATAAGACGAGCATAAACAGCCATCGGCTTCGCCAATGGAAAAAAAGAAAGCCGCTGAGCTTCGGCCCAAAGCTAAAAATACTAATCATTATTTAATATAATATTTTTTATTTTTTACTCTTTATTAAGCTTCGCGCGAAATTCAAAAAGTTTATGACACGGCCAAATTATTGTTTCAAGGATTTTTTGCGCCTTTTTAGCAATACGCTCTTTTACTTTTTGTACTAATTTTTAAATTCGATGTAGCTTTCTTATTGGCTCGTAGATTTGGCGAGAAAATTCAAAAAGTTTATGACATGACCAAATTATTGTATAAAGGATTATCATTCTATAATATTATTGGCCACTTCCTGTCCGTTGATTTAAACTTTCGCGGCCTTGGCTATACAATTTAAACCTTCGCGGCATTGGCTTTACGATTCAAACCTTCGCGCGTGTGAGAATGACATAACCATGAAGTAATGCCAAAAGGTGGCTGCTCAATCAGGCACGATGCAGGCGTCGAAACTTCGAGAGAAACATCCACTCCTGCATCGCTAACACTAGGACGTAAATCCTGAGAACGCAAGCTGAAAAATGACTGAGAACTTAGGCGATTTCTCGCTTCGTATGGGCTTACAAACTCTATGCTGCATTGATAGAGTGCTGGTTTCAGCGCAGTGTGTACCAGTCTTCGATTCCGAAATGTAGCCCTTTACCGGGGCCCTTCAGGAATAAGTAATGAATGTGGAAGTTTTGTATAAGATATGTGATTATAGTTATGAAGTTGTAATTATCAAAATTTTATAAATAAATAAAGTATCAAAGTAATTTAAAATAATAAAGCAAACTGATGCACACTGGTTCATTTCTCTTCGAATTATTTCTTCGTCTCGCGGCATTCTTTCTTTTCATCGATACGAGTTCTCTAATCGATGCGAATTTATAATCGAGTTGTCAAACCAGTTTTGTTGTTTGAGTAATTAACTTTTTTCACAATCTAAACATTTATTCTTATTTTATTCTGTGTTTGAGTAGCTTCATCGTACTACTGTGACGTCAATTTCCGGTGGATATTCCGATGTAAGTCTATTTACAACTGCATGCATAAGTATAGTTAGATTAGATAGAGGCTCGACAGAATAGGACTTAATCCTGTTGATATTAAATAAGCTAATTAATAATTTACTTTTAAGAAACTGGGCGACAATTTATTGTCGGAACAGTGGCTGCATAAAATTTTTACTTTTTGACCAAAAGAAACAGGTCCACGAAATTTTTTTTTCGAAGGGGCCATAGACATATTAATTTAATTCAGGTAATAAGGTGCATTCATACCCATCATTCCTGAAGCTTGAATCGGAATTGGAATCGAAAAAGAATCCGAAAATTTAAAGTATTAGAATCGGAATCGGAATTTAAAATGCTGTAAAATTAAGTATTGGAATTCTAATCAGAATTGAAAAGTAAGTATCGGTATCGGTATTAGAATTTAATGATATTACAAAGAATTCCGATTCCATTTTTATACAGCCATAAAGAGCCCATTACGACCTTTTATATAATAACTCTACCCAAAGATGGGCAAATGAAGCGCCTATAGCCTGCCTATTTTCTTTCAAAAATTATCACCATCCTATATAGGCCAATAGGATGTTTCCACGAAAAGAAGAGCCTTAATACCAAGTGTCAAGTAGTCTAACTGCCTGCCTATTAGCCTATATCTGTCCTAATGTGCATTGCTTGCCTGCCTATATTTACTGTATAGCTTCTGACAGCGCGTTGCCAGCCTATATAGGCGATATAATTGTGAGTTTTAGATAGTGCAAAGGTGCAAACCGTATGCAATGATCACATGCAGTTGGAATTTGGAATGTCAATGTAGGGGTTTGATTTAATTAATGCAGTAAAGTAGTACAGTAACCTACATAGTATCCAGTTATCCAGTGGTAATAAATATGGACGATTATGCATGTACTGTGGTATATATACATGTGCATATACTCTGGTAATTACTTGTATCTGGTATCAACTAATTCCCGCCTCATTGGCTGTCCGTCTGTGCAAACGTTGTTCCAAAGACCTTGTAATCCTAGCCTAACCAATCCGTGCTTTGAGAATGTTCCGCTCACCACTAATGCCTAGTCTTTACTTGAACAAGCATGTAGCCCGCCTGAATAGCCCAGTCCCTTGTTCAGAAATATCCGAATGGCCTAAATTTTCCCTAAGCCTATATTGTAGTGGTGATTGCCCAGCCTAGAACCTCGCCTAGATTTTTATCCCAACTTGCAGCATCCTAGAGCCTTAGCCTATTATAGGGCCTAGAATCTAGGCAGGCCACCAAGTTTGACTCTACCTGTTACATTTTACACTTCTGCATGGCTTTTTCACAAATAGTTCTTTTTCGTAGTAATAAAAATGGAAAGAAAAGCAGCATCATTTGTTTATGATTATTATGACTACAATATAAATTTACAAATACAAAAAAAAGAAAGACGTGTTCCAGCGTATTCTATGGAATAACTACGGATCGCACAAGGGACAAATGAATTAATTTGTTCAAGTAGTGGAATGATTCTGAATTCTTTGACAACATATACACTGAAAATGTTGTTATTAATAAAATTATTAAAGTAATAATTACTAAAAGTATATTACGTCAGTTTTCCATCAGCTTGAAGAACAATTAGTTAGGTTGAGAGATTTGACGATTCATGCATTTTCAAAGGTTTTTTACTTATTATCTTGTCAGAATGGAGGGAATCAAAAGAGCTAGATTGGAACAAGATCATTCAACTGTCTCAAGTTCATCCGATGATGACGATTTTAAGACCCTTTCAACAAGTAGTCACAAAATCCATCCAAAATTAAATTCACCATCAAAAACTCATCATCATGTCATAAAGAACAGGTTTAATTGCGTACAGTGTTCATACAGCAGCAATGAAAAATGCAATTTGAGACGTCATTTAAGAATTCATGAGAAAGAAATACAAAGCCCTCAGGAGTTTGAATGTGCGAAATGCAAGTACAAGACACTAAAGACTAGTAATTGGAAGCAGCATTTGTCGTCACAGAAGCATCAAAGTTTGAGCAATGGCACATTCACTGGAAACACTCTTGCGTGTCCTGAATTGAATTGCACGTTTGCAGCCAAGCGTATGGGGACTCTATACTTGCACCTTTCAAACCAACATGAGAAAAAAATCGAAGTGGAAACACTGAATTTTGCAAATGAAGACCAATTCAAAGATTGGAAATCAAGTTTGCAAGCTACCAACAGTTGTAAGTACATCAAAAGTCCATCCAAAAACAATACCCAATTGTACATCTGTCATCGAAGCGGTGTGTATGAGGAAAAGCAAGATCGCCTTCGTGAAATGAAGAAACTTGGGACAGTTAAGTGTGGAAGAATTTGCACATCTCGTATCCGAGTCAGCCAGGGCATAAACGAAATCAAAGTGGAGTACTGGAAAACGCATATGGGCCATGGTATTGAGCCTGGAAAAGTAGGTATTGCGTCTCCACAAAAGCAATTGCTTGCTGCGTCACTGAAAGAAGGTGTTCCAAAGCACAAAATCATTCAAAACATCCAGCAGACTCACAGTGGAAACATCACGGCAATGTCTTTGGTCACCAATCAGGACTTGGTGAACATAGGTAAAAAATATGCAGTATCAAAACACATACACCTCGACAGCAATGATGCAAAAAGCATCCATCTGAAGTATCTGGAGCTAAAACAATCTGGTGATAATAGCATATTTTTTTATAAACCCTACGGCGAACTTTCAGCACAGTACCCAACACTTAAAGAAAGTGATTTTGTGATGGCTTATATGAACAACGGACAGGCTCATTTGTTGAAAACTGCTGGAAAGCGACTGTTATGCATTGATTCAACGCACGGCACAAATTCGTATGGCTTTGAAATGACGACACTAATGACCACCGATGACGAATTTGAGGGCTTCCCGCTTGTATTCTTCTTCCATTCAAGTAAAAGCCAAATAACATACACAGCATTCTTTGAGGCTTTGAGTCAAGAAGTAGGAGTCATTCAAACAGATACTTTTATGTCTGACGACGAACCAGCATTTTATAACGCTTGGAAGGCAGTGATGGGATCAGCTCAGAAGAAATTACTGTGCTCATGGCACGTTTTGCATAACTGGAATAAAAAGGTTTCTTGTTTGGATAAGGAACGTAAAAGCAAGTTATTTAACCAGTTACGAGTAGTAATGCAAGAATTACATCAAGTTGACTTCGAGCAAGCATTTCAAAACTTGCTACAACAAATTGAAAACGACTCTGTTTGCAGCAAATTCCATTCATATTTCAGTCACTATTGGTCAAGAAAAGAAGAGTGGGCTTACTGTTATAGGAATCATGCGGGAATTAATACTAACATGAGATTAGAAAGGATGCACAAAGACATTAAATACAAGTATTTACGGGGTAAGAAGGTTAAACGGTTAGATGAAGGGTTTCATGCTGTGTTGGACTACCTTCACCAGCGGCAATTCGATCGTATAATTTCAGATTACCGGGGCAAAGTCACTACTAAAGATCACGCATTGCGACTAGCTCATAGCCGCACTAAGCATATTTCCCTTGAACTCATCTCTGAAGTTGCAGATAGTTGGGAATGCACATCGTTCTCCCAAGCACCCACCACGTACAACTTGAGGAAGGCATTAGACCATTGCATTTGCCAAACCAGATGCTTGAAATGTAGTACATGCATTCATATGTACAAATGTTCGTGCCTTGAAAACTCCATCCGAAACAATATGTGTAAACACATTCACCTACTGTGTAAATATCTTGCTCAAAATCCCCAACCGGAATCAAGCGATGACGAACCCGATCTAGTCATCGATACAAATGCATTTGTGGAGCAGCGTCACGAGGAAATGCAATTTCACTTAATGGACTTAAACAAAAATGCTTCGAACTGTGACGAAAGATACTCCAATGAAACTGTTAAAGAACAGCTACAAAATGTCCTTGAAATTGCAGCTACTAATGAAGATTATAAGATAATTCACAAATGTCTGTCAGATGCATTGGAGCAAATTCAAATTAGAAAGTCTGCATTAGGCTCATTTCCACGAAGTCAACATCAACAACCGGGAAACACAAATGTTGAAAAACAAATGCGTTTCATTCCAAGAAAGACGAGATTCATGCATACCAAAAAGCCAGACCATTTTAATCGTCAAAACATCATGACTGACTTACTTCCAGTTAGACTTCTTTCTTCTATACATGCCTCACTCCCAAGCCCAAGTTCAGTGCAGATTTACACAGAAACAGATATTCCATGTGCTGACGAAATGGAAGTTGAAATATAATGAGCTTATTTAATACAGCTTATTAGAAGTATATTAAGTTCTGTTTTCACAATTAATATGATGTCAATACGTTAAATCAATATTTTTAAGGAACTGTAATGATTATATTGTAATTTGTTGTACGTTACTTTAAAACCATGTGGATACATACTATTATTTTATTGTGTACTTTAGAGTTTACATTTGAATTTGGTGGTTTCGAATTGGATTTTGTAATATCTACATTTATTTTAGTACTGTATATAATTGAACGTCATTGTTGCAATTAGGTTGTGCTTGCACTTTGTATAATTAGCTAAACGATTTGATAGTAGTAATAAAAAGTTTCTGTTACAGTTTTTAGTGTTTTTGAACGTTATCGTATTGTATCGTACTATTTGGCCCAACGGGTACTACTGATAAATTGCAAAGCAACTGTTGTCGACTGAGCGCGCTTAACGTTGCCTTTGTGGTAAATGTAGTCTTCAACTGCGTGTGTATTTCTTCGCAGTTCCTTCCGAGGATGTCAAACTGTTGACTGGTAAGAGTGTACAATAAGTACTACGTAGTGATTGATAAGCATCTGTTGTCGCCTGAGTGCGCTTAACGTTGCCTTGTCTGCGACCGTGTTTGTTGATACTTTTTGTCAGTCGTAGTTTTTGTTACAAGTGAACAATACGAGTGATGACGTCGTTGCTTGTGCAATGTTTTAATAACAATTTCTGGGCATCAAGTTTTGTTGTAAATATGTAGACGTTTTTATACATGTCGATCCCTGTGCTTACAGGTCTTCTGAAAAAGAATGGTATACTCCGTTGTCGGACCTGAGCGACAAAGCCCGGCGAAACCGTGCTGCTGACGTCGTTTCCGAGTTCCCAGAGGCTTGGAAAGCTTCGAAGCCTCACGAGGAAACCGGCACAAATTGGACAGCCAATCTGATGGCCAACCATCTTGGGTATCTTGGTCGTTGTGTAACAGTGTGCGCGCAAGCCACTAATGATTTGTACTCAGTGTATCCTGTATTGTAGGTACGTCCCCGAACGAGGTCTTGGGCCGAACGGTGGAGGTCGAACGACGATCGTGATGCCTCCACCGAATTTTGTCATCCGCCAGCCTGGCATGGACATCGACACCAGGCTTGATAGTGACGTGATGACGAGTATCGGGAAAGGGACAATCAGCGAAGGTCGACTGGGGCCCGTGAACTACCTTGGGGGTATATCCTTCCATTCGGGTGGATTAGTAAGACACGACTTTAGAAAAATGTAAACAGATGTAGCAATACATTCACAAAATAATGTTTCCTTGAAATTCTAGTTTGAAGGAGTACCAACTCCAGACTGGAGAGACTTGAAGAGGGAAAAGAAGAAGCAGTGTAGGAACGACGAGAGGGTGAAACAACGTAGGTGCCAAAAAGTTTATGCTAAAAGGGCTGCCAGAGCGGAGGCGAAGAAAAAGAGGACCGAGTCTTCCTCAACGGAGTCCGGTCGAAACAATAGTGTAGATTATTCATGAAATCCGAAAACACTAAATGAATTTAATATGTAATAAAATGTAATACACATGTTATACCTATGTAATCATGTACTGTATTTCCCAGTAGTGTACTTTTGTAGAATGTAATTATAAACTTTTGTCTAGTTTACTTTCCAACCGTATAATAGTCTAGTCTAATCCTATTCACACTTTTTCTTAATATTCCTAGTCTATTCCTAGTCAATTTCTATTCAAGACTCGATCTAAAAACAATTCCGAGAATTGCTCAAATGTAATGAACGAGGGACTGCGCTGATCCTGGTCTTAGATTCAGAAGTTACTTTAACGATGACTAATCGTCACAAATAAAATATTGGCAGATTTTTCAGCACTGCTGTCACTCTCCGGTTGAGTGTATTTACTTGTGCAGAACAAAAATGAGTATAAATGAAACCTCAAGCACTTACGAACTAAAAATAACTGCTGATAATTCAAAACGATAATTTAAGCTGACTGTAATAGACGCATGTGGGTTTTATTAAAAATTGGTTCACATGCAATATTTCAGTAGTGGATTGAAAAACAGAACGAATTTTTGTTAGCAAACCACTAGTACCCGAGGTATGAGAGGTAAGAGGTCGCGTTCACTTCGTTATAATTGCAATCTTCAGTTCCGTGAGCAATCCTACACTTGTTCAACCACAACAATTACCTTATAGTGTCCTTGATTAAACCACTTTCAAGTTTTCCTAATTTTGGTTAGGCTAGACGTTCCATTTTCATCGCCTATCACACCACGTTGGTATTCAATTTTGGACGGCCAGGTTAGTTTTTATAAGCTAAAATCCAAAATTATTTTTCGTAATCTACTCCTGAAATATTGCATGTGTAAAAATTTTAATCAAAACAAAAAAGGAGCTACTAAAAAACTTGATCCCAAATGGTGAACTTAAAAAATCAAGTCTTCATGCGGTAATATTTCCATTTTTGTTTAAAAAGCTATACAATACTTGGAAAAGTCATAAATGGACTAAGCCAGTCTTTGGTGCAGGGCTAAAATGAATTAGATGCGTTTGTGGTTACAAGTAAAATGTTCAACAAGTTTCGCAAAAAGTAAAATTATCTACATGAAAATGTATTTGTACAGCGCGTACACAATTTTGTATTCAGTCTTAAATGAATCTTGTTTATACTCACAATCAGCCTCTTCAACGATGAAATACTACTTGGCAACTGCTGCTGGAGTGCAAAAAGCAAGGATACACTTTTGTTTCCATGCGTAAATGTTGTGTACATACTTATGACGAAAAAATACAGTATGGAATATTTCTATGAAAACGGGTGCTTGTGCTTGCACTATGCAGCTTAATTTGATCGAAATCTGTGAGCAGGAATAGGTATATTTTCCTAGTCAAGTCTATTCTATTCTGGGTGTTCTCATTATCTGACTAGTCTAGTCTAGTCATTCTAAACCTCGCATGTCGCTAGTCTATTCGAGTCTATTAATTTCGCTCTATATTAACCACTAGTCTAGTCTACTCCCTATTTTCCTAGTCAAGTCGGACTAGACTAGGGCACCAGTGATACAATGCATATGCTTAGGGTATGTCGATTTGAAAGTGCCCGGCATTTTGGGCATTTTCATTTCTGGGCGCGGGTGGCACAGTAGGGCATTTTTGGCAAGGGCATTTTCATTCGAGGGCAATTGGGCATTTTGGGCAGTGTAGTGGAATAAAATAGTACAACTGGTATAATATTGCAGTCGATTTGAAAATTTCCTTGTAATTTTGACGGAAAAGCGTCCTGAATGCCTTGCCAGGTATTTTTATTGTTGCGGTTTTGGCTTATGTAACGACGTAAAATCAACTTCCTTCATCCTGGATATATGAATATATACCCGTATGTATTCATATTGATGATGGGAGAAACATGTTTTCTGTTCAAATTAGACCCCGTACAGTAATTTTTTGTCTACATAAACTAAACAACCAATATTTGGGGACCTGTGTGGAGGATGCACATACGCTGGTTTTTACTCGAGCTATTTTTCCAGTAATTAGTGCCGAATATATTTTTATTGTGCACATCAATCATGCTCTGATTTAAATTGATTTTCAATAATAATCAGACCAAAGTTGCCAAAGAATGTCCAAGTTTTGAAAGTATTTTCGTATTACTGCTCCCAGGAAATGTTGATACCTTTATTATCGAAGACTGTTACACACTGCGCTGAAACCAGCACTCTATCAATGCAGCATAGAGTTTGTAAGCCCATACGAAGCGAGAAATCGCCTAAGTTCTCAGTCATTTTTCAGCTTGCGTTCTCAGGATTTACGTCCTAGTCATCGCTAACTCCTCATTCACCTGTACTCATCGCTCTCTTCCTACATCGAAGTTCGTTTTTTGAACTATTCAAGTAAGTTTATTTCATTTAATTTATTTATAAGTCTCCTCCTATTTATTCAAATTATTTATAAGTCTCCTCCTATTTATTTAAGTTATTTATAGGTCTCTCTATTTCATTTTATTCATTATGTAGGTTTCATTTAATTTTGATTTTTTTCAGCATGTCAAAACAAGCGTGGAATGGGCCCAAGCCACCGGCTTTTAACGTGCCATTCATTAGGGGCAAAGCGGACCGCTATTGCTACTTTTGTGGCGAAAAGGTTAGGGCCAATTGGCCAAAATGTGAGGCCCCGGATTGCCAGGCCCCAGCGAAGAAGAATCCTCTTCCACCACCAGGTTGGATCCAGTGCCCGGAATGCGCTGTAAGTCTTCTTGAAGGTAATTTTATGTATTATAGTATGGTATCATTAGTCTAATGTATTTTTAAATTATTAATTATTTACTGGTGTATTTTTTTCAGAAGGTGACCATTTTTGCCGGTCGTGTCTTTTCCGGACTACTCTGGGGCGGGACTGGTGTACCGCTCGCAATGAGCTCATTAAAGAGTTCAAGAGGCAAAGGGCGGAGCTCAACAGGAACTTCGGGGCCAATGCAACTCGCATTGGAAAACGCCCTTGCATCGATGGAGCTGGAGCAGTTGGAGCTGGAGCGGTTGTCGGAGAAGACATCGTGGGAGAAGTTCCAGGAGGTCACGGGGACGACGAGATCCTCCTTCAAGTTTAAGGAGTTTGCGAGGAATCCTTCCCTCGCAAACATTTATATTTTGATTGAAATCGATTTTCTAAAGTTGAATCTAATTTGGATTGATTATCCATAAAATTGTTCATGGTAACTGCGAATAAATATGTAGGAATTGATTTGAAAATAAGTTTGTTTAATTGGCAGAACTGATTATAGTTTATTTGATACGTGGTAGTAAAGGTCTTCATCGGATCGGATTGATCCGGACGGATTCGGATCGGATTCGGATAGGATTGAAAACACAATTAATCCTATCCGTCAAACATATAGCGGACCGGATGCATCATTTGAATCCGTGTATGTATTTCGGATAGGATTTGATGCAGTAATGAATGCATCCGACCGGATAGGATGAGCATGTTCTGTGTTTTCGGATGATCCGGCGGATATCCGTCTTTTAGACGAGCCCTCTCGTGAGGAATAATGCTATTATATTGTCACGCATTTTATAGTAGAGAGATTCTTGGATTTGAAATAGAGGTGAGGCCAGGAAGCGGGCTATTAGATTCGGGCCGACCCGAACCCGACCCGGCCGGGTTTTTAGCCGGGTTCGGGCTGCAAATACGAACTAACGTCGGGCTCCGACCGGGTTCGGGCTGCACTAAAACAATGAAACCGGGTTAAGATCGGGCTTGGGTCTGCATTTATTTTTCAGTTCGGGTTTCGGGCGGGTCACAAATTACAAATGACCCGACAATTCTACTAGAATATGATTTAGGACAGATAGGTGGCATGCATATTTGACGTTGCGCAGAGTTCAAGCATTGCTTTCATGCAGTGCTGCGATCGGGTCAAGTAATTTCAAAACTTGACCATGAACTTGACTTGACTACGAAACTCAAGTAATTTTCAAGACACAACCTGAACTTGATAACTCGCGTTCGTGTAATTACTTGACTTGTCAAGTTCAAGTAATCAAGTAACTTTTGTAAGACCCGAACTTGATCGAGTAGTTAAAGTTCCAAACTTGACTTGAACTTGACTTGACCATGACTTGAACGCGACTTGAACTTGATAATTCAAGTTAAGTAACACAAACAATTAAACATGGACACAATAAATTGTCGAACTTGCTGCAGCAAATTATTTCCTTCAGACTGAAAACCAAAACGCATTCAGAAAATAATTTTACTATTACTTTTTATTTAAAACCATTCGAGGACAACTTTGAGCGCATACTGAATAAAGTAAAAGTTCGATATAAGGGACTATACAATTTATAACGGAATTTATGTATTTATATAGGAATTTATGAAGGAATCCCTTATACAAAACGTCTAAAGCATTGTGTAATGAAAGTTGGGGTCAAACAAATGCATCTCTGATATCGATACATTCCTTATAAGCTGAGCCCTTAAAACGGACTTTCGTTGAATATCTGACCAGTTTTACATGGTGTCAAGCTTTATTTAATGTTTATATATGCGTATATATACATATTTGACTATTACCAGTACTCTTAATTTAAAATTTAATAAACTAGTATTTACTTATTTATTAAACACTTTTTGTAAAGAGCCATCCAAGCTCATTTTATATTGGAATATATTTACACAGTTGAAACTAATAATTCTAAGCAACAATATGTATTATCAAGATAATTCTTTCATTTCATGGAGAGGCCGCTGCAACAACTAACAATGAGCAACGTCTGGTAAACAAGACCTTCATAAAACGGACTCTGATTTTGAATTTTGTCCTTTGATTGACGGCATGTGCAAACAATATACCCTGGTCACGACATTAAATTGGATTGTGATTTTGAAAGTCCTTTATGGCATGCACAATCTGAAATTACTTGAACTTGACCATGAAATCTCAAGTTCATGGTCAAGTTTTTTCTTTCCATTACTTGACCCTGAACTTGACTTGAGATTCAAGTAAATTTCTCTTACTTGTACTTGAACCTGACTTGTCTTAGAATGTCATGGTCAAGCCGAGTACGTACTTGAACTTGACCCGAAAGATTCAAGTAAAAAAATTTGCCTACTTGAACTTGACCCGAACTTGAACTTGACTTGAAAACTCAAGTATTACTTGAACTTGTCCGCAGCACTGCTTTCATGTATATTCATGCCAAAGCAAAATAATGGTTCACTGTATTTAATACTTACACATGCTTAAACATTTTGAAACGATCCCTTAAGTTTGATAGTTTATCTTCAAAAAATTTCAGAGCTAAGTTTTGCTCCGTGTGTGCACGTTTATTGGGATGGACAGTATATGCAAATAAAATAGAATATGTTAATAAAGGTTTCACAGCGGATTCAATTGTTAGTAAAAAGCCGGATTTTCATCGGGTTTTAAAACTATTTAAGATCAGGTTTTTAGCGGGTTCGGGTTGTAAAATATTTTGGAGAACGGGTTTTTAACGGGCTCGGGTTTCACAAAATGTGAAGTGCATAAAACGGGCCGGGTTGAATATCGAATATTTAGCCCGTTGGCAGGCGGTGTCGGGCTAATTGAGTATTTGTTCGGGTTTCAATGTTCGGGAAAAATATTCGAGACAAAAGAATCAAGGAAAGCCGTGTCAATTATATTGAATGCATAATCTATTTGTTTTCTGTTTTTTTTAAGCAAAATTGGTTTTGCATCTAACGAGGTAATTATCGATACACCGGAATTTAAAAATTTTCATATTGATTTGAATGTGATAAAATTAGAAACATGCCCAATATATAAGATATATCTCTTTTACGGTTTCTTGAAGTAAGGTTCGCATATCCGCGGATATCCGCGGATATCCGCGGATCGAATCGGATGCATCCGTAAATGTATCCGACGGACCGGATCGAAAATTTTATCCGGTCCGAACATTCCGGATCGGATACGGATACTTATAAAATGGTATCCGACTCTATCGGATCGGATAGGATCAGGGATGAAATATCGGAAAAATAAAAATTCCGATTCCAATTACAATACCTGCTGAAATTTATTTTCGATTTAGATTCCGATTCCGATATATCCAAATAATTAATTTGTAATTCCGATACCAATTAATTCAAATACTTTTAAATAATTCCGATTCCAATTCCGATTCTGTGCATGTAACTTATGATTTATTATTTTTGTCAATTTTAAGTCATTTAAACTGTTTGTTTACTCGAACAAACAACATGTTTTTCAGGGATTACTCCGGTAGTCGACCTAGGTCATAGTTTTAAATTAAAAGTAATGCAGCGAAAAGTCTTCCCACAATAACCTAATTGTAAGTTGCTGGAATGCTCAAGATTACAGATGTTACTTGCTGGAGAATTTCAGAAAATTCGGAATCATTCCACCATTTGAACAAATTAATTCATTTGTCCCTTGTGCGGTCCATAGTTGTTCCACAGAATACGTTGGAACACGTCTTTCATTTTTTGTTGTGTTTCTAGATTTCTATTGTAGCCGTAGTAATCCTAAACAAATGATTCTGCCGTTCTTTCCATTTTCAT
Organism: Allacma fusca; assembly: GCA_947179485.1. Taxonomy (NCBI): domain Eukaryota; kingdom Metazoa; phylum Arthropoda; class Collembola; order Symphypleona; family Sminthuridae; genus Allacma; species Allacma fusca. The sequence continues at coordinate 41,421,242 of OX359250.1, read as the reverse complement.
TACTACGATAAAGAACACTTTGCGCAAAAAACCATGTAGAAGTGCAAAATGTGAAGGTACTACGTATATAGAAGGGCGTAAAGGTCTCTGTATGGCTGTATAATGCAATATCAGAAATGGAATCGGAATTCAATAGAATATCATTAAATTCTAATACCAATACCGATACTTACTTTCCAATTCCGATTAGAATTCCAATACCTAATTTTACAGTATTTTTAATTCCGATTCCGATTCTAATACTTTAAATTTTCGGATTCTTTTTCGATTCCGATTCCAATTCCGATTCCAATTTTCAACCCTGGATAGGATAGGTGTTTTTGAAATCCGGAATTTACCGGATCTGATAGGATCGGATACGGATGAGACCAGAATCCGATCCGTGAAGACCTTTACGTGGTAGAAAGTGAACTTTCAGGAAAAATAAATGGCGCCTGAGAATAAACTGGCTGTAATTTTGCTGGACGGGTAAGAAGGGAAACAAATGCTAATGAAAAGTTATTAGAATTCGTTCGCTACTGCGAGTATAAAAAGTTGGTCGATAAAAACCTTCAACTCAATTGTATACATAATTATTATCTGTGGTCCCTTGAATCAAACATTAATGTCAAAGTGAAGGTCTTGAATCTTGAATAGAATATCGTTGGTAGGAGATTCAGATACATTTTGACTCTTCCTACAAATAAATACACCCCACTGGTGGCAAGACATCTGGACCACTGCCACTAAAAACGGGAAAAGAACTTTCACTAGGCTCTGGTCAAGGTCGGACATCCCCGTTGAAGGAATTGTCCCAGAAGAATTCTTCGCATATGCTTATGCCCCTGGCGCTAGAGAGATCAAGGATACGACGGATATCGGAGTGAAGAAACTGCTGGAGGGATTTGATTTTGTATTGGTACGTCATTCCTTTCAACTCCAATGTTATTAGTTTTCACATATAATTATATTCTATACAATATTATATGCTTTATCTGCCTATTAAAAGCTGTAAAAAATAATAATTGTGCTTTACTCAAAGCTGTACAGGGACCACATAGATGAGGAAGATGTGGAAATGTGCTTGGACTCGGGTGCCTAAGTTTCCATTGCACCAGCCCCTGGGAGATTGGAAGCTGTAAAGATTAAATTTTTTATAAGATCAGACCTACACAAACCTTACACATATCACCCTTTTGCTTGGGATACATGTATAACTCTGAGGCTGGAATACAAATATACTATAGCTCATCCCCCACAAGCAAGATATCTGTGTAGCTGTATTCAGTGTACTAAATAACTAAAAATTCAATGACTCTGTACAAAACAGGTTTACAAGAAGCTGGCGTCAATAGAAGGGGTCAAAGTATACAGAAAGGAAGAAATCCCTGAGGATCTTTACTTTAAAAGTGGGAAGTTCGCCCTTGACTTGCATGCTGAAGCGAAGCAAGGCTTTTGCATCCGAGGACTCCAGTCCCGTGAAAAGCAAGTTCCTTTTCGGGAGTATTGCAAAACCAAAATGTTTCTTGAAGGCGTTCAAGGCTACAATCCGGAATTAGCGGATCAAAGGGTGATTTTTTTTCGCTCGTGGCCTGGGTATATTAATCCTTGGGCTTTATGAATACTCATAATACTTTTTGTAGAGTTGGTAATATTGGAGGGAGCTTTATCTGTATAGTTGTGTGATCACATTCTCGCTTTACATTTAGCTTTCAAAAGGGGACACATGCAATCGGGAATCCGAATGGTTGATGTGTACCAAATTTCTGCCAAAGTTTTGAACATTCAACCCCTCCCGAATGATGGCGTCTGGGAAAATGTGGCAGGGTTTTTGCAGAAAAGGAAACGGTGGACTGATTTTGAGATTCTCGATATAACTATTGTTATTTGACGCATCAGTCATTATAGTCAATCGGGTCGGTTAACGTGTCTATGAAACTCAAATATATAGGATTACGAAGGACCACCACAGAGTAAGCTGTGGACTTCAATTTAAATACAAGTTAAAGTTGTAAGCTTTAACTACAGCTATCTTTAGCTTCGTGAGATTACGATTATTTTCACTTGCAATCACTTTTACCTCAAAATGAAAAAGTAAGAGAAATCAGAAGCACATCCGTCTTTGATAAACTCTAAAAGCAATCTCATCTTTATTTCATTGCTACTATCAATCATAATATCATTGCATCAATTTCATTACATTGTGAATTAGTAAATTACCAATCATATTATTGCATTACTTTAAATTATTACATTTGGTTTGATAATCACTTTCATTTCATATCAATAGTACATTTTGCTAAATTTTAACAATCCAGAATAATTTACATTAAATGTTTACTTAAATCAAAGGATACTAAATTTCCACTGCTCCGACAATACAGTGCAATGGCTCATTTTAAAGAACATTTAATTCTAAACAAAACTGTCCGAAATTATATTATTATAATTACAATTATAATAATTATCTTCATTAGTAATACATTCTATTAATCTGAATTACTTACAATATTACCCCATAAACCCAAAAGATACTAAAGTACCATTGCTCCGACAATACAGTGCAATGGCTTATTTTAAAGAGCATTTAATTCTACACAAAACTGTCCGAAATCATGCTCGTATACATACAATTATAATACTTATCTAATTTCTAATAAATACTATTATTCTGCGCCAGTAACAATATTTTCCTCCGTAAAAGAAGTATTCTTTTCACCCGATTTGTGAACATCTAGAACGCAGAGTCGAGCAACGGGGCGTCTAAATACGTCTTCTCCAATCTTCACATCTACTACTCTGACTTGACCATCTCGTCCAGGATGACAATGAATGACTCTCACTTTTGGCCATGTATTACGTGGTGCATCTTTATCCAAAACTAAAACAATGTCACCTAATTTCACAGGCTCCACTTTCTTAAACCACTTCGTTCTTCGAGTTAGAGTTGGCAAATATTCCTTAAGCCATCTACCCCAGAAGTGATCAGCCATACGCTGAACTCGTCTCCAACTTTTTCGTAGAATTAAATCGGTGTCCGAGAATTCTCCAGGTGGAGTAGCATCGACTGACGGGAAGTTAAGAAATATATTCGGGGTTAGAGCTTGTGGATCGTTAGGATCAACAGAAACTTCCTTCAACGGTCGCGAATTCACCACAAGTTCCGCCTCAGCCATCAAGGTCAAAAGAACTTCATCAGTTGGGATATGATTTGCCAACGTAACTCCCAGAGCAACCTTTACTGATCGTACCAGCCTTCCCAACTTCCTCCGATGTGCGGACTAGCAGGAGGGTTGAAGTGCCAGCGAATTCCAGTGCCAATGTTTGTTAACTCTGCTTGAATTCGAGTATGGTCTAATCCATCCATAGCCTCCTTCAACTCACGGCTAGCTCCTCGGAAATTTGTTCCATTATCTGAATAGATATGTATGCTCCGGCTTTCGACGTCTTGCCACAAATCGCCGAATAACAATAATAGCCGAATCAGTAGATAAGGAATGTGCAATTTCAATATGGACAGCTCTTACTGACATACAGGTAAATAGTGCACCATATCGTTTCTCATGTCGTCTACCAACTGCTACCATGATTGGTCCAAAAAACTCCACTCCGGTATACGTAAAGGCACCTTCAGGTCCTTCCAGTCTACAAGACGGCAAATCAGCCATCATGGGTAGAATGGGCTTGGCACTTTTCAACTTGCAGTACTGACAGTTCCTAAAAACTTTTCGAACAGAAGCTCGCATGTTTAAAATCCAATAGTTCTGTCAAAGCTCACAAATGACAGTTTCCAAACCGTGATGACCGAATTTGGTATGCATATGTTCAATAAGCAATGTAGTAAATCGGTGACTAGGATCAAGTATGACAGGGTTAGCTGTATTATTATCGACATTTAATACTGTTCCTATCCTTCCCTGAAGTCGAAGAACTCCGTCTTCGTCAATAAACGGAGAAAGGTTGTAGAGTCGGCTATTCTTCAAAAGAGTTTGTTTCTTCTGAAGTAATGCCAAATCACCGGAAAAAGCGCTTCGCTGAACTTCTTTCCACCATAAACGTTCTGCACGACGTAGTTCGTCAACTGTCAACTCCTGAATGGACCTGCTTTTTGGGACAAGGTTATCAAAATCCCTGTACACCCAAGCAATCACCCGAATTAATCCAATCCATCTTGAAAATCTTTCTACATTAGGGAGTAGTGACTTCTTCGCTTCTCGAATATGATGAACACGCTCTTTCTTCATTTCATCCTCTGGCATATCAACTGGATCAGTATTGTTCTCCTTGGGCCAATTGTCAGGATGATTTTTAAGAAAAGATGGACCGGTAAGCCAACGGCTGGATGTACTGAAATCACAATCTGATCCAGAACGAGTAGCTTCATCCGAAACATTCTCCTTAGTGGGAACCCATTTCCACTGTTGAACGTCGGTTGATTCCAAGATTTCACCGATTCGATTTGCCACAAACTGCTTCCAGCTTCTAGAATCCGAACGAAGCCAGCACAGTACGGTACGTGATTCAGACAAAAATATAGTCTCGGCAATTTCAACATCAAGCTCCTGTTTGACTGTACTTGCTAATCGTGTAGCCATCACAGCTGCTTGTAGTTCTAATTTTGGAATGGTAAGATGTTTAAGTGGAGATACCTTTGTTTTTGCGGCTACAAAGCAAACCTCAACTGCATCCTGAAATTCCAGTCTTAAATAAGATGTAGCCAGCCAAAGATTTGAAGAGTAACATCGAGGAATTTCAAATTTTGCAATATCTTGCAGTTGATCGAGCCATTCTAACCACTTCTGTTGCTGCAACCTTGGAATATCATCATCCCATTGAATGCCTGATCGCCAGATATCTTGAAAAAGTATCTTCACTTTGATGATAAAGTGCACCAGAAAACCCATAGGATCGAATATGAACATCATTAATTTCAGAGCTTCACGCTTCGTCGGTATCTTAGAACCATTTTAAATGTCATCATTAACTTTGTGAAAATTAAGCTTGAAGGTAAACTTATCCTCTAACGCATTCCACCAAAGTCCCAACACACGTTCACATGTATTCTCCGGATCCTTAGACAGATCAACAAATCCTTTTGATCGAAGACCTTCGGGAATTAATTATAATACTTCTTTAGAATTACAGACCCAGTTGCAAATCTGAAAACCTCCTCGACGGTACACTTCAATGACATCAGTTAAATGCTTCGAAAAGTCTTCAACGTTGAAACCATTGTCTAAATGATCATCCATGTACGTGTTTCTCACTGTTGCATCATAAACCATCGGAAATTCGTCTTTAAATTCTTCTGCATTCTTGTTCTTTACGTAATTTACCGATGCGGGAGAACATGCTGCGCCGAACAACTTAGAGTCCATTATTTACTTGTCAGGTAAACCAGATCTGAAAAACTTGCATCATGGTCCATTTTCTTTTCGACACAATAAAGTCTTCGTAAAGCTGTTGGACGACTATCAGGCAATACTATTGATTCATCACGCCACAGCAGGCCTGTTTCGAAACGCTCACCGATGCGGCAAGTAGTACGCTCCATAATCTCCAAAGATAGCTTATCTTCTCGTGATCGAGGTTTCTCTTCAATTAATCGTACCCCAAATGATTCAGTTGAAAACGAACTCTTCACAATTCGATTCAATTCATCATCACCACCTGGTTGACATACATGACAAGAAACCCATTCATTTAATCGTTTACCAATCGGAATATTTCCATGAACTACCCAACCAAGACGAATACGTGTAGCAACGGGAGCCTTCCACGAAGCATGCTTCGTTTGCAGAGCTAATATCAGCATTATGTTGTCTTGTCCAATGAGCATTTTTGGAATGACACGATGCATCGATGCGAAATCAACATTATCCAAATGTGGCCAAGATTATCTAAGCTTTTCCATATCAATTGAATGCATAGGTAGTGACATCGTCTTAGTAGTTCTTACGTCTTGCAATGTATACGTTTTACATTTCCGATTGACACCACAAATATCTACAGCAACTCTGCACGAAGTAGCATCATGTGATGTAGTATCATTTGTCCACTGAATGCAAAGCGGGTCATTTGGGCCAATTAAACCGAGATCATTTGCTAATACATCATCAATCGTAGTAACTGTAGCCAGGCCTGGCATTCAAGTTCAAGTAAAACTTGACAAGTTCGGGTCAAGTTCAAGTTCAAGTCAAGTTCGGGTTACAAGTTAATTTGAACTTGACACTGAAATCTCAAGTTCGGGTCAACATGAAATTTGAACTTGATTTTAAGGCTCGAATCAAGTTCATGGTCAGGTCTTCATTATAGACTTGACATCAATGCCATGATCAAGTTCGGATCACATAACCCCAAAACCATGAACATGAACTTGACTTTTCATGGTCAAGTTCTTATACATATATAATACGCTGCAGATAATCGTTCTTATGCAGATGTCCTTGCTGAAGCTGTAAACGCTAATTTAAATCACAGCGTTTTTGCGTGCAAATGCTAGACCGGTATTTCTGTGTTTTCAACGAGCAACGTGCTCCGGGCTCAAATATTACAAGCTAAATCCTGTTGTATTTTCTTCTTCACAATATCTTTTCAATTTTAACTTGATTTAAATTTTTGAATAATCATATTTTAAAAACAACTGGAAAATGAGCACATCTGAAAAGTCTCAACAGTGCGAAGAAGATGCTGATCCTGGAAGTCTAACTGCATCAAGTAGCCGGAAAAAATGACCTAAGGTCCACAAGCATTTCACATTTTGCGATTCTACAAAAACATACAGCTGCAAGCACTGCTCGTAAGTGTATTCATATATATATATACCTATTTCAGTTGTCCTGGCACAGATCTACTAACTCCTAAAAGAATGTTAGAATTCTCTCAAATCACTCAAAAAGTTTGCATGTCTCGTTACCGAATGATTTATTACCCACGGCTCCTCCCGTAAAAAATTGACCCATCCATACGCGCGAAAATCGTATCGCAATGTTTGTTCATTGCGATAGAAATCTGTTGATCTAGAAATCCTTTGCTCTCGCAATGGAAAAACACTGCGATACGACTTTCGCGCGTATGGATGGGTCAATTGTTTACGGGAGGAGCCGTGGGTAATAAATCATTCGATAACGAGACATGCAAACGTTTTGAGTGATTTGAGAGTACATCATTTGTGTTTGTCTGTGCTTGAAGGGATGGTTGAAATTCAAATCTCAAACCAATTTTGATGAAATCCATGCATCATTCAAAAAATTCTACGGGAAATCTAGTTATTTTTATATTCTCTTATTATAAGTTTTATCAATCATTACTTCTAAATTTTGATATTCAATTTTAAAAAATAAATGGAAATTAAATCTCAGGTAATTTGTTAGCCTTTCTAATTATAAGTATACATACAACACTATAACTAGAAATTCAAGTTCATGGTCAAGTTCATGGTCAAGGTCATGGTCAAGTTCATGGTCAAGTTCATGGTCAAGTTCATGGTCAAGTTCCATTCATGGTCAAGTTCGCCGAAATTAACTTGATTATGTGAACTTGATTACTCCGGTTCGTACCTACTTTTAAAAAATCAAGTTCAAGTTCGGATCTTAATTATGGTGATATAATCAAGTTCGGGTCAAGTTCAAGTGCGAATCATGAGTTGAACCGAACTTGAGGCCAGGCCTGACTGTAGCTCCGTCATCCAACATCGCATGGGTGTGAATTATGCCTTTAGGACCCATCAGTTTAATTGGTAATATATTTAGTCCAACCTTTCTGGATTCCCACGTATGCGCTACAGTTTCGTCTACAGCTGGAACGACTGAGTTAGAAACTTCTTTCTTCTTCTGTTGATCTCGATGCAACAACCGATGATGCATCTTATCACATCCATCAAGTCCACACGGTTTCGAATCAGTACAGTTATTTGAACGGTGACCTTTCTGACAGCAAAAACAAAGTTAACTTGCAGCTACCAAATCCCATGGGCTCTTTTGTGGCTGCTTCTGAAATTCTTTGCACGTCTTCAACTGATGACCTGACTTCTGACAACAGAGACATACATTATCATTATTTTCGATGACAGAAAAAACCCTTTTCTTATCTTTCGGCTTGTCATTTTGCTCTGCATCGGACTTGCCGACCTTCGACGCTGCTGGCATTCTGCAAGCTGCTAATGATAATTTGCTCAACCATTCTGAGAAATCTTCCAGCGTTGGTTCATTCGTAAATTATGTTGCTCTCATGCACCAATTCATTTGCATTTAAACCGGTAATTTCTCCAGGATCTCTCTCAGCAGTAATGGATACATCAGGTATCCAGTCTGACCAAGCATTTTCGCCGTAGCTACAAGATGTGAGATCATGTTTGAGTAATAAATGTAAGTATCTTGCTTACTTTCATTTGGTGGTGGGGCATTCTTCACTTTATAAACCAACTTCTCAACAATTTGGTCCGTTCTTCCAAACATGATCTCCAGAGTGTCGATAATTCGTTGTACAATTTCCGGCATCGTCATAATTGGTAGACCAGCTTCTCTTGCTTTCCCTTTGAGGGACTTCTGTAGTCGAACTAAATTTTCATCATCTGAGATGTCACAAATTAGCGTTGTACGCTGAAATTGAGAGAAGAACATCGGCCACTCATCAGTTTCACCAGAAAAGAACGGTCTTTCGGAACTGGCTGTCTTGTCAACATCTTGTCTATCCTCTTGGTAAGTTGTTTAACAGATTGATCGTTGACTAACGTTTCTTGAGCGACTATGACATCAATAGCATTGTGATGTTCGTCACGATGTTGCCTTTGACCATTACTTGACATCGGTTGCCTTGTCCATCATCAGCCATTTGCGTACAGATTCTTTACGATCTGGTTTAGGTTCTTCGATAACCAATATCGAACGAACGGATGAACTATCATCTTCATCATAAATTTCTTCTGTGATACACAATTTAGCGACTGCAAGTTGCTCTTTCATTAACTCATGCTTTCTAGCTAATTGCTTACGTCGGAGATCAATTTCTAAAGCTTCCTGTTCTTCATCTAATTTCACCATCTGTTGCTTAGTAAGAAGTTCGGCTTCCCGCTGCTTTCTTAAAATTGAACTCTTGATTGAAGAATTAGTCTTCTTACTTCTTGCTGTCTTCGATGATATTGAAGAAACAGCATCACACCTATCTTGGTGTTCAGCAGTCAAAGTGCTAGGATTCGTCATCTTCTCTCGGTCAGCAAACATCTGTCGCCTTGGAGACGGAAGACCTCGAAACTGCGGAACTGCCCCTCGCACTCGCTGACTTCTTCGTAGGCCATCTGCTTCAACGGAAACGCCAGGAGTCGAGTAATTTTCCAGTGGATTTTCATCCATAGAACCAGCCGATCCGGTTCGACGGACCATGTTATTTGACGCATCAGTCATTATAGTCAATCGGGTCGGTTAACGTGTCTATGAAACTCAAATATATAGGATTACGAAGGACCACCACAGAGTAAGCTGTGGACTTCAATTTAAATACAAGTTAAAGTTGTAAGCTTTAACTACAGCTATCTTTAGCTTCGTGAGATTACGATTATTTTCACTTGCAATCACTTTTACCTCAAAATGAAAAAGTAAGAGAAATCAGAAGCACATCCGTCTTTGATAAACTCTAAAAGCAATCTCATCTTTATTTCATTGCTACTATCAATCATAATATCATTGCATCAATTTCATTACATTGTGAATTAGTAAATTACCAATCATATTATTGCATTACTTTAAATTATTACATTTGGTTTGATAATCACTTTCATTTCATATCAATAGTACATTTTGCTAAATTTTAACAATCCAGAATAATTTACATTAAATGTTTACTTAAATCAAAGGATACTAAATTTCCACTGCTCCGACAATACAGTGCAATGGCTCATTTTAAAGAACATTTAATTCTAAACAAAACTGTCCGAAATTATATTATTATAATTACAATTATAATAATTATCTTCATTAGTAATACATTCTATTAATCTGAATTACTTACAATATTACCCCATAAACCCAAAAGATACTAAAGTACCATTGCTCCGACAATACAGTGCAATGGCTTATTTTAAAGAGCATTTAATTCTACACAAAACTGTCCGAAATCATGCTCGTATACATACAATTATAATACTTATCTAATTTCTAATAAATACTATTATTCTGCGCCAGTAACATTTATACTATAACATATTACCCTTTAAAAAATCTGTTGTCAGCTTCTACTTTCCTTGATGACATTTTGCTGTCTTGGAGTCATAAAGTCTGATCTCCTTAACTCATGTGACCCTTAAATGTAATGTAAACCTGCGTAGAATTTGATTAAATATGACATATCTGCACGTAATGTTGTTTTGAACTTGCTCTTACAATAATTTAAAATACAACGATTCCATGTGAGTACAAACAAAACAAGACAATATATTTTGTTAACTAATGTATTCCACGTTGTGTAACTATATGATGGACAGCGATGATGAGCTTATAAAGCTCCGTCAATAAAATTAGGTTGTAGTAAGTATTTATTTAAATTTAATTCTGAATAAACAATCAACGCAGGAAAGGACTGATAAAAGTTGAGATGCGGACATTGTGTCAAGACAGGATAAAGTGACAATATTAAGGAACTTTTCCCCTATAACAAACACGTAAAATAGCATTGTTGAATTCATCTTTCGGTCGCTTTCGCTCAGCTGTTCGATTCGTGCATGATAACTTAACCAGTAGCAGTCAAAATATCTTGGACTCAACCTATCTTGGGTTCAAAAGCTGCCTCAATCTCAGCCAAGCAGCCGGCTGAATTTATGCTTTGCAAATAATTGGAGTTTACTAAGCAATTACATTTCCTATCAAGAAACAAATGACACAGAAATGATCACAAGGCTCAACTCTAGGGTTACAAACTCTTTTCAGATTTCGGGCTCTTCATGTTTCCGGGTTTTGCACTTACCCGGTTTTTTCTCGGCAACTACCCGTCCGATCGAGAAACCAATGGCACAGAAATGATCACAAGGCTCAACTCTAGGGATTAACTTCATAATTATTATTAAATTTGTAAAAAATGCGGCAATTTTAAATTTATATTTAAGTATGTACACTTGATAAAATATACCATTTACAACAATTTATTTTAATCGGAATTTATTAAAAAATATTTGAATACCAATTTTGATTCCAAAAAATTTTTTGAAGGCGATTTTGAATTAAAACACTTCCTGGGAATTATTTGGAATCATTGGAATTAACTGTAAGGGCTTGAGTAAGGTTTTGAAAATAATTTGTAATTCATGAATTTTTGAAAGTGAAAGAAGATTCAGTGAGGTAATTTGAATGACATTCTTTGTAATATTCAGGTATTGAGGATATGTCAAGATGATTCCCATCCTTGGTTGCTAGGCTGGTTACTTGCCATCCTTTCAGTCCAAGTTAGCTTGAGTCCAAGATATTTTGACGCGTATACTTAACCAAGGGACCACAGCTTGAGTGAAATCTTAGTTTATCATTTTCACTATTATTCTCCGTGCTAATATAAATGCTACTAATGTCATCTCCAGCTGCATCATGCTGTTCAGTATTTGAGCCTAAAAAGAAAACAGGAGTCAGCCCAGCCAAATAAAGCCTGAATCGGACAGTAGTATATACATACCAAAAGAAATGTTACTCTACTTTGTTCTGACGGTTCCCCATCCACAAGAGAGACCTGGGCACATTTTCCATACAGACTAATGACAGCATATATATCCGCTGGTATGAAAGGAATTGCGACACCCTGTGATGTTTTGTTGATAAAAAATACAAGCTCTCCCTGTACAAACACCAGAGACAGAAAATCAATACAATTATTTACGCCGCCTGGAATTGACCGAAATAGCTACAAACAGATCACTTCTACCTGATTCGTTCGCATCAGCACAACTGTGTCCCCTTCCTCTAGGTTTTCCAAATCAAACCCATAGTTTTCGATCAGAGTTTTCCCATTTTGCAAAATTGTTCTGCTGGACATGAGCTACAAAATTAAATCGTCATTTTCAAATGCCTACACATATGGAGTCCTCACTAATGCAAAATTACCCCAACTATTAACTTTTTTTTACTTGCCCATGTTTCATTACGCGCAGCTCAGTTGCACTTTGAGGGAAGGTCTCAGGTGTGAAGGATTCCGGGTTCACAGTTGTGACTCCGATTTCAATGCTACCACTCCATATACACACCTACAAAAACGGAAATAATGAAACCAATTATTTAACTTTCAAATCACAAATCCTTGATAGGGCACCTTTCGGCAATTACACTAAAACCGAATATGTATTTCCACTAATGAGGCACAATCCTGTCAATGATCTTTAAAAATCAAAATATTTACAACTAAGCACAGCCAGGTTCTTTTTAACCACCATAGCCACATCCAGTATGCTTATCACATATAATCAAATCATGTACGAATGGAAAGAGAAGTTCCATAACACAATAAAAAATTATCAACAAAACTTACGCGTTTATCAATCCGAACTTGAAAGATAACATTTGACTCCAACTTCCTATCACTAAATATGACAGTTATTAAACTGACTCTTCGCGGATGCGCATGGGTGCAATGGCTTCCATTTTTTTGTAAGGCGGGGGAATTTCCACATCGGTCAAAATGAAGCGTTACTTATGTACATGATGCGTAATGTTTTTCATGTATACAGACAGTACTGTCATCTACAGCAAGTACTTATTCTGTTACCAGCAAGTAAAGTATTCACGAAAAGAAATAAAGGTGTATTAGTGTGTAAGGGTAAGACCAGTGTTTAACTATAGTTATATTCTTTAAAAAAAATTATGCAACACTATAATTTATAAGCAATAACATAAATTGTTGTTTTCAGGTTTTACGTGGAGTTGGCCTGTATATTAGATTAAAGGTGGAACGAGTTGGTGACCCATTGGTTTAACCAAAGGTGGAACGTGGGGGGACCCATTGGTGAAACCAAAGGTGGAACGTGGGGGGGGACCCATTGGTGAAACCAAGGGTGGAAGGTGCTGGTGACCCATTGGTGAAACTAAGGGTTGAACGTGCAGGTGACCTATTGGTTTAATCAAGGGTGGAACGTGCAGGTGACCTATTGGTTTAATCAAGGGTGGAAGGTGGTGGTGATCCATTGGTACAGCAGTGCCTGAAAATTAGGTACAGTAGTACCTGGAATATTAGGTACAGTAGTACCTGGAATATTAGGTACAGTAGTACCTGGAGTATTAGGTACAGTAGTACCTGGAGTATTAGGTACAGTAGTATCTGGAGTATTAGGTACAGTAGTACCTGGAGTATTAGGTACAGTAGTACCTGGAGTATTAGGTACAGTAGTACCTGGAGTATTAGGTACTGTAGTACCTGGAGTATTAGGTACTGTAGTACCTGGAGTATTAGGTACTGTAGTACCTGGAGTATTAGGTACTGTAGTACCTGGAGTATTAGGTACTGTAGTACCTGGAGTATTAGGTACAGTAGTACCTGGAGTATTAGGTACTGTATTACCTGGAGTATTAAGTACAGTAGTACATGGAGTGTTAGGTACAGTACATTTGAAAAATAGTGTGAAAACAGATATTTCGCAAAATGGCAAGTAGCATTGGAACAAAGCGACGTCGGAAGCAATATTTTCCAACTAATACTGCTACAGAAGCCGAAATATTCTTTGAGAATGACAAACATTAGCCACTTAAGCTTCCTAGTTCATCGACTACATCCTTAATTGCAAATCCCGTGCGAGAGGATGCCACTACCCTCAGCGTTCCCAAAGTAAATGAAACAGTGGAGCAAAGAACCGAACGGCTTGCCCGTGATAACAGAGAACAAGTATCCACAAATGCGAATAGCAACGTGGGAAGTACTTTTATAACCGAGCGCCGCCGGAAGCAAAGGTTTCCAACTAATACGACTGCAGATGGCGAATTATTCTTTGAGAATAAGGAATACGACCAGCTTAATATACCTAGCTCATCAACTACGTCTGGTTAGATCGTTTGATAACCTGACCGCAGAAAATGTTGCGTTAGCAGAAATTGAAAAGGTCCCTTTTCTTCATGGCAAGAACAACGAGTTTTCCGCATTAACAAAACCTGTTCATACCAACCAGAATTCAATGGATTTTAACCTTGAAAATGAGAGAGCACTGGGAGTTGAGGGGTATTCTAATTTAAATGAAATGCAAAAATACGCTTTCGATTTAATTATGAATGCAATCGATGATGACAGTTCTCCTCACAAATGCTTTTATTGGGATGGAGTTGGTCGATCAGGTAAAACGTTTACATACAACGTTCTTCTGAGTACTTTGAGAGGTAGAGGAGATGATGCGCTTCCTTGCTCAAGTACAGGCATATCTGCTAATTTATTAAAGGGGGTAGGACTGTACATTCGATGTTCAAACTACCTGCTCCGTTCGTAGAGACATCAGTTTTTAACATTAGAGTGGCATCTTATGATGCTAGAATGCTCAAGGATGCGAAACTAATTCTTATTGACGAGGTTACCATGTTGTCTCATCTGATTTTAAATGAAATGGATCGATACCTGAAGGAACTTATGCAATCGGCGAAACCGTTTGGCGGTAAAGTAATTCTTTTAGGGGGCGATTGGAGACAGTGTTTGAATGTTGTTAAGCACGGAAACAGAGTTTCCATTTTGGAGTCATGCTTATTAAATAGTCGAGTGTGGCCTTTATTCAAACAAATCAAGTTTACTCAAAACATGCGAACTGAATCTGATCAGATTACGTTTTCGGATTGGCTTTTGAAGCTTGGCAATGGAGAAGTCTTAAATTATTTTGGTTTGCCTGACGACAAAGTCCAGATACCTCATGAATTTATTTGTGAAGGTTCATTAGTGGAAGAAATTTTTGGTACAAGTTTCAGTGCCGTTGATGCAGCTCAATTTACCAAAAGAGCGATTCTTTGTTCGAGGAATGATGACACCATAAAACTTAACGAAGATGTATTAGGTAGACTAAGTGGTGAAGCAAAAATATACTACAGTATTGATAATTTGGTTTCGGATGATGAACAAGAAAAATTGAATTTCCCTGAGGAGTTTTTGCATTCGCTCACGCCGACTGGAATGCCTCCACATAAACTGACTCTAAAAGTTGGAGCAATCATTATGTTATTGAGAAATTTGAATACAAAAAAAAGGATTGTGCAATGGTACAAGACTAATAGTTACAAGCTTGACTGATCACATAATTCATGCAGAAATTCTTACTGGCAGTGCGCAAGGTACTATTGTTTTTATACCTCGAATCGATTTGATTCCTTCTCACCTCGACATTCCATTTACACTCAAAAGACGGCAGTTTCCGGTCAGAGTCAGTTTTGTAACGACTATTAATAAAAGTCAGGGACAAACTTTTGATCGTTTGGGAATATATTCACCGTCGCCAGTATTCACACACGGGTAAGTATATGTTGCATTTTCTAGAGCTACATCAGGAAACAAAGTTAAAGTCAAAATAGTTGATACTGAACATCAAGGAAAAATAGTTAATGGCAGAAATGAAATATTTACGACGAATGTTGTATTTAAAGAAGTTTTTAATTGGTGAATAACTTTATCTAACGATATGCGGGACTAACTCCCAGCCGCGATCTACGGATCAAACATGGGGCATGGGCAGGGTCTTAGTGGGCAGTTCCCAAGTGCGCTCAACCATGATACTTAGAACGTGTATGTGAAGTGCTAATATTATAATTAGCTTCAATATCCTTATTCTATGTTCAACCGCAAAGTAATTACTCCTGCGAAGCAGGGCTTTTTACTAGTCATTATTATTATCATGTTAAAATAACATAATTTTTCTACAAGTCACTCGTAGAACTGAAATAAAAAGCACTATCAATAATATTCAGCTGGTATTTTACTCTTTATGGAAAAAGCTGCATTGATAATTAACCACAACGCAACATGGCATCATTCTATATATTTATTTACGTGTACTACCGTGTAGTGAGTGCGATAAATCCCTCTCATCCTCACCTTGTGATTACAATATGAGTACCTACTGCCCTCACGCTCATTTCAAGGAGTGCATCCAAAATTTGCAAGCGCTCACCCTCATACAGTGATTACATCGTAGTCCTCATGAGGGTGAGCGTGAGCGTTGCCCTCATCACTCATGAGGGTGTGCATCTATGGAATCAGGTACTACCACCTCGCCTACATATTCATGTATTAAATTCAACCACAGTCGATTCATTACATTCTGATACACCCCCAAAGGTTTAGTGTCTGTTTACTAATTCGAAACATCATGTCATGGTGTTAATTAGAGCATCTCGGGCGGTTAAAATTTACGGGTAAGCCCGCAAAAGCCCTGCCCGCACGGGCTTCGAGCGGGTACGGGCTAAAATTATTACATTTGACGGGTTACGGGCGGGTACGGTCTTTTTATCGTGGTTAAAAAAGACCGTGAAAACCCGCAAAAGCCCGTGAGAAATTCCATTAGTTGTGAATGCAGGAGCAGCGGTTGTGAATGTACATAGACTTGAATGACTTGAACGAATTTCAGACGTTTGCAATTTTAGCTTTCAAAGAAACTAAGGCCTGGTGTACGATAGAGCATCACCCCGTGGGATGATTTAGGCGGTGCCCGCCCGTGGCTCGTAACGTTTTACCCGTACCCGCCCGGCCCGAAATTAATGTTTATCGAAAAAGCCCGGCCCGACCCGCAAAATTAAAAAAAGCCCGGCCCGGCCAGCAAAATTAAAAATAGCCTGTAGCCCGCCCGCAAATACCATACATCTTAAATACAGAAAAACTGTATTTTAAAATATTGGTTTTCTTGACCGTTACATACAGTCGTTAAACTACCTTGTTTATTAAGAAGGCAATACAAAAGCTTATGCTGCTATTTCGGCTTTGGTAAGCACTTCTGTTTGCGTTCTTGAATTTATTACAATGTTAACTTCTGGAGTCTTATTACAAATTAGGGGTGAGCATAACGAGACAACGAGACGAGAATCTCGTTTGTCTCGTTCTTGTTTGTATCAACGAGACTGTACGAGACATCTCGCTTTATTTACCGAGAATATCGTTTGCAATTAAATCTTGTTTAAGCCAATATCAGTGGGGAAAATGAGGTGTTTTGCTATACCATTTGGCCTATTGAGACGTTTTGCAACTCTTGGTTCTAGCTATTATTACAGGAGGCCTTCATTTACTTTTTTCAATGTTTTCATGTTTTCAAATTTAATGGTCCAAACCCCAAAATATATATTTTGCGTCTTGAGATTGGTTTGATAAGTGAAAATTATATAAACTTCTACGTTCTCTTACCAGAATTTGTGCAGGCTACAATTATGTTGCATATATTTCAACAAAAAGCCCATGTTTTTGCCCTGTCTCGTTTGTCTCGTTCATTGCTTACTCTCGCTACTCTCGTTTTAGAAATATCTCGTTCTCGTATTTTTTACAGAAACGAGAACGAGACAAACGAGAATTTTAAAACCAACGAGATACTCACCCCTATTACAAATACTTGAACTACAAGCAGGATTCATCTTCTAGACTAAATGGAATTTTCCACAGTAATGAAGAGCGAAATGAAACTTACTAAATAACAAAGGCAGGTATGCAAGAAAACTTTTCTTGCATACCTGCTTTTGTTATTCAGTAACAGTCGTACAGACGGGCACGGGCCCAAAATATCTCTCGTACTCGCCTCTATCGTACACCAAGCCTTAGTTTGTTTGAAAGTCTGAAATTCGTTCAAGTCATTCAAGTCTATGTGCATTCCCAACCGCTGATCCTGCATTCACAACTAATGGAATTTCTCACGGGCTTTTACGGGCTTTCACGGTCTTTTTTAACCGCGATGAAAAGACCGTACCCGCCCGTAACCCGTCAAACGTAATAATTTTTACCCGTACCCGCTCGAAGACCGTGCGGGCCGGGCTTTCTGCGGGCTTACCCGTAAATTTTAACCGCCCGAGATGCTCTAGTTGACAACGGATAATTACAATTGGCAATATAAATGCAAAACCTGATGTCGTAATTCGAATCAGAATAAGAATCAGTTTCAGATTTGTTGCTTCAGATTTTTATCCTTAAAGTCTAAATGAACCTCAGAATTCTGACACTTATCAGATAAATATAATAATTTAAAATAATGAAAGAGGTTAAGACTTCCAGAATTCGAATTCTAAATTTTTGAAATACATCCTTGAAAACACGAATTACAATACGGGCGGCAACAAAGTAATGTCGGGGTGAGATTCGTTGATTATTGTTGAAGTTTAAAATTTAATGAAAACATCGGTTTAAAAATTCTACCATGGACTTAATTGAGCTCGTTATGTTTCGCCTTCTATCTCTTAAGAAAAGAGGATATTTATAAAAATAGAAGTAAAAAACCGTAGGTAAAAATGTATACCTGTTGTGTTCGGATCCTTTTGAACCGAGTTGGCAACGGATTTTCAGGCTTCAAGTTTAGCTGCTGTATTTTTAAAAATTTTGCGTTTATTTTTCAAACAACAATGGTCATTTTTGGATTTCCTCCAATAAATCAAATTCTAATTGCAATGAATGTGTGTTTTAAGACCTTGTAATAATTAAAAATCTGTATGAACTGAAACTATGAAAGAGTAGCTGTGAAAACCGTATGATATGTTCCAAAACACAATGGCAGACAAAGAAAATAAAAATTATGTGCAAAAAATTTTACTCCGATCATTGTAATTCAATGATTTACACCGTACTCTATGGGTTTGTCAGAATTCTTAAATCTGAAAAGTTGACTCCGAGCCAACTCTTCAGAATCTTAAGAATTCCATCATTCTGATTCTGATTCTGAAAACTCTAAAAGGTGAATTCTGATTCTGTTTCGAATTCTGAATCTGATTCCGAATCTTATCAGAAAGTATAAATGCCTTTAAGAATTCAAAAATTTCAGATTCTTAAGATTTTCAGAATTCTGATTCGAATTCTGAATCTTAAGTCTAAATGCAAATTCTGACGTGTAACCTGAAGCAAACCTGATTCTGATTCTGATTCGTCCTAGTCTAAATCCGGCATAAGGCAAGTTGGTTGTAATGTCGTATTTGTTAGACAGTTATTAGTCATAAGTTCGTCAATGATGTCCAAGGGATTTTGAGGGAGTGGACTTTGAACAGGAGTGTCAAGGGAATTTAATATCTCATTTTCTACGTCGTCAGGGATTGGAGAACCATATTCAAGTAGTAAGTCTAGGTCAAAGTCAAGTTCTAAATTTTCATTCATTTCAGAAGAGTCCATCTGAAAATTAGGATGAAAACAATTTATTTGGAGGGAATTTAAATACAACTTCTTCGGGGGTTGGGATATTCTATTACTACGTCTAGGAGTGTTTGGAATAGTAATAGAATTATGTTCAATAATTAAGGGGGTTTGAATTAAATTATTATTACATAAAATAGGTTTGGGAGAAGTAATATCAGTTGAGGGTAATACATTTTTAGGTAATAGGTAATTACGTCTAGGGAAATCATCTTTACGGGAAATGAAGGATTTTAAATTACGAGTATGAACTTCAATGTTTTCAGGTAATTTAGGATTGTTACGCAGATCTTGACACAAGTATGTAACTGGATTTATTTGATTTATAATTTTAAATGGTACTTTCCAACAGGGTAAAAACTTATCGACACAACCTATTTTACGTGTGTAATCTGCGACCAGGACTTGATCATCAGGGTGATAATAACGAGTATGATGCTGAGAATCAAATTTTAATTTCTCTTAATCTCTGTGGGAATCAGTATTTACTTTAGCTTTGTCATTTGCAAATTGGACTATTTTATTAGTTTTATGGGGGATATTATCATCACTACAGTAATCTATAGTTGGAAATATTTCACGTGCAGTCGTCCACAATCAAGACGGTCCACTCTTTCAAATTAGAAGAGACTAGGAATCTGGGATTAGCGGATGGGATATCTGGCAGCCATGAATTTGAACTTTAATAATAATTTGAATACATCAATGTATTATATACAAATACCCTAGAGGTTTTATTTTTTTGCAGTAATTATGCAGAGAATTATTACATAAAACACCACAAACGCAAAATAATCTTACATAAAAGAGGATTAGCTATGCGATTTGTCGTCCCTGACCTATTTAAGAAATTATTTATTATTCAATACTTGCTCTTTTTACACCATTTCGTATACACATAGGTATTTGCAGTAATTTCATTGATTCAGTCATGTTGTCTATTCTTACACCAACAAAATCGTATGAAAACTGGCGTGGGGGTTTATAACCCATCAGTAACAAAACTAAACTCATCCAATTTATGTTGGCATAATTGGCACAAATTTTGGTCATTATCGGATCTGCTGTATTTTAAATTATGTTAGGATGCCTATAGGATTCAGGATATTATTATTGGTATTTCTTTTCTCTTTTTTAATTTTTCTGCTTTGTAATCTAAAATGGCATTCTTTTGTGTTGAGTTGAACAGGATTAAGTTGCAGTAACACTTGGTTACTACAACTTAAGTCTGTCCGAGTAAACAAAAAATAAATGTTAAAAAAGAATAGCTGTTCATATTATTTCTTTCATTTTTGAGCAAAGATAATAATTTCCTCAAAATAAAAATTAAAACATTTTTTTAAAGAATAAAAAAAATTTAACCGCCATGCTTCAACATCATGTACATAAGTGATGACTGCCACCATCATGACAATCACTTTCAAATTAGTATAAAGGATAATCATTTCAAAAAACTAGCAATCAAGCCATCCGCCGAAGCGGATGGGATGTCTGGCGTCAATAAATTTTAAATGTAAGAATAATTTGAATGTAACAATAATATTTTTTTAAAATACCCTAGCAGTTCAATTTTTGCCGTAATTACACAGAAATATTATATATAAACTTAGCAGCAAAAAAGCTTAAAAGTAAAGTTGCTTTTCCGCCCTTAAAAGTAATAAACAAGTTATGGTACAGTCAGGGTTGCACAATTGAAAATGCCATGGCATTTTCGGCATTATGCCTGCCCAAAATGCCCTGGCATTTTCGGCATTTTCATTTCATGGCATTTTGGGCATCTATGGCACTTTGGGCATTTTGGGCATATTCAGCCTAGGGCAGGCATTTTGGGCATATTCACTCAAATTTTTTAAATATATGACTTTAGCTACCTGCTAATTTTGCAAAATAGGCCAGAAAACAGTATGTTGCAAATAATTTTAATATTCAACTGGATTAATTGATAAAATTATAGAAACAAACTGTTTCCAAAAAGGTTGAAACCTGGAGCCAGTTGCTTTAGACATTTATTGTAAAATAATAATAATTCTATTTTCCTTATTTTGTTGCCAAAATTCGCTGGTACACCGTGTCTGTAATTATTTAAATTTCAAGAACAAACATATTCGGGCAAAGATGCAACACAAAAAGATAAAATAGTTGTTAAAAGATTAACAATTTCATTGTTTGTGAGCTTCAAAACTCGTCGTCATCTAAATGTATTTATTGTTACATTTTGAACTCCTAGAATTATTACACTGGTAATAATATAATATAAACGGCTGATTAAATGCAGTTTTCAAAGTCGACACAAAATTTGCTACGGAAGCTCCAAGTTTTGACATATACCATAACCGTCGCATTGTATGTATCTAATGAAAGTTTAAAATTTTCTATACTTTACAAGCCATTATCAAAATACGGAATTTATGCAGGCACTGTGCAAATAGTTCTTTTCAAATCCAAAAGTTTTTTTAATGTACAGCGTTGAAGGTTTGCAACTCCGTTGGGGCTTATTGAAATAGGGAATTAGACGAATTAAATTCTTTTTTTTTAAATCAAGTATAACATTTTCTCAAACTGGTTGGTTTGATTATACTATGAAAAACTCCCTTATATTCGCTAAATGAGCAATACTGGTCATAGTGTATAAGTTTCTGTAAAAATGCCCAATATGCCCAAAATGCCGGGCATTTTCAGAGTAAGGCATTTTCAGGGCATTTTCGGCGTTTTGGGCATTTTCAGGGCATTTTCAGGAGGGCAGGCATAAAACCGAGGGCATTTTCATTTGTGCAACCCTGGGTACAGTAATTATTTTATAGTACAAAAATATGCAGGAACAATGAAATTATTTATTGAAAAAGCAACGCGATCACACATGATTTAATAAAGAACTTTTTCTCACACATGTTTTTGTAATATGTTTTTCTTTGCCTTCTGCGATTATTACGCAATCTGTGATAATCTGGTGCAGGTAACTTTAGAATTTTATAATTATTTAAGCGCGTTGGAATTTGGAGCAGAGGATCACTTCAGCAATGAACCTTTTCTTTTCGCTTACAAAATTTGATTTTTTTCTTGTAAGGCAAACGTTGGATGTAGATAAATGTGTAGTGGCTGTAGCAGAACTATGTACATTTTACGATAAAATTACACAAACTATTGTTTTATTTTCGGAACACCATACGAAAGAAAATCGAATCAGTAATAACATATTATATTACAAAATATTTGTGTGAATTAAAAATAGTGTGATCGCATTGCTTTTTTAATAAATAATTTCATTGTTCCTGCATATTTTTGTACTATAAAATAATTATTGTACCATAACTTGTTTATTACTTTTAAGGACGGAAAAGCAACTTTACTTTTAAGCTTTTTTGCTGCTCAGTTTATTTATTTCTTTTACAATTAGTATTTGTTACATATGGATACATCTGCAAGTATAATGCCGTAATTAAACCATGTATGTATTATTTTATTCCAATACAATGCTGGACTTAAACATTTTTACAAAAATGAGATGTATTTATTAAAATATAGGCAGACAGGAGCAGAGCTGCGCTCACGTCAAGTAAATCCCAGAATTGGCCCTGAACTAGAATTGACCCTGATTGTCAAGTATATTTTTCAGTCGGTCTTAAACTTGACGGTTCATTGTCAGACAATTACTTGAAAATTCAGGGTCAAGTATTCAAGTACGTTTTGCGTAACTTGAACCTGGCCAAATACACCCGGGACAACTCTTGACTTGACCATGACTTGATCATGACCCCAACTTGAACTTTCAAGTCTCAACACAAGTCTTTTTCAAAATAGAAATAGAAAAATGGTATTCACACTTGACCATTATTTGAAATACTCATGGTCTACTTGAACTTGAGCGCAGCTCAGGACAGGAGTAGTCCAGCACTGAATATTCAACTACCATTGTTGAGGAATGGCTTCAAAGCCCGGTGCCCCTGACTGTCGCGGAGGTGAGAGAGAGAGAGATGTTGGGTTCTGCGGTATGTACTGCTAGTTAGGGATGTGCCACAAATGACGTCATTCAAAAATATGGCAAATTACGACTGACTGACTGGATGATCATTCGTCGTCACAACGAAGGGTGACTGACTGTATATGACGGCATGCAGGCGCGTAGCCAGGAATTGGCCAAGGGGGGCAACATTAATTAGAACGTACATATGTAAACTGACACATTCTATGGGAAATCCAATTCACGAATGTAAAACGCATCAAATTTTGCAAACAGAATTTCAGATTTTAAAATTCTCCACGTTTTACGATTCCATCAAATTTGAATAATTTTGGGCCAGATTTTTAATTGGGCTTGATCCGATTTCGGAGAATTTCGAGACCTGGGTTCGCTTCTATCGTTTCAGCTGGTGCTTAACCTACTGTTCCTGTGACACGTCTTTGCTTCGAAAAGAAACTGCGGATATCAGGCGTGCTTGACCTTTTCATAATGAAGAATTAAATACAATTCACTAATTTAATAATTATATCCAGCTTAAAAATTCCCTCGAAGCGATGCGTGTAAGTTACAGAAGCTAAAAGCTTTTAATATGAAAATCGGGATTTCGCAATGCATTCAAATCATCCGCTAAGCAAGGATGAACACAATAAAAATATGCTCTAGAATCACCCAAAACGTATCTTTATTGAATGGTGTATTACCCACGGCTTCTTCCCGTCAAAAGTTGACCCATCCATACTCGCGAAAATTGTATCGAAATGCTTTTCCATTTCGATAGAAATTTATTGATCTAGAAATCCTTTGCTCTCGCAATGGACAAACATTGCGATACGATTTTCGCGCATATGCATGGGTCAATTAATGACGGGAGGAGCCGTGGGTAATCATTCACACGAAACATGCAAACTTCATGGGTGATTCTAGAGTTATGCTGTTTATACACAGATGTTTACGTGGAATACTTGGAAGATACTACATGTTGAGTTTCAAAGTGATTTTTTTTTACAAATAAAAAAATTGTACTGTCAAATCACTAAAAATGTTTGCATGTCTCAGTATGGACTGATTTATTTTTAACTTTTTGAGTGATTTGAGAGTATTTTATTTCGAATGGGGGGGGGCAATTGCCCCCTTTGCCCCCCCCTGGCTACGCGCCTGACGTCATGTATACATAGGTATAGTGCAATTCCACAGGGTGTATTGTTATTAAAAACTGCGCTCGTTTGCAATAACACTTAGTTAGCTTTTACCTCGTTTTCATTGTCGAAATTTTGTTATTTGCCATCGGTAAGAGATTAATTACCCCAATTCTTGGGTAAAATCTTCTAGGTCGAAGGTCATAGGAAGTACGTAAATCATTCGGTCAGTAATTTTATAACAGTAATAAATAACAAATACTTTTTACGTTAAGAACAAATTTTCATTTGCAAAATTTCGAAAATGTACTTGGTTTGCATCTCACCTCTTCAAGTAAACAAAATCACAAATTGGCGAAGTGATGTATTGTAATAAAACACATGGAATAGAAAAACTTACTTTACAGGCTGAAGAATGTATGTAGGTTTTAATTAACAGCATTTTTAATTCGAAAATTCACTTAAACCGAACGAACTAATTGCCAGGAGCATCCATGCAATGCTACTTATTCCAGCGTCAATGGTTACAATAGATGGTTAGATTATTACCTTACACTACTGTTAAAATGTATCTAATGTGCGTTTATATGAGACCTTTATTTTTCTGAGGTTAGGTGGATCCTTTGTTATACGTGTAATACGTTTGACTGTGTAGATAACTAGTGGTTATTGAAAGGTCGAATTATCGGGAGACACTGGTATGGTAGTTATCCTGATGATGTACAAGCAAGAATGAATAATATTTAAAACTATTACACAAATTTAGCTGGCTCGTATTTAATATTGAGGGCTTGCGCATTTATAAATTAATTTGTAAAAACCATTACCGTTTTGCAAGGTTCGGTAAATAGTGACTATACGCCACCTTTTGATGGCTCATGTATTAACATGGGTTTATATGTGACCATTAAAAAAATGACGTCATGTTATGAAGAGTGGACTTACTGAGTACGTCATGCTAAATCATGCACAGACAATATGACTGACTGACTAAATGCATGACGTCATTTGTGGCATATCCCTTAGCACACACCAAACGCTCACTTCAAGGTGAGTGGATTTGTGATTTCCTCTGTCATAGCAGTAGTTGTAGTATCATTATGATATGAAAGACTTTTCCGTTCCAAAATTTCTTTTTACAGCCGATTTATTCGTTAACTTTTTTATTATTTTTTTGATTGAAAAGATCAATGTTTCAAATAATGTGATCATTATTATTTTTTCTTTCAAAATATTAATGTTTCAAAGAATCCTATTATTTTTTTTTTGCTTCAAACGATCAATGTTTCAATAATCTTAAACTAACTGCGGTAATCAATAGGTCTACTTTAACGCAAATTAATTTCTACAGTGTGAACCCTTCGTTTGCGCAACATGCCCTTTTGGACATAGATTTACATAATATTAAGGGACCTTTGTGCCAAATTTTAAGGAAATCGCTAGTGAAGAACACCCTTAGAATTTTTGCAATGCTAATTAAATGGTAGCTATGATAGGTCTTAGATAGCAACGATGCCAAAAAATTGTTGATATATGCCAATAACTCTAGAACCCCTTCAGGTGCAACATTAAAAATATTCACGCACATTATTTGAAGTCTCCAATCGACTTTAAGCCCTTAAAATTTCCAATCGGACCTTTCGTTTAAAAGTCACATGCAAAATCATTTTTTTACACTCGAGTGATAGCAGAGGTAGTTGCTTTTTAAGGCCAGAAAAGTTGTTTTGCAAAAAATTAAAAATGTGACAGAGAGAAGATAAAGCAACTTTCCAAAAATAATAAAACACTTAAATAATCTTAACATGAAGGCTGGGGTCGGATTTTTGTGGGAAGACGGGAAGAATCTTCCCACGGAAAAAATACTTCTGGCAGGGAAAATCTCAAAGGGAAGGGATTCTATTTTGTGAACATGGATTTTAAAATTCGTTGACCTATTTTTCAACAGGGATTAACTAAAAATGGGCCGATATCATTTTTCTAAGGTTGAACTTTTTCCGTAATTAAATTCTTTGTATTTTCAGTATACTAATAATAAGAGTATTCAAATAAATATTCAAATCGGAATTCATAATGAACGACTATACTCAAGGATATTTACATCCGTATTAGAATTCACATTTTTCAGTATTGCTATAAGTATTTTAAATCGGAATTCTTCGCCTTGAATATTTTAATTCGAATTAAAATTCATATTTTTCCGATTTCCCATCTTTGGCCATAAGACGATTAGTCCTGAGGAGGAATGGCCACGTCTCAGATGATTCCTTCTGGGTGAAAAAAATGTAGCCAAAAACCAAAAACCTGGCCAAAATTCACCATTTCTTTAAACATTCCCGGTAAACATTTTGAAGATCCGTAAATGAGTGCAATGATATGAGTCGGAATGCACGGTGCACAGTGAGGATTATAAGTGTACACCAGAAAAGAGCAAAATAATTATGCTCATTATGGAAAATATGAGCATTCGCACAAAGCCTAAAAATATGTCTAATTATTTGTGTCAATAATTGAGAGAATTGTACTGTAAAGTGGAGTGGTAATATATACGTACATAGAACTAAAATTTGAATCTTAAAATGAGGTTCCGTTTCAGAGAGAAAGTAATAATTATTGTATTTAATGAGCATAAGTTCACATGTTTTTATCACTACACGAAAAGCTCTAAAAGGGACCTCTTAAGGAGGGAGGAGAGAGTTTACTGCATATACATGACATGACAATCCCTACTACCTCTGAACAACCTCTCATATCTCGACAACAACTAGAAAGCTTTTTCAGATTCTTAATCTACTACTTAAACTTAAACAGTACCTGTGTTCCAATTTCTTTCAAAATGCGTTAGGAGCTACCGATGTAAACTTGCTCCCTGTTGCCATGCGTAATTTCAGAGCATATATTACATATATTATGGTAACATGAAAATGTGTACGTATCTACTATGACATTTTAGTGTATTGTTTATTACCATTAGTTATCATATTTGAAGGAGCTCTTTGTACTGGTAAATATAAGAATTTTGAACGGAGAGTGTCAGATCAATGCAATCTACTTCTGCTGAAATATCCTTTCACAATATATCTAGTGGTCGGACCAATTCAGTTTAAATTGCAATTTTACAATTCAATTCAATTCAGTTCAGTTCAATTCAGGGATTTTTCAATTCAATTCGATCGTATACTAAACCGAATAATTCAATTCACCTGTTGAATCGAATTGAATTGTTTTCTTTGAATTCCAATTCAAAACAATTTCAGGCTGAATCAAAACCGATATTGTAAGGATAAGTTAAGCACCATCTTTGCGTCAATGTAACCAGCATTTCAAACGTATGTGTTAATATTTTTAGGATGTCCGTTGATCCTGTTGTCCGTGGAGTGGGACTGTTTGTCCCGACGTATTCTTTCGAACCAATTTAGTTCAAACGGTTTGTGAAAATTCTTTAGGTCACTCTCTTGGAGCAGTTCGTTATTGGTTGAAATCGTAATGCGTTTTCTTATGTAAAAAACGACAAACTGTGGCACCGATTTCAATGTAATTTTTTACACTTACCAGTCAGTACTACTAGCCTAATTTTTTCACAAATTATCAAAATTTTATTTTTTTACAATTTTGCACTTTTATTTTTTAAATGAGCTCAATATAATACTATAAAAAGGGTAAGGACAGATGGACTTAGCTGAAACGCCACCCTAGCCACCTTTGCAGTATTTATTTGCAAATATGCTCGGCGAACCAAATGGTTTACAATTCAGTTCAGTTCATAGAGTGAACTGAATTGAATTGAATTGTTTTTTACTGAACCGAATTGAAACCCCAATTTCAATTCAGTT
This sequence comes from Allacma fusca, assembly GCA_947179485.1. NCBI lineage: Eukaryota > Metazoa > Arthropoda > Collembola > Symphypleona > Sminthuridae > Allacma > Allacma fusca. The sequence goes on along the minus strand of OX359250.1, from coordinate 41,393,043 downwards.
CAGTATTCAAACTGGATTGAATTGTAAATTTTGAATTGAATTGAATTGTTCCGACCACTAAATATATCATAAGCTTTCTGCGAGCGAGCAGCATCCTCTGGCGTCAGGTGTTCATCAGAGAGTGATTCCGCCAGCAGACTATTTTCAAGGTGTGCTAATGTGGTCAAGATATCCGGTTCATTTGGGATGTCCGAGACACCATCACTCTGGGATCCAGATGTGGACGGCACGGCATCCGACGTGGAGGATGACTCTTGTGCATCTTACGATTGTGAGAGCAAATGTTTTCTGCTAGCTTTGGATACCACCTCAGTCATGAAGTGAATATCGTTAATTAATTGCAAAGCCGCGTTTATTCATTGTAAGTTCGGGGCAGTGCAGCCACTGAAATCATGGCAGTAAACCCTGTGTCTTTCAGTCTCACTATTTGTGCGTCCATGACATTTTCATTGTTTCTCAAGGTATTTAACATCTATGTGTAACCTAATACCACAGCATATACAGGAAGTTTTACCACAAATAGCAAGGCTTGGAAGCAGAGCTGCGTTCAAGTCAAGTTATTTTAGACAACTTGACTTGAACTTGACTTGAACTTGAAAAAATTGTCTAAGCGAGGTATCCGCACTTGTACTTGATGAATCAAGTTTCTCATGCAACTTGAGTATTCAAGTACTCGATTTTCAAGTTCATTTTATTGAACTTGAACTTGATCATAACTTGACGTTCAAGTTGGGCACATAACTTGACTTGAACGTGAACTTGAACTTGTACTTGAACTTGATTATTCAAGTAATTTTTTCGTAAATGAATAAACAATACTAAAAATTTCGTCCACAACTATTATAGCTAATAATGGCTAGGTCGTGATTAGGATAAACTAAACGGCATGCAGGTGACTTTGACTTTAAAATTGCTAAAAAATTTAAAATACTTGATCAAGTAACTGTTAACATTGTAGTCCAATCTAATTCACTAATTTGCACTATTAAGAGTTTAGAAATCACATTACTGGCCTGTTCACATTAGTGTTGCACGCATCTGGTGAGTGTAACCAGCAGTTATATTCATAAATATTTTCGTTAATTTTGTTTAACCAATGTTGATTTATAAGATTGTTGGTTGTTCGTCTGCGCCATCATGTTTAATATCAGCAAAAACTATTTTTACATCAAATAATAAATTATTCTTAAACTTCTTCTTAGCTTCAGAACAGGTGAAGTGAACAATCACTTCATTTTTATAATGGAACAAGAACCCCGAGTATCAAGAACATCTTTATAAAACAATAAGGCTGAAATTTTAATTATTAAAAGTACTTATGGAAACACGACACAAGAATTATTCTCGACCACTGGCCATCGTGGAGGCGACTTTAATGTCGATGGAATGAAAACAAATACAAAGATGACATTATTATGATGATTGACGCCCAATATTATTTTTAGTGGGATGCAATCATGCCACTAATTAGGCATTGCTTACATTGCTTTTCAGTGACAAAAACTCAAGTTATACTCAAGTTTTATTCAAGTACTTCCATTCATTGTACTTGAACTTGACTTGATTTTACAATCAAGTAATAAATTATTAACTTGAACTTGATCGAACTTGAACTTGAAAATTCAAGTTAAAATTATAATTTCACTTGAACTTGATGTTCAAGTTTCAAGTTACAAAATTGTCTGCACTTGACTTGACTTGAACTTGATACTCACTTGAACTATTCAAGTTATACTTGAACTTGAACGCAGCTCTGCTTGGAAGTTTCAAAGGAATCTCTGTTAAACTCCATTGAGTCGTTTAATCACATTTCAAAATCCTTTGTGGAATATTTTATGTCACTAATTTTTAATTTATATAGGGAATTTCCTGCACTTACAATTAGTGTGGTCATTGCCATTTGCTACATCTGGCCCCCAAACAGGTGTGATCTATGACATGCATTTCATATTCTATGCAGCCGTAATTTCTTTCTTTAGATGATTGATGGAGCACACGAAGAATGTTTTTTTCCCACAAAATGTTCTACAAATCAAGTTTCTACGGAAATTTCCTTATAATGAACACTCACACCCAATGTCATTTTTGAAAGTAATTTTTGCACGGGAAATAACTTAAATAATTATGAAGTGCTTACCAATCCATCCACATTGGGTTTTTGTCCTACTAACCGCAAAGTACTGACCTAGGTTAGTATAAAACAAATGTTAGACAATTTAGTTACAGGAAAATTTCCCACAATTGGCTGGACTTGGACGTTCTGGACGTTTCACTGTTTTATGAACTAAAGGGGGCGGTGGGCAAGTGAAATAGAAGACATATAGTTATTAACATAATATAGAAAAATTATTTAATAAAGTTGTAATTTTTGAAACAATAATAATTACTTACAATTAGTTCTTAAGTACTGAGACTGCAAATTTTGACTGGGAAGATGATAAGCGAAATATTAATCCAGATGCTTCTGAGAATTATTGCTGAAAGTATCCCTTCAGGTTTCAGAAACCTTCTCTTATGGTTTGAATAAAAACGCAAATACTTGAAGTAACTATTTGTTTGAATGCTTTCGACTTAAACCGTTGAATTCAATTTTCGGGATGAAAAAGAAAAGCAAAATGTCATTTCATGTGGGTTTCGTCGGAGTAAAATAAACGATTAAATACGCTAATTTTTAAAAAGTACCACTAAAATATTATTTTCAAATAGGGACTTTTTTGCTCCCTGCAGATTTTTAAAATTTACCAGACACTGTATTTAATGCACGGCAAATGTATAATATAACGGGACGTTACTGTGCAGTAGAAGAAGATTTCTTGTTCTGTGGGAAGTTACGGGTCGCAACCTCGCAACAACGGGGAACATGGGTGCAAAACATGAATGCAGGATGACTTTTGTAAACTCTCAATTGTACTCTAAATTAAAGTTAATTACAAAAACAACAACAATAACCTTTAATAATAACCAATAAATATCTACACTTTTGAAATTAGCTACTTCCATAAAATGTTCACAAGTGTCATCAATCATTAAATAATACATAGTTACACTGACATACTTGAATATATACTGATACAAGAATAATGAAATGAAGTAATTGAAAAGAGCCTCAGGCTATATTGTCACAATTAGTAGCGTAATTTTAATCATAGAAAGTGTTCTTCATAAGCATATTCAATTTTCCCGAGGGCTTGTGCGTGTACCACATGTGTCCAAACCGACGACCGTCTGTGCTGCTCCTGCATATTAGAATTGTTAGAACCAACCCGAGTAGAAATGGTTGGTCAGATGAACGTCTGGATATGGTAATTCATATTAGTTGACGTTAAATTGACTAAACTCAAATTTTCGGTCCTATATGGGATGTCGCATGAACGTCAATGTGACTATCGCAAATATGAATACAATTCGCAACGAAAGAATAGCGTTCTTTGAACATCAAGTTCTAACGTTAATTAATAGAACATACATAACGTTCTGTTAACGTAAAATTCCGGGTGTATAACGACAGTAACTATACCGAAGGCTATATTTACGCGAACCTGACGTAAATACCTATACATTCTAGCACTTGCCTCCACTTCTCCACTTGTCAAACCCGGTCGTTATTATAACGTCAAATTTAGGTCAAACATGGTAAACTCGGCACATGCGTATTTACAAACTGACTGAGAGCGCTCTTTAGATCCAAGTTTATATAAGCTCCAAGTTCAAACTTTAAATGACATGTCTCATTTTAACTCCCAACTTTTAACAGTCAAAGGTTGGCAGTTCCGTTTGTAAATAAGGTAAGCAATATAAATTATTATTTAAAATCAAAATACAAGTCTTGTGTATCATTTCAGCAGCAATTACAGTTATTACAATTTTAGATTTAAATGTGTACATACTTATGTACTTTGTATATATCAAAGGTAAGAAGTGAATGTAGATCAGGACGTCCTTGTTGTTAGGTTATTAATGGTGAAGTTATGAAATTGTAATTTTTAATTATTCTCAATAATTTTCTTATTATAATTTTCAATAGCTGTCAACTTTGAGCACTAATAATTCGTTTAAAGTCACCAATACTATCAAGTATATGTGCCTATCAGTAATCAACTATCCAGTGACCAGTTTCACACACAAGGACAAACAAAAAATAAGTTGTGAATAAATACAACGATCTAAAATAATTTTTAGCTGCATTTTTTCTAAAGTAGGTAATTAATTGTTGTGCCGTATTTTAAGTTACCAAAAATATATATAAAGCAGAATAAATATTTATGTTATTTCAAGGTTTCCTTTTTCCGTTTGGAGGGGAGGGGGCAGAAAATGAGATCTGGAATCAGGAATTAGGACTGAAGAATACTGGTTAAATACCTATGAATGATTATCTGGAGAGAATTATGAAATGCAATATTTATTAATTTTTTTGTGACAGAATTTAAAAAGTAAACAATATTTTAACCTAGGTAAAATGGAGACTATAAATTGCGTTGCCTAAATGACAATATTTGACGTAATGAGGACGTTCTGTTTTAAAGCCATATTTTCGTATGTATCTGACGTTCAGGTGTCGTTGTCAAAGCGGACATATTGTATTCAGCTGGACGTCACAACTGGACGTTGTTCGGACCAATTGACGTGAATTTTTGACGTACTAATAACGGTGGACTGACCAAAATTTCTACTCGGGAAAGCACACACGAAACAAACCAAAGTGTGCACTGCTAATAAGATTTTTCGCATGGGTGCGCCAGAAATATCTTCTTGATCATACGGACGAATAATTGGAATCGGTACAGTCATGGCGTAAGCTCTGCTTTTGTTTGCTTCTTTATCCGTTCCAATCATAACGACCATGAGGATTACATTTATAACCACGTCTACGATCAACCAGAAAACCACAATGAAGGCATAAAATTCAACAGTGAATCCAGACACTTGAATGTCATTTCTGCCGGAGGGTGACCCAGGGATGTAGAAAGATGTTAGAAGACACAATAACCAAAGAACTCGGGCTACTGTCGCAAACAGGAAGTGTAGAAATATTGTCATTTTACGCATTCCCGTGTCGAATGCTCGAAATGGACCTTGAAATAGGACGAGCAAGAAGGCGAGAAAAGAAATGTAGCCCATAATCCAGTGTACGAATCCCAGAGAATGTTTCGAAAACCCGAAGAATGAGCGACCAAAATACGCAGCAAGCCAACCACTAAACATGCCCGCAAATGCTGTTAAGGCCGTGCTTATGTGTATACCATGCCATACGTGGACGTTTACGAATCGCTTATCCATGTGAGTCTCTTTGTAATAACGAGATGTCAAGGTACCAAGTGGGATCACTAGCATCGTCGTCATAACCATTGCCATTCCGTGCGTGACTCGATAGCCCCAAATTATTTGGCCAATTTCACTTTTGGCAGAAATCCCGAATGCCCTGGTGTTATTTCTGGCTTCCTCGCAGCCTCCCGCGCAGTTGCCGCCTCCAGGAGCAAATTCTGGTACATGTGGTACATAACCAGGCCCAACACGGTCTTTATTTTCTTTCTGGCATCGGAGCCTTGTATTCCTTGAGCTGTTCCACACATGATTTATATTAACTCCACACCGTCCTGCAAATCTCCCACTATAAGCAGAAATAGAATGACATGTGGAGTCTAAATAAGGTGGTTGACCGTCAATCAAATACGTCTGGCTGTAGTCTGCGACCCAGAGATTTTTGTGGAGGCTGATATTGGAGGTGGTTGGTCCCAAAGCAAAAACTTCGATTGGAGCATCTCTCGGTGGTTCGGGGTCATAAGATCCGTAGGTTTCCTTCTTCACATAAACTCTATTTTGATCAGGTGTAATCATCCTTTTGCCTTGGGTTTAAGATAATCAGAAGGAAGTTAATAAAGATGATAACAACATGAAGCACCTTAATCTGAAGAATAAATGATGGCATTGTGTTTCAAGCATAATTATTTCCTCAGTGGTTTTGCGAAAGTCTGGAGATAGGGGAGGCTCGTGAAGTTCAGTAATTATTACAGTAGCAAGTGTTTGGGACACCACGGGTCACTTCAATAAAAGGCGGGATATATGAATCTCCCTACTCGCAAGTTCACTAGTCGCCCGCAGGTGGGTAAAAAATATTTAGCTAGCTTAATATTTTATTCCATACTAGCGTAAACAGCCATCGGCTTCGCCAATGGAAACTACATATATATTTCATATGCATAAGCCGTTTAGCAATTTTGTAGTGTGTACTTGCGAATCTATAAAGCGCGCTTAGAAGAGAGAGCGAAGATTTAAAAAACTCTCATATGGCACGGCCAAATTATAGTATTTAGTGATATTTTAGCATATTTTCAAGCCTGCGCTCTTAATATTTTCCTTAGATGTATTGATATGGGCCGAAAATTAAGCAGCACTGACGTTCCAGAACGCACTAAAATATCTTCGAGAGTGCAGTGTCTGGCTAGCTTACAATTCATCAACGATGGTTTCAAAAATCGTATTTTAAGTTTAGAAAAAGCATTTAGAAAACAATATTAGCAAAAAAGCTTACATACTGTTGCTTTTGTGTGCATAAATTGCATAAGTAACTCGTAAAAGTATTAAACAAGGAGGTTTCATTATTACTTTCACTTTTAAATGGCTAAATGATAATAATAATTGTGGATTACAATAAATCTTGGAACCAAAATTAACGCGATCATTCAAAAGTTATGTGAAACAGTACTTTAATAAATCTATCTTATAAATTATAATCAGACGCATACATGCATACAATGATCGCGTTGATTTTACAATATTTGGCGAAAGCCATGCATTCCATTTTCAACACATATTTTAATAATAAATATCCGTGATCAGTACTAAAAGTTAATTGTAAGTAAAGGGGCGAACCGGCATCACTATGTGATCTAACAGCAACAGCATGAGCTAGTAAATATATTTTCTTATAAATTCCCTAAAACGTTTATATACATACCAGTGAGTGTTCACCATTGGTGATTAAAACGCTTGCACATACTGGTGCGCGATAAAACGTTAGTAGATAAACACATACTTGCGTATGTACATGTATGTGTTTATATCTGACCTCATTTAATTTTCGGAGGTCAAACGGATGACCCGTTGTCTTTCAAAAACATTAGACTTCTTACTTTGTAGAAAATTTGTCCCTACAAAAACACAAACATACACATCCTCACAATATACAATATACAGATCCTCACAACTCAAGTTATTTTGTTATTTGAACTTGACGTTGTATGTATTTGAAATTGAATTTTCAACTCAATTTTGGCCTCATAGTAGTATTTGATCAATTGGAAATCAATTTTTAATTGAAAGTCAACTACCTGAAACCAACTTATAGCTTCATTATTTGAAGTTTGCAATTTCAAGTTGTAAGTTGTAATATTTGTACAAATTGAAGTTGAAGTGAAATTGACTTGAAGTTGATTTAAATTGAGTTGAGCAATTTAACGTGCTATTAAATAATTCTACCTAATATCAAAATACAAAAGTATAAAGATTTCCTCACCCATCACGAATAACGTTGATTAAACTTAAGAATTATTTTAACGTAATATAGATTGTGCATGAACTAGATTTCAGAAGCTTTGCGTTGCCAGCAGCGTGGCGCAGTATCTTTTATTCATTAAAACAACTAGTGGATTCCCGCAATTTACTACAAAGCTTTTCCCAACGCGCATGTTTAATTCGTTCAGAAATTGTCAATTGATAAACTTCAACTGTCAATTATTTGTAATTCAGCAACTTGAAGTTGAATTGACTATGCTTCCCAAATGAAACATACATTTTTGATTAAAAAAAAGTTGTTATTCCGAGGCGAAAAAGCAAATGCGGTTAAATTAAAAATGGCTACGAATTGCATGAAACGTTGCACGGTTGCACGTACAGCGGCAAGGTTGGGTCAACACTTGATTAAGCTGCATTAGGTCATTGTTAACAGCTCCATGTGGAGTACTACTGTAGTTATGAAGTAATAAACTATCGCCGTAAAATGTCATGAAACCGGAGAATAGTACAAAATTAATGGAGGTTGAGGATAAGATTGATCTGACTAAAAAGAATCCAGTCGATGTGACTGGCAGTATCAAATCTTGATGTATAGTGTATAGTTCATCAGCATTTTAACCTCGTTTGTACTATTTTTTACGCCTTTGTTTACTAATTGTCTTCTACGTCAATCTTTCTTAAACAGAAAGTAAAATCTATAAACTATTTTTTTCTCGGTGTACTTGATACTCAAGTACGGTTCGAGTACGAGTTCAAGTACGGGTCGGTCGGTATAAACGTTTCGTACTCGTAAGTACGGTCCAAGTTCGGTAAAAAATTAAGAAATATAATACCGAACTTCGAGTACAGAATTTTTTACTCGTACTTGAAGACACAAGTCCGGGTCAAGCCGGAATTTGGGCCGACAATTCGAGTACGGTTCCAAGTACGAGTACGGTATGGATAACTACTCGACCCGTGAGGAGCTATACGCCACATGATACATATGAAATGATACGCCTACATCGGTACGTCCCTTGTAAGGACCCAAACACGTAGGTCAAAAAATAATTACTGATTAAAGACATCTATGAAAGATTTGTTGCTAGTTTTAAAAGTTTGGGGGATTTTACCTACTCACGCTCGTTGTCAATTATGTTTTTATCCAATAATAAATACAACTTCCCAACATAGTGAATTCTCTTTTTAACCCTTGGCTCTACCACCTTCCATTTATCCACAGTAATTTTAAATGCAACTTACCACCCAAGCTGTACCTATTGCCATAAAAACGAAATTCCAGGTGACTTGTCTGATGTACCATGGCACACTCGGGGAAGTCCATTCGGTAGTTTAACTTCACCGACGAAACACCATCGGTGTCTTTAAGGACGAAAGCGACTGAGTGGGTAGGTGATGGATCTGATGCAAAGTAGCAAGGGGATAAATGTTCTTTTGGAATATTCTTGTTGTTAACCATTTCTTTCAGCTCAGGCCTAAATCGGGTAGATCGAATCTCTCCGGGCACGTAAGATGCATAATTTACCGGGACGAACGGCTGAACAACCATTACATGAAGTGGATCCTTAATAGTGAGTTTGATATGTAACCAACCCAGTAGAAAGTTGTCCTCACCCTTGTCAAGTAACATGTCCGAGGAGTTATATGTAATGTAATGCGGAGTCCATATAGTATTGGCTTCTAAATTAAACGCGCCTGCAATTAAGAAGAAAAATGACCTTAATAATATTTACTGCAGGAAATCACTAATAACCAGGTTTATTGTTAGCTGCCATCAAACCCTCCAAGTTAACGAAGCTTGGCAGTATTTTCCACGTAGACCAAATATTTACACGTATGTGAACTATTACTACAGGTACTAATTGCTATGGAATACTATCGTTTCACCATTCGAAGTCTCATGCCATCCTCACGCATCATTATGATAGGCTGGCTTTTACTTTCCCGACCAGATTTTCGAATACTACCACCTACCACCTGACATACCACTTTACATACCACCTACCGGTAATTTTGCATACCACCTACCGGCAGTCTTACATACCACCTACCACCATCAGCAATCAAGTATGTAACAATCAATTATTAAGCTGTCATTCATTTCAATTGTTTCGCAGTGAGTTGATTCATTGCAAATGAGAGATGAGCGTGAATTTAGACGTGATAAAATCCGAAACAATTGGTTTTACTTATTTCATCTGACAAATTGATACCGACGAACGAGCTTTCAGTGTATTTCAACCATGTGGATTGGTTACCTTCAGAAAGGAAGGGAACATTCCGTTGCTTAAATTTTAAAAGATACCATTTTCATTTCGTAAATTATGCTTTATAAATGGGATCTCCGTTAAAAATGGTACGTTTCAGAATTTAGCCGACGATATGTGGGAATCGTTTATTAATTCCCGTCAAAAACAAATATATTGATGCAGATTTTAGATGGAAGTGGTTCTCAAGCTGCCGATATGCATTTAGCGGAGTGCATTTACAGAAACTAGTTGAGATTGACTTTAGAAGAAAATAATTGGTGTAAAAAGTTTTTATAAATTTTGGACGATATGGAGAAAACATACCCTGGCCCTATATAAAAATATGTTTCGTGAATTGAAATTAGAAGAGAAGTAACGTTGGGATTTACAATATATTTTATGAATAGAACACAGAAACATATCACCAAAACATACCACCAACATACCACCAAAACATACCACCAAAACATACCACCAACATATCACCAAAACATACCACCAAAACATACCACCAAAACATACCACCAAAACATACCACCAAAACATACCACCAAAACATACCACCAAAACATACCACCAAAACATACCACCAAAACATACCACCAGCATATCACCAAAACATACCACCAAAACGCACCAACAAAACATACCGCCAACATACAACCCCAACATAGTTAAATATTTTGCATTTTGTTTATTTCCTGTTATAAAGAAAAAAAACTGAATTAATATCACCATAAGTTTGTAAATGTTTGTTCATTACGTCTTCTGAGTATGAGACTTGTTACAATTTGGAGGAAACATTTTACCTACTCCGCGGATCTTTTTTCCTATGTTGAAGAAAGCCGAAAGCTCGTTCGTCAGTATCAATTTGTCAAATAAAAAAAGTAAAACTAATTTATTGTTTCGGATTTTAGCACGTCTAAATTCACGCTCATCTCTCATTTGCAATGAATCAACTCATTGCGAAACAATTGAAATGAATGACAGCTTAATAATTGATTGTTACATACTTGATTGCTGATGGTGGTAGGTGGTATGTAAGACTGCCGGTAGGTGGTAGGTGAGGTGGTAGATGGTATGCAAAATTAACGGTAGGTGGTATGTAAAGTGGTATGTCAGGTGGTAGGTGGTAGTATTCGAAAATCTGGTCGGGAAAGTAAAAGCCAGCCTTATGATATAATTGTTTGATTAATTAACTAAAAGACCGTGATCCATACGCGCTCACTTTACAGCACATATAATATTGTAGTGTATTTTTGGAATATTGCAATTTTCAAGATTCAATTTGACGTAAGAGTTAAATAAGTTTTTGGAGAATTTGGTATCTTTAACGACGATGCTCTTGCAAGGGAATGTATTAAAGAGAATGCCAAATATTGTTTTGTTCCCTGAATTAAAACACCAGAATAATTCAAACAAACGTCAATATTTACCTGTGTTTCCTGTGCATCCTTATGACCATCATGAAATTAATGATTCAAATTAGTTACATTTCAGTTTTCTTCCTTCCATCCCATCTCAAAAATGTGTACATTCTATATTTAGCATGGTACCTACACACATTGTCTCCCAATCATTCCTTACATTACGTAAATTTCGGACAATCTTGTTTACGTACTTTACATTTTATCCTAATTTTTATTTCTACTTTCCCGGCGTTAACACGAATCTCCGTCATTTTCAGAAAACGATCGTCGTTTCTCCAGACCATTTAATGTACGATAGTGGTCGTAGCGATTCAGTTTGGTTCATAATTTTTGATTCAGTTCAGTTTTCTAGGCAAACTGAATCAAAATTGAACTTTCAACTCAGTTCAATAAAATACAGTTCAGTCCCCTAGTAGTAAAAACAATTCCGTTGAAATGATCGTTCGTAATTATATGTTGTATGCTATCTTGTAAATACTGCTGTATGCAGTATGCTGAGTTGATGTTTTTTATGTATGCTAACTTGAATCAACTGTTGTATGTTGTATGCCAACTTGAATCATTGGTTGTATGCTGAATGCTAGCTTGAAGTAAATGTATACCTGTATGCTGTGTGCTGTAGCATTCAATTGTATGCTAAATTGACTCCACGACTGTATGCTGTACGCCAACTTGGACCTTCCCACTGCTGCCTGCCAGGCTACCTAGTCAAGTCTAGTCTAGTCTTTAAAATTTAAAACCGCAACTAGTCAATGTTCTAATACATAAAGGTGGAGATGAGAACAATCCAAAGAACTTTCGACCCATCACAATATGTTCTGTAATTAGACGGTTAGTGGAAAAAGTACTGGATGCTAAAATCAGACGTTACGTACCTTTCTCAGATTATCAGCGAGGATTCACCAACCAACACGGAACTCTCATAAATACCTCAATTATGCAATCATGCTTACATAAAGCCAGATCAGAAAAATTAGATTACACGAATACATTGTTTGACATAACTCAAGCATTTGACAAAATTGGTCACAAACATGCCATTCAGCGGATACAAGCGAGAAGAGCTCCCACAAAGCTTAAAGAAATTACAATAAACTTCATGGTTGGAAATTATACCAGAATCAACACTATTAAAGGTAAAACGCAGAAAATATATTTTAAATGCAGAGTCATGCAAGGTGCGCCGAGTTCTCCTTGGATTTTTAATAATACAATTGATGACGAGATTGAGGAGCTTAATGAACCAGAAGTCAAATCAATGTATGGATTCGAATTACATTCTTCTTTCCCAAAAGAAACGTTGCAGAACTTTGCTGATGACTCTCAAATATCGTCATGTTCAAGAACATCTGCAATTGTTTTAGGACAAACATTTTTATAATTATATGAGGAATTGGGACTCCAAGTCAATGCATCAAAGTCGCAATGTATTAGCATTGTAAAAGGACAATTATGTACAGAAGATTTAGTTCTGAATTCGAAAACGAAAATAAAATCAATTCGCCCGGAAGAATCTGTCAAATACTTAGGATGTACATACAACGAAGAGATTTTCTTGGATGAAGACAAAATTATTACTAAATTTAGAAATCAAACAGAAAGATTGGTTTCAACAACTTTCCTCAACCCAGATCAAAAACTCAACATAATCAACACGTATGTATGGCCAATATTGATCTTCCCTTTACAACATACAATTTTAAGCAAACTGAATTCACTTTTTTTGCAAACTATTGACAAAATATTAAAAAGTGCAGTCAAAGAAATTTTACAAATCCCAGTAAAAGACTGCCCTGGAAAATTTAGAACCCAATCAGTTATACATGGCAAATAGATGTAATATTTCATCGATCCCACTTCCATCTACTCAATCTCAAACAACTGCCGCTAAACCAATTAAGAAATGTAAGCTAATCAGGAATGAACTCCAACGCTTAGAATACGAAAAGTGGTGTAAACTTCCTACTAAAGGACCAGGCGTCATTCAGTACTCAGAATATACATCTGCCAATAAATGGATAAAAAGTAAAGCCGGCCTTTCAACATCGGATTGGACCTATGCAATTAAAATGGCTGCTAATTGTTTGCCAGTAAAAACCAACCCCGGATACAGCCAAGGAAATAGCCGTTGCAGAAATTGCAATGAGTTTGCAACCTTAGGACATATTCTTGGTAAATGCCCGAGGGGGGAACTACTCCGAAATAATAGACACCACAGCATTCGGTCACTTATAGCGTCGAAACTAAAAGAAACAGGATTGAGAGTAGAGGAAGAAATTTACTGTTCAGACAACAATAATACTAGTAGAAGAGCAGACATTCTTGTCTACGACCATATTACAAGAAAGGGATACATAATAGACCCTACAATTAGAATGGAACAAGACCTCCATCAAGCGGACAATGTCAATTACGAGAAAAAATCTATTTATGATCCATGCATATCTTACTTCCAAAGTAAATTTAATTTACGTGAAATGGAAACAATGGGATTGTATATAGGTGCACGTGGAACAATTTCAAAATTTTTTGTAAAATTTCTAAAACGATTTAGAATTTCAAATACTGTTATTGATGAAGTAGTAGAACAGACTAGAACAGTGCTTAAAAGTTGTGCTTTAATATGTAATAATCATTTATACAGAAATACATAAAACATTATACTATCATATATGATATAACACACTAGGAAATAGTATACTGAGTCAATGTATGGCTACTTCTGTTGAGAAGCAGTGTCAATAAAGTCTTTATATATATATATAGTCAAGTCAGATGTATGTTTAAGTAGCAATAGTCTAGTCTAGTCCTAGTCTTGATTCTGCAGCTGGTTCCCTGGTCAAGTCTAGTCAATTCCCCTAGTCACATTGTATTTTTTATAAAAATTCCTTCGTTTTGATTAGCAACACTTACTTATTTTCAAAAACTTGAATATCGTTGAGTTCAAAATTTTCAGATTTGAGGGAACACCTCCAGCAAAAACCTATATCATTTTTATTTACATCAAACGACGTGCAAAGGAGAAACAACGCGTGTAGTTTACAACATCAATAATACAATAATAATGTTCAGTAAGATTTTTGCCCAATCAACAATTTTCAGTAGGGGTGGATTTATGGGCTGACCCAACCTTGCCAACATTGAACCAACATTTAAGGAAAAAACGATAGTCGATAGTCGATGGACGATACATTTAAGGAAAAAACGATAGTCGATAGTCGATGGACGATACATTTAAGGAAAAAACGATAGTCGATGGACGATACATTTAAGGAAAAAACGATATTCGATGGACGATACATTTAAGGAAAAAACGATAGTCGATAGTCGATACATTTAAGTAAAAAACTATAGTCGATAGTCGATGGACGATACATTTAAGTAAAAAACGATAGTCGATGGACGATACATTTAAGTAAAAAACGATAGTCGATGGACGATACATTTAAGTAAAAAACGATAGTCGATGGACGATACATTTAAGTAAAAAACGATAGTCGATGGACGATACATTTAAGTAAAAAACGATAGTCGATGGACGATACATTTAAGTAAAAAACGATAGTCGATAGTGGATAGAGAAGGACGATACTTTTAAGGCACTGCCGTTTGGATTCATGTTGCACATTCTTGGAGGAGTGTCAGTAGAAGTAGTGTGTGCCATACACTGATAATGATTCGTAAGATGAATCGGTGTATTTGCATATACTGCGACTGCAGACATTCGGATAAGATTGTGTCCGTGGCGTGGCCCTTGTCTCTTCCTTATCTGCATATCTTCCTTCTCTACCTATAGCTTTACATTTCACTCTCACTCTATAGCTATTTCGGAAAGCAGGAGCAGTCCAGCACTGGATGTACTCAACTACCATCGTTGAGGAATGGCTCCAAGAGCCCAGTGCCACTGCTGTTGTGGAGGTGTGAGCAGTGAGAGAGATGGATGTTGGGTTCTGGAGGATGTTGCGGCTGGATACAGCACGAACGCTCACTCAACCGAGTGAGTGGAGTTACGGTTGCATCGGCTCTACTGGATATGTGCTAACCTGACAACACAAGGCTTGTACCCCTTCGGTTCGTCGTGGGATATATTCGCCTTCCATGTTACCTTGCTCTCTCAACTCCTTAGAATAAGTAACTTAAGTTAATTGGTTGTTACAAATATACACTTGCAATGTACGGATGATATGGGCTCAGCCCGAAAAGAATCCTGAATAAAGAAATTTAATTTAAAAATTTTTTAGTCATACCAAGTATTTATACAAGGGCCTCTTCCAGTAAGGAAAGTATTTCCCAAATTGTTTTTAAATTTAGTTGCAATTTGAAAAGTTTCAATAGAAAATTGTTTTGCAAAAATCAATACTTTTAAATATAGAAATTAGTGTGGGAAATGTATCCTAGCTTTATTATCATTATTCAGCTTCGATCAATAATTGCAGTGTTAAGAAATAAATTGTAGCTAAAAACTAGATTTTTCCTAAACATTTCTACATACCCAGTAGATAATTTCATGTTTTGATCATTCGAAACAAAACCATATACTTAACTGTACCAAACGGTGCTGAAGATGAGCATTAGATGCGCACTGGAATTTCACGTTGACTTTCTAACTTTGATTTTCAGTTACATGGGCCAGTTTCAAGTAAATGTGAATTGACTAGATTTTGTATGAAGTCATGCAAGTCAAGTCTAGTCAAGTCCAGTGTTTTCGTAAGTTGCCCTAGTCTATTCTAGTCAAGTCGCATAATAGTAACACCATGCGTAGTCAAGTCAAGTCTATTCTTTTACGTCCATTTTGCTTCCTAGTCTAGTCAAGTCTAGACTTTCCTAGTCAAGTCTGACTAGTTCCACCAATTATTTTTCAACCCCACCGAGAAAATAGTTGGTAATAATTGAAGTAAAGCAGGGTCTTACTATGAGAATAACGTAAGTTCCACTAAGTATATTTTCACCCCATCGAGAACACAGTTGGCGGTTTTATTTTTTTTAAACTGGTTCGAAACATCATTTAATGGTGTTAATACCATTTAAATTCCTGGATTTTTTAAAACAGTCGGTGTAGCGTACGGGATTGCTCATTGTCAGAACAAATGTTTCTTCAATTGATGCCAAAATTGTTTCCAGTGGAATCAAAACATGTGATTCATTGCTGTCAACACCAGTTTCAGAAAAATTAACGCCACCAATGTTGCTGGTACATCTGAAATAAACTCGGTACAACTTACTTGTTTTGTCATTGTCATTACCAGTTTATTTTTAATTAGTACCAACTACATATTTGGTACTTTTTCTTTTCGCCCGAACCCCCGCCACTAACCAAAGAACCAATCTTTCTAACTTGCCCTTTAACAATGTCATTCTGTGGTTCAGTAACTATCTGGTACATTGAATTTATACCATCCTACAACCTACTACAAATTCCACAGCGTGTACCGGGTATTTCCCCTGGTGCGCCTCAGTGGAGACTAGAGCATCTCGGGCGGTTAAAATTTACGGGTAAGCCCGCAAAAAGCCCGGCCCGCACGGGCTTCGAGCGGGTACGGGTAAAAATTATTACGTTTGACGGGTTACGGGCGGGTACGGTCTTTTCATCGCGGTTAAAAAAGACCGTGAAAGCCCGTAAAAGCCCGTGAGAAATTCCATTAGTTGTGAATTCAGGAGCAGCGGTTGTGAATGTACATAGACTTGAATGACTTGAACGAATTTCAGACGTTTGCAATTTTAGCTTTCAACCAAACTAAGGCTTGGTGTACGATAGAGCATCACCCCGTGGGATATTTTACGGCCCGTGCCCGTCTGTCTCAAGAAAAGCTTTCTTGCATACCTGCCTTTGTTATTTAGTAAGTTTCACTTCGCTCTTCATTTCTGTGGAAAATTCCATTTAGTCTAGAAGATGAATCCTGCTAGTAGTTCAAGTATTTGTAATAAGAATCCAGAAGTTAACATTGTAATAAATTCAAGAACGCCACCAGAAGTGCTTACCAAAGCCGAAATAGCAGCATAAGCTTTTGTATTGCCTTCTTAATAAACAAGGTAGTTTAACGACTTTATGTAACAGTCAAGAACACCAATATTTTAAAATACAGTTTTTCAGTATTTAAGATGTATGGTATTTGCGGGCGGGCTACGGGATTTTTTTAATTTTGAGGGCCGGGCCGGGATTTTTCGATAAACATTAATTTCGGGCCGGGCGGGTACGGGTAAAACGTTACGAGCCACGGGCGGGCACGGGCCTAAAATATCCCACGGGGTGATGCTCTAGTGGAGACTTCATACACCAGATAATATCCCCCAGTTAAATCCCAATATACCAGATAGAAACGTTTAACCCCTATTTTATAAACTGGCATTTGTTGATTGCGCAAAAATCTTACTAAACATTATACTTATATTGATGTTGTAAACTACACGATTTGTTTCTCATTTTTACTTCATTGTAAGTAAATTAACATGAGTTAATATTTTGCTGGGTATATTCACTAAAATCTGAAAAATTTTAACTTAAGTTTTTGAAAATAACATTTTTCATGTCTTGCTAATCAAGATGAAGGAATTTTTGCAAAAAAAATAATGTGACTAGGAGAATTGACTAGACTTGACTAGGGAACTATAGCTGTAGATTCAAGACTAGGACTAGACTTGACTATTGCTACTTAAACATACAGCTGACTTGGCTAGACTTGACTATTGCTACTTAAACATACAGCTGACTTGGCTAGACTTGACTATTGCTACTTAAACATACAGCTGACTTGGCTAGACTTGACTATTGCTACTTAAACATACAGCTGACTTGGCTAGACTTGACTATTGCTACTTAAACATACAGCTGACTTGGCTAGACTTGACTATTGCTACTTAAACATACAGCTGACTTGGCTAGACTTGACTAGACTTGACTAGTTGCGGCTCTAAACATTAAAGAGTAGACTAGCCTTGACTAGGTAGCCCGGCGGGCAGCAGTGTGACCATGACTACTTCAAGGAGGGTGTGACTAGTGACTACAACAATTTCGCGCGCTGCTGTTACAACAAGCGCGCAAGATTTAGGCACAAGTCTCCACGACTGGGCTTGATTTGTAAGCCGTTTAGCCTTTACACTCACACTACCACCTCCTCAAAGTAATTGTCCCTGTGAAGCACGGGCTGCAGTGCTGCTACTAGTATTATTTCAGTTCAGGATGATGAAGGGATTTTGAATCTTCTCTCTCCTTAGTGCGTTTTATAGGTTAGCGATGAAATGGCCACTAGCGGTATAGCCACCGCCTGCGTGCGTATGTAACCGGGTAATTCAATACCCGATATTCGGCCGGATATTATAAAACCCGGGTACAATGCCCTGATGTCATTAGAAAAAAATAATCTGTCGCCCAGCAATCATAAAAATATATTGCTGCAGCGGAAGTCACAAATTTGTGAGTACTTATGGATACTGGGTAATGTATTACCCGGTTTCCATACCCGCCGGGTATTTGTGTTAGTAGTAGAGCAACTGGCTAGAAGCCATAACTGGATTTCCATTTTGTCCGGTCCAAATTGGTCAACACAAACGGCATTATTCGTGATTTAACCATGCTAACCTAAGCCGGGTATCCCGTTACCCGAATGGACCCAAAAAATTTATTTAAGGTCCTGGTATGGTTTTGAACACATTTGCGTCGTCAGTTTGGCCTTAAACACAGTATTTCAGAAATAGCCCGAGGGGACACTTTTGTCCACATCACGGGACGTCGCTTATGGGAAACCTACACTATGTTACACATGCCTGATTACAACCATGGCTCACGTTTAAAACAAAATGCAAAGTCCCAAGCCCGTGGACGCACACCACAATATATTGCATACTAGCTTGCAATACTTATACAAACATGTGCGCAAATTTTTATCAAAGAGAAGAACTTCAAAAAATTACAATGTATTAGGATAGACAATTTCGTAAACTCACGGGAAAACTTTGGTGTAAGCAGCTTCAGATATCCTAAAGTACATACTAAAGAGGTGAGTTAAGCATTGTGCGTTGTACAAATTCTGTCATTGACTTTAAGCAGTTAATGTTCAAATTTGGTAAAAAGACGTAATCTATTATCAAATTTTTTTCACGTAGGAGTAAATGCGTATCTACGCTTTGCGTTTCTTTTGCACATTTTTTTTCAAAAGTTGAAAATTACATTTTTTGCAAATCAGTTGCATCTTCATAATAACCATATTTTTCCTAAACATTTCAACGTGGCTCAGAGGAAAATTTCATGTTTTGATTTTTGAACCGTCGAAACGAATCCATATGTTCAAGCATACTAAAAGGTTCTGATGATTACATTTTACACTGACTTTGTAGCTTTGATTTTCAGCTACATGAGGGATCATCAAGTAATTGTAACTTCACTAGCTTTTGCGTGAGGTCATGCAAGTCACGTCTTGTCTAGTCCGGCGATTTTGCAAGTTATATAAGTTTATTATTTTCGTGTTCGGATATATTCCCTCCGACACAATCCCTAGGGTTATATTCCCTCTGAACATATTCCCTCCTTGAGAGGAGATATTCCCTCGGACTGTTTGTATAAACACCCGATAAATTTACGCTCACTATGGCAACCAAATTTAACAATCCTCAAATAATTAAGTACAGTTGGAATTGTCCAAATTCCTTTTTAAAAAGAAGCTACATCAAGTTTATCCGCATTGCGTTTGCTTTGCTGGCATAGTGACGAACACTTCTGCATATATGAGTGGCAAATATTTGTGCGAGGGATTATTTCCAAACAGGGAGGGGTTGTGATCGGAGGGAATATATCCGGAGGGAATATAACCGGAGGGATTGTGTCGGAGGGAATATATCCTAACTCCATTATTTTAAGCGTATTTTGCTTCCCAGTGTAGTGGAGTCTAGACTTTCCTAGTCAAGTCTGACTAGACTAGGGCAGCAGTGGCAGCAATTACAAAAAAAACTTATTTTTTAATTATTTTTCTTAAATTTTTAATTAAAGCCACTCTATGCGTTTTGCCACGTATGCGTTTAGCTATGTGCCTAGTGCTTGCACTAGAGCTTCTGTTGGGGACAAAATTCCTGTCCCGTCCCCGTCCCGTCCTGACCTTTTTTCAAAACCTTTGTCCCCAGTCCCGTCCCGACAATCGGGACACGGTGACAAAAACCGTGTCCCCGTCCGGTCCCCAAAAATTTAAAAAAACGTTGTCCCCGGTCCCGTCCCGAAAGTCGGGACATGGGGACAAAAACCTTGTCCCCGTCCCGTCCCCAATATTTTTAAAAAACGTTGGTTGTCCCCGATCACGAAAATCGGGGCATGTGAACAAAATTCCTGTCCCGTCCCGATAATTACTAAAAACAGTAGTTGACATTCTCATACCGAAAATCGGAACATAAGGAAAAATTCGTACAAGAAATACTTGTACCAAAAACATAAAAAACACATTTATAGAATCGTATTTCCAACATTTCTCCTTAAGGCAGCTTAAATTACGGTTATATTTCAACAGTAGGAAAGAAGGAGTAGTAGTAACTATAACTGTTCTATTTTAGTCACCAAAATTATTCTGGCACTCAAGTTTCGAATCCGTTTTCAAATAATGTGTATGATTACTTACTTCAATTATGATTGTAAATCAATATAACTTGTCTTTATTCGCTCTAATGCCAAAATCTAATAATCTTAATCATAAAACCATGATGAAGTACCAGTCATTTTTTGAGCAATATGCTTCATTTTCTACTGAAGTAGAACTCACAGAATTGTAGTTTACTCACGAGCATTAAAAGCTGAAACGTTTTCCTTGTTCTGCTTTGCTTGCTCGTCCCGTCCCGTTATACACACGGCCAAAAAGCATATCCCTCCGAATACAATGGGACAATTGTTTTGTCCCCGCCCCGCCCCAAAAATAATGGGGAAAATTTTTTCTGTCCCCATCCCGTCCCGAATATAATGGGGACAATTTTTTCTGTCCCCGTCCCGTCCCGAATATAATAGGGACAATTTTTTTTGTCCACATCCCGTTCCGAATATGATAGGGACAATTTTTTTTTGTCCCCGACCCGTCCCCAATACGACATGGGGACAAATATTTTGTCCCCGGGGACGTCCCGTCCCGTCCCGGTCCGTCCAGTGTCCCGACGTCTCGTCCCCGGCAGAAGCTCTGGCTTGCACTTTCCCGATTGCTTTTACAATAAAGCCGTCGAATACATTCAACATATATACAACTATTGATGTATGTACTTATAACTTACCCTTCGTGGCAAAAAGTGCTGCTGCTGCTAAACGGTCTCTTTGGTAATACTCATTGTGTGAGCCTATGCTGCTAAACATAGGCTCGCCACCTCCGCCTATTCTACCGACGCAAATATTGAAAGAGTAGGTTATGGTCATACCATGAAATCCTAACTCCTGGATTATTTACTTATTTAATTATCAAGAAATTGTAAATAATTGGGAATCGTGCTGATGGAAGGAATAATTATGAATAAACGATTGATTGTGATTTTCCATTAATCCGAAGACTAATTGCTTTTATTTAATAATTGAAATCAAAAGGAAAAGGAAATGAAGATTAACAACTAAAAATAGGTGTTACTGGAATGACTCTCAGTTATTCACTGAAGAGTCTGGAAGAATCTTAAACTTAACAAGTGGCTACTTGAGCCTATTTTTACAATCTTAAGTCTAGACGTTACATCATAACGGATGTAACGGGACGTTGACACTCGTCGGCTTTAGCCGATGGGAAGTGCTTACTTTGCACCTTTACAATAAGTGTTGAAGTAACTTTGAACTGACTTAACCTATGGTTGTGTATTTCACAACTTAATTAATTATTCATGTGAGACTTAACTAATTTATGTAATTTCTATATACATACCTAACATCCCGGTCGGTCGGGGAAAATTTTGTCCCCAAAATTTAATAATTTGTAACTAAAATTCAAATTGTGTTAGTACAATTGGTATGTATTGTGAACAAAAGATAGGTAGAGTAAAGAAGAGATAGTGCAAAAATTATTTTTGTGTTTTTCTCTACGGGCTAGTATACATACTGAAATCATTTAAGGCGAAGGTGATAACAGGTGTAAAATCAATATTGTATTAGTACATCTTATTGTTATAAAATCAAAGTGAGCTTAAAACTATGCTGGAGTCCGGGCAGACAGCTGGTTGGATAAATTGTTGAGGGCCACAATGGGTGGGTAGGGGTCATTGTTGTGTGGGCGGGGATTATTGATGAAATAGGCGCATACGGTACGGCTTGCATAGGAAGATCAAAATGTTTGTTACCGTTTTGAGCCATGGAAGGTAATGATTGGATACTAACTGACCGTTGTAGTGGTACCATCTTATGCATTGAATTGGTCCGGGCCATGTTGAGTTTTGTTCCGGCACCGGTGATCTTGGATAGATTGGGGAGGCTTCCCCAAATGCCTAGTGGAGCACTTTCACAGGCGAAAATAAAAAGAAAAATCATAATTATTATGGTTGAAAAGTTGACGGGGCTTCCACGAATTCCCCTTGTTCGTTGAGAACGAGCTCCGGGTAAATTCGGTGAGGGTGGGGAAGAGGAGTGAGTTGTATTGATTCCATTATCGGTTGGGGTCTGAGGTCGATCACCGTCCCAGTCGTCGGAGTCCATGGCTGCGGCGGCTTGACATGCGTCGTACCAGTCATCATATGAGTCGTTGGCGGGGGGCCGGGCGTCAGAGTTGGGAGAGGGCGAGTTTGGCAAACTGTCGTCATCACTTCCGGTGAAGTCACTTTCGGAATTGAAGGTATATGTACAACGCCTGGTTGAGGCGGCTGGGCGAGAGGGTTGAGGACGGGATCCGGAGGAGCAGTGGTCATGAGCTGTTGAGGCAGCGTTAGAGTTGGGGCTTGTCGGGGGCCGTTCTTCTTGACCCAATTGGATCGGCGGGTTTGGATTGCACAAATGTTGGCTGATTCCAAACATGCCCGAGATATTTGTTCGAACCGAATTTGCGGATCGATGGAAATAACGGGCGTCGCTGAGACGTTATTCGGTGGGGCGTCGCGTAGTTGAAGGAGAAATTCGTTCCACATTTGGGATTGTTTCACTGTTGCCTGGAAGTAAGTTGCGCTCAACTGGTCCAGAAGAGAGGGAATTTGGTCCGGCATTACAATTCCCACAGCAACATGGCGGAAGGTCCTCTTCAGAATAGGAATTGAGGAGTCGTAACAACTGAGTTCGTTCCCAGACGCGTCGGCAAATTGATAGGGAAATATTTGAACTGTGCAAATGGATACTGGGCAACAGATTAGCGTGTCCGGGGTTCCGGGGAGATAAACTTTGATTAATTCCGTCCATGGGTTGTCGGAGAGTCGAATCGCACCGTTGATACCCAGAGTTGTCGGGTATTGGACAATGCCTGGTACATAGGGGTACACAGGCGGGGACTGGGGATTGGTGCTGGTCATTGTTGTCAGACATGGGAAAATGTAACTTTCTTTGTTTTATTTCTTAAACGTGTAGAACGTCGTAGTGTTCGACTTGTATCAACTGGATAGGGTGACTTGAGAATAGATTTTAATTGTGTATTGCGAGAGCTTGGAGGGATTTGTGTAATTTGTGGAGGAGGAGAAGTTAAACGCTTAACTGGACTGTCTTCGGAAGAAGTGAACGGTTGTTGTCGCATCTTTCGTGAAGGACGTGTAGAAGGTTTTCGTATAGGAGACGGGAGAGTGGAATCGGAGGTTGGGGTGTCGGAAGGAAATTGTGTCAACCAAGCGTCAAATTCATGCTAGTCTTCCGTGGTATATACATACTCGGGATGAATAATGCCATCCCCCAAATCAATTTTTATGAGCTTGAGTTGGGAGAGGTGACACTTAATACTAGGTCTTAGGTTAGTAGAGGGAAAGGTTAAAACTAAGTCAGCATTATTATTCTTATCAATATAAGTAATGGTATAGGGTCCAACCCAACGACAAAGAAGTTTGTCAGACAAACCAATTTTTCGCTGAGGGAGATAAAATCGAACGTGGGAACCAACTTTAAACTCTAAGGGTTGATACATAGCATCAAATCGTTCTTTGGCTTGTAATTGAGCCTTTTTAATCAACTGGGATATTCTTTGATGCATAATTTTGACCTGAGAAGCGCTGAGCTGAGTCATTTGCAAAAGTGTATTTGGAATGGAGTTGAGTAGAGGGGCTGGAGGAGCTCGACCGAAAAATGCTTGAAAAGGGGAAATTTTTGTAACTGAATGCTCGGAAGTATTATATGCAGTGATTACATACGGTACAAATATGTCCCAATCTAACTGATTGTCCGAGACAAATTTGCTGAGCATAATTGCGAGAGTTTGATTTAATCTCTCTACAATTCCGTGGGAACGGGGGTGAAAGGGCATACTTACATTATGTGTAATATTAAACCGTTTTAATAATTCTTGTAGAGTTGCAGATTTGAACTCCGCAGCTCCGTCAGAAATTAATATAGTCATGCCTGGAAATGTTAAAATAAAAGATTCCAAATGCATAGCTATATGAGCAGCTTCTCTGTTTGGAAGGAGGGAGGTATGTACCCATTTGGTAAATAAGTCGGTGAGGACGAGTACATATTTATTGCCTCTCGGAGTTTCACGAAAGGGGCCTAATAAATCCATAGCGTATGTGCTGGCTGGAATTTTTATGGGAATGTTTTTCAAACTGTCCATACGTAATTTGGTGAGGTGCTGGCGACTTTGGCACTCTGGGCAATGAGTACAGTGCTTAAATGTGTCTGAGGTAATTGATCTCCACCAATAAAATGGACGGAGACGTGCCAAAGTCCTTTGAAAATTTAAGTGACCACCGAAGGGATGATTGTGACCATTTTGTAACACAATGGGAATCATTGCTTTAGGGATGACTAAAAGTTTAGGGTTGCGGGGATTGAATTGAATAAAATAAATACCGTCATCATTGGGAATTAATTTGGAGCGCTTTTTCTGCAATAATTTATTTAAAGTATGATCAATAGCTTGAGCATGCTTTAAATCAGCAGGATTAATGAGAGGTATTGCTGGGAGTGGAGTGGGGCTGGATGGTGTAGATTGGGCTGAAAGGCCTGGAATGGTAAGATCATCTTCCGTGTCTTTTGTAGTGGAAAGAGCGTAGGGGCATCGAGAGACACCATCTACGTTCCTGTGGAGGGTACCTTTCTTATACCTAACTACATAGCGAAATTGTTCCAAAATTACAGCCATACGAGTAAGTCGGGCGGTGGGATTACGTTGGCATTTTAAATAACATAAAGCATGATGGTCAGTAACAATTATGAAAGGTTTGAGATATAAAAATTCTCGAAGCTTTCGCGTGGCAAATACTACAGCTAAACATTCTTTTTCTGTAACACCCCAATTTTTCTCAGCTGGAGTCAAAGCTCTGGAAATAAAATAAATTGGGTGTTCGCCATCCTCAAATTGTTGATGTAAAATGCCAGCTATGGCTAAATTACTTGCATCCGTATATAAAATACATGGGAGTGTGGGATCGTAGTGCCTAAGTACTGGAGCTGTGCATAGCGCATTTTTGAGAGTCAAATATGCCTTATCACAGTCAGGGCTCCAATGATATAGTGAATGTTTCTTCAATAATCCTTGGAGTGGAGCAGCTATTTGAGCAAAGTTCCAAATAAATCTGCGATAATAACCTATGGTGCCTAAAAATTTACGTAGAGTTTCTAAATTATTAGGTTTGGGTTGTTGCATGATTGCAGCTACTTTTGCTGATTCAGTGGATAAACCTTTTTGGGACAAAAAGAATCCAAAGACTACATGTTCTTGCATACCAAAGAAACACTTTTTGGGGTTCATGCGAAAATTAACTTTAGCTAAGCGCTGAAATACAAGCTCAATTGCGACCAGGTGAGAGGGAAAGTCTTTACTATAGGGTATAATGTCATCAATATAAGATACAGCGTGTGTGTATCTTAAAGTACCGAGAGTACGAGTAGCGAGCCTTTGAAAGTAGGCGGGGGCATTTTTCAGACCAAAACATACACGTAGGTACATATATAGTCCGAACTCAGTGACAATAGCAGTCAAATGTTGGTCATCCGGGTGGATGAGGGCTTGGTAATAGCCGCTGAATAAATCTAAAGGGGAAAAATACGCAGCATTTCGTAACTGAAAAAGCAAGTCATCAATCCTTGGGAGAGGGAAAATCTCGTCTATTGTGATTTTATTCAGTTTTTGAAAATCACAGACGAGTCGCCATTTACCTAATTTTTGGCGTACTAAAAACACAGGGGTGGAGTAGTTTGAGTTTTTACAAGGGACAATGATACCGGCTTGAATTAATTTATCTAATTCCTGCTTTAAAATCTCACGCTCCGTGGTGCTCAAGCGATAGGGTTTAGCTTGAACTGGAGTGTCAGAATTTAATTTAATTCGCATGGGGGGCAGGGTACAAACTTGAAGATCCAAAAGTGTCCATGCAAATAAATATGAATATTTATTGAGGAGACTAATGATCGCGGCGCGTTCAGCTGGCCTTAATTTGGGATTAATATTTAATGAATGAATTTGTTCTGGGGTGAAAGGGGTTGGATTGTGAGGAATTACCGGAGCCGTGTTTAAGCTTTGGGTAAAATCATAGCGTTGAGCATGACCTAAGAGAGTATTAGCGGGAATAACCTGGGTAGATGTGGAAATGTTTGTGGCGAGCAAAACATTTTTCGCTGGGTTGATAACTGGAGGAAAAATTACTTTGTATTGTTTTTCTATGAGTGGATGAGGGTTGAAAAATGTCGTGTGAGACGTGTGTAGTGGTGTAGTAGGTACATACATTTGGTGTCGAGGGGGAAGTTGGATAGTAAATAATGTTTTGACGGGAGAGGAACAGCCGCACTCGGATGAGCAAGTGGCTGAGTATGCATGTTTACGAAAGTAATGACATACGTGAGAGTTGTATAGGGAGTTGGAGTTCAGATGTATATGAAAGTCGAATTGTGTAATAAACTTACAGCCAAGAATGAGTGGAGGAGTAAGCGTTTCAAGGACATGGGCCTCTGTTGTGTAAAAGTAGTTATCAAGTTGGAACGTTAAGGAGGCTATATGGGACGTAGGAATGCGAGCTTTATCTGCTGTGATAACAAATCTTTGTGGGCAAGGAGTGATGACTGCACTGGAGGGGATGTGATTCTTTTGTATTAAATTATGAGAAGCTCCTGTATCAATTAATGCGTCAATGGAGACATCGTCAAAATAACACATAATATACGGGCACATTGATGAAGCGGGTGACAGGTTTATTGTGGGTAAGTTATGGAGGGATATTGAAGATTCGCAAAGTGATTCTGGGGAGTTTGATTGGTTTGGGGCGGATTGGGATTGAAGGAAATTTCCAATCTGTGAGCATTTTGGTCGTTCCGGCGATTGTTGCCGTTGTTTTGTTGATTGTTGCGGAAGCCATTGTTGTTTCCGCGGAAATTGTTGTTCCGAAAGTTCGGGCGGGGACCCTGACCACGCTGGTTGGGCCCCCTCTGTTGGTTTCCCGAACGGCAGTCACGACTAATGTGACCGAATTTATTACAATTATAACATTGCATGCCTTTATGGGGGTTCTGAGCCTGTCCTCTATTATTGTTGTTATTATTGTTATTACCTCTGGGCTGATGGGGAACTGGTTGGTGAATGTTGCCTTGGTTACCGCGGTGATTATTATTATTATTATTATGGGAATTGCCGCGGCCATTGCCACGACCTCGTCCGCGGCCAGGGACAAAAGCAAAATTAGCTTGGGCATTAGGCGCATCAGACAAGGTAAGTTTTTGGATGGTTTCCTCCAAAGACTTAACTTTTGCAGCCATATCTGAAGGTCCAGCAGTTGTATCTGCAAATTCTCGTTGTTCGCAAAAACGAACGAGAGCAGCTATGCTTGTAAATGGAAAACCTGCCGCTGCCGATTTGTACTTGGGAAGGAGGCCTTCCATGCCCCAAGCCACACGGTCAGGTTGACTCATGGTTGGATCATAGCGAGTGCAAATACTATCAACATCATACAAAAATTTGGCGCTCGTTTCATTATCTTTTTGCTTACGGGAAATTAATTGATTGAGATAAACCTGTCGAGGTTTTGCATAGCGTTCACGGAGGGCCGTGAAGAATGTATCAATACTAACAATAGTGGGTGGTGCTATTGCGAGTTGGGTTTGCAGCCATTGAAAGGGGTCACGAGCTAATAAATTGGGAGTGTGTCCTTGAAGGGTGGGCCAATCCCATTGGTATTGGGCCACGACGCGTTGAACGTCAATAATAAAATCATGAACATCATGAGTTGCGGGAAGGAATTGTTTGATCTTTTGAAAGTCAACTATAGAATGAATGGGAGCAGTGTTGACTGTAACATTAACAGGGTTAGCGCCTGCCATATTAAATATTTTAACTTTACGTGTTCGCTTGTGTGGGTTTTGTCGCAAATAATTTTGTTGTTTACGAGCTTTGTTTATTTGGCGTTTAAAAGAAGGAACAATACGAGTGGCGGGAGTGACTAATGAAAGAGCAGGTAATGGAGGTGGTGGGGGTGGGGGAGAAGAGATTGGTGGTGGAGTGCAAGGTGGTGTAGAATATTGTGGACTGGGAGTACGTGGAGGCGAAGCTTGTGCTGGAGGAACTACTGGAGGAACTGGTGGTGTAGGTAAGGTTGGAGGCGGTAACGGTGGAGGCTTAGGCTTTCTACTACTGCTAGTGGTAGCTTTCGTTTTTGCTTTTGCTTGTTGTAAGACTTTCGCTAATTCAGAGGCGTCTTTCAAATCAGGGTCAGAATTTTTACGAGTGACTCTACTTGTAGAAGGCTTAGGGTCGGGTTGTGACGTTGAGGGCTTCTTTTTATCGGACATAAATTATAACGTAAGTATGTACGTACCGTGACGGCGGTTCATGGGTATGAAACTTAACACTTTGTATTTACTATATAAAATTCCTCCTGGATGAGGTGGGAACGGCACTAAGCTCCGTGGCTGTCCGTTGAGTATACCCAAATCCTCAGGGCATCGGTCGGTGAAGCGCAGGTAAATCCGTCTGCCTTCCGTGGACAAGAAATAATAACCCCGTTTATCAATAAAACTTACGAGGGGTTCTTCGACCGGTCACAGTCAATAACGGTTGACTCCTCTGGGGGTAGTCCCGATTGTGCTGTGCGTGTTTCAACGTCAAAAATGCAGGAATGATACCTCTGCGTGGCCAAAACTGTAATTCTCAAAAATTCTCACGAAATATGACACATTATTCAAACTTGCCTGGTAATGAAATCAATTCTTAAGGTAAATCGATTGTTTCCCAAGGGGAGTGATAATTGAGAGTAATTCGGGAGCATTGCCAGGGCAATAATATTTTGGCAATGTTTTACAAAGGCCACCATGAAAGAGTAGGTTATGGTCATACCATGAAATCCTAACTCCTGGATTATTTACTTATTTAATTATCAAGAAATTGTAAATAATTGGGAATCGTGCTGATGGAAGGAATAATTATGAATAAACGATTGATTGTGATTTTCCATTAATCCGAAGACTAATTGCTTTTATTTAATAATTGAAATCAAAAGGAAAAGGAAATGAAGATTAACAACTAAAAATAGGTGTTACTGGAATGACTCTCAGTTATTCACTGAAGAGTCTGGAAGAATCTTAAACTTAACAAGTGGCTACTTGAGCCTATTTTTACAATCTTAAGTCTAGACGTTACATCATAACGGATGTAACGGGACGTTGACACTCGTCGGCTTTAGCCGATGGGAAGTGCTTACTTTGCACCTTTACAATAAGTGTTGAAGTAACTTTGAACTGACTTAACCTATGGTTGTGTATTTCACAACTTAATTAATTATTCATGTGAGACTTAACTAATTTATGTAATTTCTATATACATACCTAACAATATTAACATCGTAACAGGGGACGCCAAAGAAAAAATCAGTTGTAAGCACTGCGGCAAACAAACAAGCTACGGACATATGATTCTTCGCCATGTTTTAGTCAATTTGGTCTTCCGCCAGTTGGAACGGAACTTGAAATCAATTGCTTTTGTTGTCCGTGTGATTGTGTTTGCTCTGAAATCGTACATACAGTCCTATCACACCATACTTAAACTCTCAACAGTTTAGATTCCAACTCAATCTGGCCTCCACTTTTCGAATGCCTCCGTGTGACACTGGGAGAATCAAGTCTTCCACAAGTTACCGTTCAAAAAAATAAGAGAAGGACACAATCGCACAACCGTACACACAGGAACCTAATCTAGTTTATCTTTTCCAGTTACAATATTATTATTATTATTAGCATTATTTAGAAAATTCTATTTTGTAGTGAAATGGCTCTACAAGAAAAATCGTAAGGTTCTAAGCGTTGTATTTTTATTTCCATTGCCTTGCATTTATTTAATAAAAACAGTTCGCATCGCAGCTTATTGTTGTTTGTAAGCCATCTGGTCTGGTGACCAAATCGACTCGTAACCAGAGTAACATGAATTTATTAGTCATGTCATGATTAAGCATAAGTGCAGTGTTCCAGCTTCCAGCTACTCACAGATTGTTTCATATATACATACTATTTGAGGAATAGTTAAAGGATCGAGTTTCGGAGTTCTGAGGGGTCAAAGGTCGGGTTAAAGCTACGATCATGCCTTATAACAAATAATACATGTGAGCAAAGTGCACTCGATTCGGCGGACAATATTAATGGAATTGTCTGTCTGAATTTTGATTTTGTACTGTGTGTTTTATAACACTGTTTTCAACCTAGCTCATATAAGAGACGATGTCACAAAATGTGTGATTGTCTCATTTAAAACCAAATTCTTGTCCAGATTGTCAACAAGTGTTACATTTACTTAGGTCGAGAGTTGCAGTCACAAGCATCAAGAAAGTGATTAGAAAGTGAAGACAATTTGCTTTGGTGATTTCAGACATTTCAATTTTTTTCTGTTTCCAGTTAGAAATTTTCCTGATATATCTTTTAAAGCTGACTTGTAGGCTTTCATTGTCTTTCAGAGGAGCTATTCAGCAGGTCTCTACGTTGCGAATCGGTCGATCCAATCTGCTAGAACAGATGACCAGTTTGGGGAAATTCATCTTCATCTTTAGGGGCAAGGATGCGGAAGTGAGGGTTTCTGATCTAGACATTTTTCATAGACGGTATGTTGGACAGGAAAATATTTCGAAAATCTAAATAGGAATATTATGTCGCAATTTCAAGGAGATTCATTCGAGCCCAAAATTGGGCGCGTCGAAAACGAAAATATAGGCAATTATTATACAAGTAAAAGGCATATAGTCTATGAAGAGGCAAAATGATCTAATATGTTTTTTCGAATAGTATCAAAACGATCTGCAATGATCTTTTTTAAATGTTTCGAAAATTTTATTTTCATTTTTAAATTTGTAACGAGAATTATTGAAATAAGCTCATTATAGTACAATAAAGGGAGTAAGGAGAAATGGCCCTACGCGACAGCATTAAATAATAACAGAGCGATTATTTTTAATAAATGCAATACATGAATTACTTTTTATAACTTAACTGTACATGTTCCGTTTGGGTTCAAACTCGACGCTGAAGATGCACTTGAGTTCAAACTGAAGTTTCAAGTTACACTTGAGTTCAAACTGAAGTTTCAAGTTACACTTAAGCTACACTTGAGTTCAAACTGAAGTTTCAAGTTACACTTGAGTTCAAACTGAAGTTTCAAGTTACACTTAAGCTACACTTGAGTTCAAACTGAAGTTTCAAGTTACACTTTAGCTTCACTTGAGTTCAAACTGAAGTTTCAAGTTACACTTTAGCTACACTTGAGTTCAAACTGAAGTTTCAAGTTACACTTTAGCTACACTTGAGTTCAAACTGAAGTTTCAAGTTACACTTTAGCTACACTTGAGTTCAAATTGAAGTTTCAAGTTACACTTTAGCTACACTTGAGTTCAAACTGAAGTTTCAAGTTACACTTTAGCTACACTTGAGTTAAAGCTCAAATTCCAGCTCACTTTGAAGTTTACATTGGACATGAGTTCAAAGTCGAATTTCATGTTAAACTTGAATTCAAATTCAAATTTCGTGTGTCACTTGAGTTCAAAGTCGAGTTTCGTGTGACAGTTGAGTTCAAAGTCAAATTTCATGTTGCACTGTAGTTTCAATTTACACTGAAATTCTAAATTAAATTTCTTTTGAAACTCGAGTTCAAGTTGGAATTTCAAGTTGCACTTGAATTCAAACTCGAATTTCAAATTGCAACTTAGTTGTGGGCTACACGTAAATTCTAGCTCGAATTTCTTGTAAAAATCAAGTTCGAATTGGAAGGACACCGCACAAGCCTTACGAGAACATGCCCCCTGTTCGATCTCGATAAGAAATTTCCTGGAGGGTGCACCTTGAAAAATAGATCATTTTTGATAATTGGCCCAAAGAAATCGTAATACAGGATTCGGAGATATCCCGGGTTAAAGTTACCGAAAAATGAGGGGGGCTCATGGGGTAGTAAAAAATTCAAACCGTGAAAATTAGCAATATAACTTCAAAAATGGCAAGAATCAAAATTAAACAACGTGCAAAACAATTTTCAGCGAGATATGACCTGAGATTTCCAAGATACTGACCTCAAGAGGTCAAAGAACGTCGATACCGGTTTCATAA
This sequence comes from Allacma fusca, assembly GCA_947179485.1. Taxonomy (NCBI): domain Eukaryota; kingdom Metazoa; phylum Arthropoda; class Collembola; order Symphypleona; family Sminthuridae; genus Allacma; species Allacma fusca. The sequence goes on along the minus strand of OX359250.1, from coordinate 41,360,233 downwards.
TCTAAACGATGACGAAACTGGCCCAGATTAGAACTAGGGCTTTTATTAGACATATATTAAACGTGTGCCGAGTTTGGTTCCAGTTTGTGCCACGATGACCCAGCTGTGACCTCCGAGGTCAATACCATACCCATACCGGATTTGGTGCCTAAAATCATTCGAATTGCCCGCAAATAGACTAGAACTTTTAGTTTAAGCCCGGATAAGTTGCCTGTCAAATTTGGTTCCATTTAGTGACACTACGACCAAGCTGTGACCTCCGAGGTTAATATCACACCCATACCGGATTTGGTGCCTGAAAATCATTCTAATTGCCCGCAAATAGACTAGAACGTTCAGTTTAAGCCCGGATAAGTTGCCTGTCAAGTTTGGTTCCATTTGGTGACACGATGACCCGGTTGTGACCTCCGAGGTCAATATCACACCCATAATGGATTTGGTGCCTAAAAATCATTCTAATTAGCAAATAGGCTAGAACTTTTGGTAACTGAAAATTTGTGAAATCAATTTATTTCCTCACAACAGCAGTGATGGGCATTCCAACAAGCTCTATTCTATTATATTCTATTGTATTTTTCCACGGTTGCTGCCACTATCACACTACTCTACCAGCGGTTTTGGATAGAATAGACGACCTCTACTGCTATTATGTTTAGCTGACTTTCTAGCTATTATCCTATATACTAATTTGAAAGACGTCGTCTTGATGATGGCAGTCGTCACTTATGTATGTGACATGTTGAAGCATGGCGGTTTAATTTTTTCATTCTTAAAAAAATGCTTTGATTTTTATTTTAAAGCATTTATTTGAATGAAAGAAATACGAACCGCTATTCTTTTTTAACATTTTTTTTGTTTACTTAATTAACAGACTAAAGTTATAGTAACCAAGTGTTACTGCCACTTAATCCTGTTCAAGTCAACACAAAATAATACCATTTTAGATTACAAAGCAGAAAAAATTAAAACAGAGAGAAAAGAAATACCGTAACGTTAAACAAGTTACTATCTTGCATATTGGAATATGTGTGGTTAATAATAAATAATCAAATCAACTACCACTTGCTTATTGTGTACGCCTTTGAATATTAGTACAGTTTGGCTAATATGATCAGTCATCATTTTTTAACCACCACGATTAAATTTTAACTTTGGGTAGGAGAGTAAGTAGAATATAAGAGTAACTTTCGGGTCCACCGACACATGTAAGATATACAATTAATTAAAATGATGTAGCTATCATATGCATTAACAGCGTTCTGGATTATTAAAAACAATTTGACCCTTTCCTGGTCCATGGGTAAATAATCAATTTTTGTAAGCCAAGCCAAGATTGAATGTTTCACGTCTAATAATCAAACATTATTTAAAAGTTTAACATTTCTAAAATAGTAAAAGGAGAGGCTTCAGTTTTTAAAAAACAGCGAATCCTATTTTGACCAAGTCTGTGGTAATGATGTTAACAAAGTAGGAAGCGTTTAGTTTTCTTTAGAGTGTTTAATACTTAGCTTTTATACTTTATTCCATTCTATGTTTATTTGGGGCTACAGATAAAGTCAATACAACTGAAGTTATTTCAAAAACCTACAGAATGTAGGTAAAACCGCGAATATTAAGCCATTGCTTATGTAGGTCAGTGACGGGGCACTTTGAATAACATATAAATTGTCAAATAAATAGAAAGGCATTTCTGCATGGAATCTGAGAGCCTTTGTTTTTTGTTTTACCCTGACTGGTCCAGAGTTGACCCCCCTTAGAGGAGGTCTTTCTTAAAAAAGACATCAAATTTTTAAATTTAGCTTTTTGAGAGGAAAGTAATGAAACAAATATATAAAGCCATTAATACGCGACGAAGTTGGTTTCTGCCATTCTGTCACAGGTTTTACCCAATAGAAACGGGTTGGAGGTTTACAGTATACGTTGCATTTATTTAAACGAAGAACAGCCTTATATGTAAAAATCCTCGCTACGCGATAATTTGAGGCTTCGCGTAGGGTGGCGTCAGCCCGCGGCCGTCAAAGTAGGAAAAATTTGCGTTTTTTTCGAAATTTCAGTATTGTTTTAGAAAAAACTATCGGGCCGATTTCAACCAAATAGACAGTAACCATTACGTTTTACATAAGCAATATTCGCAAAAAGTTTCATTGAAATCGATTCAGTAGTTTTAGAGAGAAGTCATTTGACATAAAGTCCAAAATTTCAAGAATTTTTTTTGAAAAACTATCGGGCCGATTTCAACGTCATATACAGTTGCCATTACTATTTACATAAGCAATATTCACAAAACGTTTCATTGAAATCGATTCAGTAGTTTTAGAGATAACAGTCATTTGACATAAAGTTCAAAATTTCAAGAATGTTTTTCGAATAAACTATCCGGCCGATTTCAACCAAATACGAATTCAGCCTTATTTTTGATACAAGTAATGTCCATAAAAAATTTCATTGAAATCGGTTTTGTAGTTTTTGCGTAATCGTGCGGAGGGACACACGGACGTACGGACAAGGCTATTTTACTAGGGGCTGACGCCACCCTAAAAACGCCATAGTTATATATTAAATTAAATGTTTTTTTATGATTTACAAATAATTGCAATCTCAGTTTTCCCATCCACCTTGGTGGATGGCTTGCATGCTAGTTCTACTCTATTATGCGTTAAAGTTATTGTCGCTACTCTACCTCTACTCTACTCTGTAAATTTTATTTGGCTCTACTGACTACCACTATCTCTACCAAAAAAATACAGTATTTTGTTAAGCTATATATGAGTTTGATAAATATTACCTCTTACTGTAAGGAACATTACTTACATATATAAAGGAGAAAAATTGTACAAGCGATGGGTTGTGATAGTTCTTTACCTTTCCCCGTAAATACAGTTTTAATACCAAGATGAATGTGTTTCTGGGGTTTATCCATCTGGCCCACATGAGGACGCTGTAAATTTTTACCTTGGTTAATTGACGAGAAAACGATCAACGTTACCCCACAAAATCTTTTATATACAAATCTAGTTTTGCGAAATAGTCCACCAAATTTATTTTAGAACTGGCATCCAATGATTTATTTAGACAAAGTTGATACGGAAATGATAGATCTTAATGGATTGAGATAGTCATTATTTATAATGATATATTCGACCTAAATGTTTAGAACAAAAGGAGAAATTTTGATAAAAAATTGATGAATTTGAATATCCCTCCCAAATTTCGATTAGGATTTCGAAATTTCTGTCGGAATGATTTTAGGTTTACAGGCAATTTAAAATCTTTTTAATGATATATTATTGACCGAGATACGACATCCAAGTCAAAATATATTACAGTTTTTCGTATTTCAAAATCGTTCTCACATTGTGCTTCTTCAAAATGTTGAAGACCAATGCACATTAATTTGATTTGATTGATTGACCGAGATATGCCTGGTATGACCAAAAATATTCCAGTTCCTCATAAGGACTTCGCAAATTTTGAATCTCAGTGGACAGGAATTAAATTGTTTTAGAATTACTTAAAAAGTCCGTCATAAGCAAGGATGGGAATCGGTATCGGAATTATTATATTCGAAAATTTGAGGATTTTAATTCATACGAGCATAAACAGCCATCGGCTTCGCCAATGGGGAATAAAAGAAAGGCGATGAGCTTCGGCCCAAAGCTAAAAATACTAATCATTATTTAATATAATATTTTTAATCTTTATTAAGCTTCGTGCGAAATTCAAAAAGTTTATGACACGGCCAAATAATTATTGTTTGAAGGATTTTTTGTGCTTTTTTAGTAATACGCTCTTTTACTTTTTGTACTAATTTTTAAATTAGATGTAGCTTTCTTATTGGCTCGTAGATTTGGCGCGAAAATTCAAAAAGTTTATGACATGACCAAATTATTGTATAAAGGATTGGAATTCTAAACAATTCCCAGAAAGTATTTTAATTCAAAATCGCATTCAAAAAGTTTTTTGGAATCGTAATTGGTATTCAAATATTTTTTACTGAATTCCGATTAAAATAAAGTATTGTTTTCAATGGTATAACTATTTCATCAAGTGTACATACTTAAATCCTTCTTACTAAAAGCTTCATCGTAGTAGTAGTAGTCGTAGTAGTAGTAGTAGTAGTGATGGTTGTCGTCCTTATGTACATGCAATGTTAGCGGTTCATTTTTTTTCTTTCATTTATGGAAAAAATGCCCTAAAATAAAAATAAACTCATTTTTTTATTTTTAACATTTTGTTTTGTTGACTTGGGCAGACTTTAGGTAAAGTGACCAAGTTTTCAGCTTAATTCTGTTCAAGTAAAATAAAGCCATTCCAGAATACAAAAAAATGTTAAAATATTGTAAAAAAGAGAGAACAGAAATACCGCAATGCTAACAAGTCACCAGCATGTTTATATGTCTTATATCTTGGAATTTGTATGGTTACCGTAAAAACCCTAAAGATGGCCCCCGGCCAACTTCCAAACATTAACCTAAACCCAGGCTATCTTTAGAGGCCCGGCTACCTTTAGGGTCCGGCCATCTCTACTAAATATAAAAGCGTAAATTACAAAATATGATTTTTTGTATGAAAAAATGTTTTTTAATATTTAGTTCTATTCCAGAATAATGAATGTAGCATAATTCGGATTCAAATGAATAGTTCAGATTGTTCGTAGAGTAAATAACAGCTTCAAAATTTAAACTGCATATATAGAAAAAAACTATTGTATAAAAAACCAGGCCATCTTTAGGGGCCCGGCTATCTTTAGAGGCCGGCTATCTCTACATGTATAGGGTAAAACCCAGGCCATCTTTAGGGTCCCGGCCACCTTTGGAGGCCCGGCCATGTTTAGGGTTTTTACGGTAATTAGAATTAACTACCACTTACTTATTATGTACGCCTTTGAATATTTAGTACAGTGTGGCATATATGATCAGACATCATCTTTTAACCAACACTATTAAATTCGCCACTCGATTTTAAAAATAATTCGTCACCGGTGCTCGACTTTAGCGATAGTGTCGCTGTCCTGAATATATTGAAGTTACACTGCAATACCGAAAATAGTTACAACCTTTTTTGCAACAATATTAGCGACATAACGTTGAAACGCGTTTTTTCCTAGAATCAGCGGTCATTCATGGGTACGGATACGGGTATGGGTACTACCCGGGTACAGAAGTTTGCGTACTCGCAAGTACGCGGGTAGTACCCGCGTACTCTGGATTTTAGACAATAAAGTGTGTACGGGTATGGGTATGGGTACTCACTCATTGACAATCGGGTAGTACCCAATAGGTATCAGTATCACTATGTAAAATATCTACCCGTGGGTGCTCGGGTATACCCGAGTATTTTTGGGTACTTCAAGGATTCCTGCTCGGATGGATTACTATGTCTAATTGGCTAACAATAAAGACCTGCCAACCGTGGAGTTGCTTATTTCTTTGTATACAGATATCTACTTGCGTTAGTGACAGAGCCAAGTGGCTTCTCCTCATTTATGATTACGTGGTAGTTGCAATCTAACGCTTTTAATAATTCTTCCCAGGAATCTAATAAAGAAACAGAGTTAGTCAGTAAAATCGCCTGTTTACCGACTTAAACAGTGAAGCTCATCAAACAAGAATTTCAAGAGGCAGGTTCTTGAGATTCAATTTAAATAATTAGCTTCTATGGGAGCAGAGCTGTTTTCAAGTCCATGTCTGTCTTGGCTCATTCAAGTCAAGTCCCAAGTCCAAGTCATGTTCGTGCAAACGAAAATGTTGACTTGAAGTTTCAAGTAGAGGATCAATTCCGTAACGAAATTTGAACACGAACTCATGTTCAAGTCTATTCAAGTCCATGTTCTTCTAAAAGACTTGACAACCAAGTCTATTTCATGTTCAAGTTAAACGACATGACCTGACTTGAGAAATGACTTGACTCCTCAAGTGCAATTCCCATGTCTAAACGAGCAGTTGACGTTTACTCCAGTGTTGCAAACAGTGTTGCGACCAAATGCAAATAATATTTGAAAATTCAATTTCAAATGCGAATCAAACCAAATACAAATATACATTTTCTAATAAATTGGTTTATCAAATCAAACTCGGTTGTGTTTGTAATTTGAAATTGGTTTTGAAATACGGATGAACTTCAAATCAAATATGATTTTATCATTTGAAAACCAAATCAATTTCGAATCCAAATTGACTTAATGCAAAATTTGAATTTGAAATTGGTTTTGAACTTGGTTTTTAATTGTATCGCATAAAGTCTAAAACATTGAAATCTTCTCTGGACTATTGAACGATCGATTTGTGGATTATAAGCATTGCATTACTTGCAATTACTAACAATTACTTGCCACGTGTTTCTTACGATTAACGTTGCGATCACGATTTCACTTGATTTCTAATACCACTTTTGTAGTATATCGTAACAGGTGCCAAAATTATTATAAAATAAAATTCAAATTGAACAGGAAGATACTCAAGATCCAGCAGTTGACGAAACTCAAGTAATTCATGCTCAAAATACACATCCATCCCCAACGGCCATTTCAAAATCAAACATTAAGTTAACATACGCAAGTAATTACTTACTAGTGTACAAACAATATGTTAAACAATCAACATATTTTTACTTAGTTCTTGAACGCAAGGCCGGTCCGAATTTCCGCAAAAAATGAGTATGTATTCAAAATACAAGTAGTTGATTAATATTATTTTCACGGTAGAATTTTTTAAAGATCCCAAGTGCACCACCAGTAATTTGTTGGCACACTTAATTTAATTAAGTGCTTTTTTGTGCTTTCCTTTTTTAATTCATGCTTTATACATGGTAATTTAGAACTATTAAAACAAACAAATTCCCCCGAAAAAATGCCTACTAATGTTGAACCTGAACACGATGTTCTGTATAAGTCGAATGGGCCGGACCGGCCTAATCTTGATTCAATGAATGAACTGGAAACGTATTTAGCTTCGTCCAGTGCCGCTTCCTCATCTCTGAAAATTGGGGTGTTTTGGTGGCGGAAGGTTATAATTTAAATTAGAGTTAATACACAATAAATAAGTTAAACTACTATTTTGGCAGCTTTTAACTTGTTTTATCGCAATGAACACTCATTCCATAATGTGTCAAAAATATTTAGATTTGCTTAGGAGGTTCAACAACGGGTGTGCATGTGGAGTGCTTATTCGCAACAGGAACCGACTTATTGACTGAGAAAAGGATGGCAATGCATGCTGTTACTACTTAAACTTGTAAAAAGGCGTTACGCAGTTGTTAGCAAAATTCTCGGTGAGTTTAGTGAGTAGTATTGTTGGGCTGACTTATACTTAACCATATTCGCCTGTTTGGGCTAGCTGAAACTCGAAAAACCAAGTTCAAATCGAATTTCAAATCAAATGCAATTTCGGATAATTTGTTGATTTGAAATGCAAATAAAATTCGGATTCAAATGAAACACTGCATTTGGTTTGGTCAAACCGGTTATTTACTCAATTGATTTGGTTTTTCAAATTCAAATCAATTTAAGAGGCGTGAATAAATTGCATTTGAAAACCGGATTCAAATGCAATTTCGGATTTGAAAATATTTGATTTGGTCGCAACACTGGTTGCAAATTCCTACAGAAGTCGCACTCTCTACGGTTACTGTCGTGGAAGTTATGGTTGCACATGTTTTAAACCTCACCCAACCTGAGAAACATTGACTAAGATTCGCAGGAACTATCAAGGAGCCCTAAGCCTTTGAGAAAGCGTTTTTTATTAGAGGTTTGTCTGTCGTTACAAGTGTAGTGTTAGGATGGACAAACATTAATGGGCTATTTAAGTGTGTCTTCAACTGGAATTCCAATGAAATTTTTAATTATTTTCAATGGGAACCGGTCTTTTAACCCAAAAAAAGACTGTCAATGATGGATGAAACTATTCAGCTGTGCATGTGTTTAAAGGCATGACTAAGATTAAAATCCAATTTGCAGAATTTTGATCAAGTTCGAGCTGAAGCTGTCGATAAAAAGTTTTAGGAGAAACGGTTGACTGAATTGCATAATATTTTTTAATACTCGTTGATATATTTAAACGTTATTTGTTACTTTAATCATTTAATGATTAATAACATGAGTCCCATGTTCATGTCATGATCAAGTCACGTCATTTGACACCACACATTCCAAGTCCTATTCATGTCCAAGTCATGCAATAAATGACGTGAAGGAGTCTGATTTGAAAATTCATGTTCAAGTCTCAAGTCAAAATATCAAGTCCAGGTTGAACATATTTTTGGACGTGATATTCAATTCCAAGTCAAGTCCATGGTCGGGTCAGCGTAAAGACATGACTTGAAAACAGCTCTGTATGGGAGCGTAACATTACAATTATTTAAAGAAGTATTCCGAGATCAGTTCGGAATAAATAAACATTTATTAACAGATCCGTTTCTTAATGCTACAAGTACCCAGGGTTACCCATTTAAAAACGCCATGGTATTTTGTGTAGGCAATTTGAACATTTTCAATCCTGGGCATTTAAGACACATTGAGTATTTATTGCAGTGAATATTTATAAAAGTTTAGATTGGAAAATATCAATCCTTGCAGGCAATATTTATATTTCAGTCCCTTTGATTATTGTTGATAATTTTGATGTTAAAAGAGATCTGAACTTGGCTTTCAAAACTTTTATAGGGCGGCATTTGAGTCTTATTTCGCCTGCATTGGTCGAAAATTTGCGTCTCGGGGCCCATAAATGTGAGAGACAGTTTACGAATGTTTGTTTTATAAAGCTGCAATATAAGATGAATATTCAATCTTGCCTCCCACATTTATTTCCTGAAACCGCAATATTTGACTTGAAACAATTATGATGAATTTTTCTGTATAAAATTTTCTATAGTGTTCAAATACATTGTTTTGTGAATACGTTACATCGTTGATGGACAAACTGGCATGATCAGGAAATTCTCGTCTTATACTTTACTAACCTTCCGTCCTATTTGTACGATAATGCCAACAGTCATAACGTCGGACTTGTGTTACAACATGTTTGAGAAAAAGATTAGGCGGGGGGTTCAGAGAGTTTCAGACCTAATGAATTGAGTTTAAGAGTTGGTTCCGAGGGGTTCAGAGGGGTTCAGACCTAATGAATTGAGTTTAAGAGGGGGTTCAGAGGGGTTCAGACCTAATGAATTGACTTTCAGAGTGGGTTCAGAGGGGTTCAGAGAGGTTCAGACCTAAGGAGTTGACTTTATCAGGGGGTTCAGAGAGGTTCAGACCTAATGCATTGACTTTAAGAGGGGTTCAGAGGGGTTCAGAGAGGTTCAGACCTAATGAATTGAGTTTAAGAGTGGATTCAGATGGGTTCAGAGAGGTTCAGACCTAATGAATTGACTTTAAGAGGGGGTTCAGAGGGGTTCAGACCTGATGCATTGACTTTATAAGGGGGTTCAGAGAGGTTCAGACCTAATGAATTGAGTTTAAGAGGGGGTTCAGAGGGGTTCAGAGAGGTTCAAACCTAATGAATTGAGTTTAAGAGAGGGTTCAGAGGGGGTTCAGAGAGGTTCAGACCTAATGCATTGACTTTAAGAGGGGGTTCAGAGGGGTTCAGACCTAATGCATTGAGTTTAAGAGGGGGTTCAGAGGGGTTCAGACCTGATGCATCGAATTTAAGCGGGGGGTTCAGAGAAGTTCAGAAGATAGTCATGTCCAGGGCGTGGTTTGAAAATTCTGAACCTGTGGCTGGAAATTGCATGTTTTCTTAGGGGAGGTTCAGTAGGTTCAGTAGGTTCAGTGTTTAGTACGACCCCAATTTTTTGTAAAAATCACAAAAATTATCAATCTGGTGAGCACAATTAGTCTACCAAAAATCATCGAATTTTAGTGACATGCGGACTTTACCTTACAGGTTGCCTCTGAATTGACTGGTATTCAAGAGCCTGGCATTGGCACCAACACAACATTTCATAAAGACCAGTCAGATGTAAGAACCAGTAAATGTCAGAAATCTGTCTGGAAGTAAGTAACTGACACAATTGCACACGCATCTCTTGGATCTTAACTGTTATTTCGTGCTGTTGAGACTTTCAGCAAAAGTTGGAAAACATTGTCGGTTGTTTTTTATCTCAGAAAAATTTAATAGAATATCATTGGATAAATTCTAAAAAGTCCACATTTTCATTTGCGAACCAATTTAAAAAGCATAGGTTATGAAATGAAAATGGTACTTTTTAGAATTTATCCAACGTTATATTTTATGTATACGTAGTATGTACTGTATACGTAGGACGGAGGAATATTGCTACACTATTTACATATAGATAGATAATAGATTCAGTAGTTTTGAAGAGAACTGCCAATTGAATGAAGTTCGAAACTTCAAGAATGTTTTTCGAAAAACCTATCAGACCAATTACAACCACGTAAGCAATAGCCATTACTATTTACATAAGCAATATGTACAAAAGATTTCATTGAAATAGATTCAGTAGTTTTGGAAATAACTGCGTCATTTGACTTGAAGTACGAATTTTCAAGAATTTTTTCCTCAATAACTATCCGGCCGATTCCAACCAAATAAGAACGCAGGCTTATGGTTGACACAAATAATGTCCACAAAAATTTTCATTGTAATCGGTCCAGTAGTTTTTGAGATGACGTGCGGACGGACACACGGACGTACGGACAAGGCTATTTTACTAGGGGGCTGACGCCACCCCAAAAAGGGGGAGCCAACGTAGAACAGTACTGATTTTGCTTTTGACACTGCACAATGCAGGTACATAATAGTGGTAGCTATTTGGGGTATTTTAGTGGCTACAAAAATAATATACACTTCCAAATATGCTATGGACTTTTAATTCCGTACACAGGAAATCGGGTGAATAGGTCAGAGGAAACAAACCGTGGGAAAAAGAAACACTTGTGTTATCTTGTGTGGAATCAAATCACCTGCAAATGATCCAGTGTTTATAAAAATCGATTTTCTTTTTCAGTGAATACTAAATTTGAGCTCTATACATGCAGATACATACATAGCACGGACTGAAGTCAAATTTGAATCCGCACTGCGTAGCAGGAAGGGTTCCCTGTGAGGTCAATCACAGGTGACCGGTAGAATCGGGTAGACGAAACAAACCGTGGGAAAAAGTAAAGTTCGTAATGATATCTAGTGTGAAATCAAATCACCCATGAATCATCCAGTACTTAGAAAATACGCTTTCCTTCCAATTTAATACTAAATCTAGCTTTTTACTTTTAGCAGGGACTACAACTGAACCAAATTCGAATCCCCAGTAAATACTTAGTGTTCCACATGAGATCAATAACTTCCATATGAATGCAAGACTGATTTTGAAATCTGTGTGGATTGTGACGTCAAAATAATTCTCAGCTCCTCCAGACCATACAGCTCCTTTTAACGTTCATAATTATTGTTTTAATTTTAGTTTCTGTCACTTGTAGAGCCTTTCCGTATAGACGGGTATTTAGTCAAATCCCATTCAGAAGTGTGTCATTTCTTTCATAATCCACAAATGTGTTTCCTGCATCAAATTTGATATCATAGTATATTATTATAAAAGCATGACAAGAAAGATCGAAATGAATATAATTTGTAGTAGTGTATTTGTATTTATTTGTTTGTTTATTGACTTCCATTTAAATAAAAATTAATAGCAACGATCTGGAATTTCAACACCCCTCCACCCAGAGCTGCGCACAAGTACAAGTAGTACACGAGTATTTCAAGTCAAGTTCGCGTTCGGGTCGTGGTCAAGTAAATAAATTTAAAACCATGAACGGTTCGGGTCGTGTTCAGGTATTTCATGAACTTGACCATGATTTCTTACCTCAAGTCAAGTTCGTGGTCAAGTATAATTATTTTACTTGAACCATAGTACTTGATCATGTTCAAGTAAATATTAAGAAGTACTTGACCACGAACTTGAGTTTTTCGTTTACAAGTTCAAGTAATTTTGCTTGTGCAATTATTCATGGCTGAGGGAGTTTTCAATTCACTTACGATTCACTGTACTAAATGAAACTTAAAACGGCATTTAATACGTCATTTTAAGCGGCATTTGTTAATTTGTTCCGTGTACGCAAATACAAAAGAAAGCTCAACATTCATATGGCTCCGTGGAAATGTTAGCACCCATGTTTATAATAGTATGTGGCAACAAAACCTAAAAGGAGTTCTGTGTTCACCGAAAATGTCAACTCAGTCACCAGACCCACCCGGTACAAAAAATCAGAGTAGATCTGCAGTGTACCATCGTTCTACATTCATTGAAAGGAACCAAAAATACAATTATTATTTTTAGAGGCGGTTGCTCGCAAAATGCTGGGTGAAACCTAGTGTGTCAGAAACCCAGGTTCGCTTTCATTATAAATATAAATTCAATAAAATTTAAGTATTTTGAGGTCCAATGGATTACTTGAAAGTACTCGAAAGTTCAAGTTCATGGTCAAGTTCGGGTCATGGTCAAGTCAAGTTGAAGTTGGAGCCGAAACGCGCGTATAAAATCATGGTCAAGTAATCTGAGAATTACTTGAAAACCCGAACTTGTTTCATTCAAGTATTACTTGAACTGAAAATGTCAAGTTCGGGTAATCTTGAAATACGTACTTGAGAGGTCGGGGTCAAGTCAAGTTCGTGGTCGGATCTTTGTAAATACTTGACCCGAGCGCAGCACTACCTCCACCTGTGACCGGGTGAGCGAGAGGTAGCAATTACAAACTGTTTGTAGAAAAACAAATTTCAAAATAAGTTTCAAAATTCACTCAAAAATTTCAAAATACGTTTCAAAATTCACTCAAACATTTCAAAATAAGTTTCAAAATTCACTCAAACATTTCAAAATACGTTTCAAAATTCACTCAAACATTTCAAAATAAGTTTCAAAATTCACTCAAACATTTCAAAATACGTTTCAAAATTCACTCAAACATTTCAAAATACGTTTCAAAATTCACTCCAAAATTTCAAAATAAGTTTCAAAATTCACTCAAAAATTTCAAAATACGTTTCAAAATTCACTCAAAAATTTCAGCATTACCAGTGCCAGTAGTGGATCAAAACGTTATCTTACGCACTTCAATATTAGATGATAATAACGTGACGGAATGTTTTTTATTATGAGAAATGATAACCTTTAATGAACAACTAATTTACATGAAATCCGAAAATCTCTTACAACAATAATAATTTCATATTTACACAGAAAATATTAATACACCAAACACCAACGCATAACGATCCAAGCCTTTTGCATTTAACCAAAGTGCAGAATGCGTTCTAGCATGATCATTCCTTCTCTGTATTAGGGAGCGAACCGAAGGACCCTCTTGATAGTTGTTCAGGTCATCCCAGGATGTACAATGTTCCAGATGATATCGATTCCGACAATCTTGATCAACATGAGGAAATCCTGAAAAGCATGTCCCTGCCTGATGCCGTGACTTAATACAAGCGCTGGTTTGTCTTTCCACCTGCCACCACAAGCCCGTATATTCCAAAAGATTATTTGACTAGACTTGTTTTGCATATCCTCATTTTCACCCTCATATGGGTAATCAAAGACACAGTCTTCCCTGTAGAAATCTGGACAATGAAGCCCGGGGACAGCATCCTGGCATTCCAGACCTTCCGCACAGGTAACCAACTCATCGAAGGCTGCGACCGTCGTTCTCAGCACGATGTTACAGAGTGACTAGGGTTCCCACTTTTTCGAAACGTCATTCCGGGACAAAATAATGCTTAAAAATTTAATGTATACATGATTTTTAATTGTATTTTTCAGCCTTTTTGGCATCTAAGAGCATTGTCTTGCTTTCTGGTTTGTTCAAGAATGGAAAAAATTCACAACATGAAAAGGGCATATTAAGCCTGACTTGAAGCTCTGCCTTCACAAGTTCCGTTGACATGAAGTTTCTCTCGGCTGTCCAAACTTTCTTCATTAGGCTGAAATACATTTTTGCAAAAGCATTGCCAAGAGGAATTGACAGCACGAACGATACAAGCTTGAATAGTTCAGGACATTGTTCTTTCTTAAAACTCAACCCACTTTGCACCGACCAATCTAATCACAATCAAAAGCTCGTAACTTTGACGAAGTAAGCAAAAATATATTGCACAGCTGGTCCTAGTGAGAGGAGTATAAATGAATATTTATGTTTATGATTATTTTAGGCTTAGGGTATGGGTTTGTGTGAGGATGCGGCACTGGATAGTGCGCAAGTGTGAGTGTGATGTGAGAGTGGGAAGAGTAAGTTTAGTGATAAATAAGAGAACCCTGCCAACCGTCAAACTAAGAGGACGTGCTCTATTTATTGGGAATAACCCACCATAGTTTTAAGATAGAGTTTTAAGTGTAATTTAGGAATTAGTTATTAAGGATAGTTTTAGGAATTTCAAATTTAGTAGTTCCATTTTCAAAAAAACAATATTATTATCACTGAAATCAAAATGTCTTCTTAAATGGGTCTTTGATTTCAAAAAATTCAAAGGTTCCTGTTAAAAGCGCTTTTTTTATCCAGGGGTAAATTTATCCCAATATTTCATTGAAAACGATGAAAACTCTTGAAATTACAAAAAGTACTCTTTCAATAGTATTAATAATTTCCAACTTACATTTCGAAATTGCTCAGTATTCATTGCAAACCAACTTTTCACAGCTATTCATGCATCATCGACAATAATATCGTGGCATTGGTTTTCGTCATTTCAAGAGTTTTCATCATTTTCATAAACTATTGGGATTTATTCTGACAGCATCTACCAGAAAACCTGTTTTCAACTTTTGGGAGCGCAAAAGCAACTCCACTTTTGAGCTTATTTAGCTATTAATTTATTTAGACCTTTTGGAATTGTAAAACTATTGCTTAGATTAGTAGGAAGATTTCAGACAATAATGATGTTTGCCAGTGAAGTACATGCACCTTATTGTTGGCTAATTTTTGGAGATTTTGTTTACGTGGACGTGAAACATTCAAACTTACAAAAATTGATTATTGACTTGATTTTCAACCACGAAAGGGCTAAAACGTTTTGAACCATCCAGAGCGCTATCAATGCATGATAGCTACATCATTTTAACTAATGTCGGACATGTGTTAATGGACCCCGAAGTTAATCTTATACTGTACTTACTCTCTTCCCAAAGTTAGAATTGAATCATTTTGGTTAAAAGTTAATGACCGATCATATTAGTCACACTGTACTAAATATTCAAAGGCGTACGCAAAAAGTGTTAATTTACTGTATTCGAATTAATCATTAAAATTCCAAGATTCAAGATATGGTAACTTATTTAGCATTGCGGAATTTCCATTCTCTCTTTCTTCTCTTTTTGTACTCGAAAATGGCATTATTTTGTGTTGACTTGGACATGACTAAGTTTTATTAACACTTGGTTACTACAATTATTTAAGCCTAAGTAAACAAAAAAGAAACGTTAAAAAAGAATAGCGATTCATTGTTTTTCTGTATTCGTGCAAAAAATTCTTAAAAATAGAAATCAAAGCATTTTTTTGCACAAATGAAAGAAAAAAATGAGCTGATACGCTCAACATGTCATGTACATAAGTGACCTGTAAACCAACTTAAGGATACAACTAATATTTAAGTGGTGATCCCTTAAAGATTACCAAACTTTTATAGTAACATCCTAGTTTTTAAAAGCGTCTCATAATACAATTTCATGCATTTCTGATCAGTGGAACACCCTCAAATATTTTCCAATGTTAAATCAACGGTCACCATGCAACTTAAATTCGGCATTTGCCTCCAATTTTTGTTTTTTTCCGAAGGGCTCAACGACGTGTTACAGGAACACAAAAATTCATGGAGATTCGCAATGATCTCCCATTAACTTTAAGCTTTTGATAGTAGAATTACATCAAGCTGTTCAGGAGATATCCAGGAAAGTCACTTTTTGAAGTAGGGATGAAAGCATAGAGGTTGCTTTTTAGGGATTCTGGACAGACCTGAACATGCACGCAGACCTGGGCGCGTAACCTTTAAAGCAACATCTCACAAAGACAAACAGTTTCCTGCTGCTAAAACGATTTTATTACGTTTGTAAGCGCATTTTAATGGTTTTAATAGTTTTATGTAGATGGCACATGATGCTCTCGTTTGTATTCTGTAGAAGGAAATATTTTATTTTTATCTTAAAAACTAATAATTTTCATAACTTTTTGAGCTTGCCATTTCCGGGACATTACGTGTCCCGGAATACACTCTTCCGGGACACGGGACAAGGAGTGTCATTCCGGGACTGTCCCGGGCATTCCGGGACGTCTGGGAACCCTAAGAGTGACCCACTCTCGCCAACACAATACGGTTGTTTTGCATCGGACACGTATTTCATATAAGGTTCTTTGTACACGCAACCACATTTTCCATCCTTCTTGCATTCCTACAATACACCTCAAAATCACATTAAATATTCAGCCAGGGATTTGTGAAAACGGTGCCTATACATAGTGCATAGTTATGAAATATTTCTATTTATTCGAGAAGATTATGACATGAACAGCAGGAGCTGAGAGACAATCCCGCCCCGGAAAGCTCGATGTTATTCACCCCGCAATACAAACACCGTCCCGCCACCACCAAGGCTATAGATAGACTATCTATAGCCTTGGCCACCACCGACCCTGCGTCGTTAATCATGCCGAGATATCCCGATTACCAGAGATAACCCTCTACGCTGTTGTAATAAAAAATCCGTGCACTGCACTGATTTGAGCAAACTTCGTTTGCATGTGCAGGAAAGTGAAACTTGTATAATAAGATTTATAGTAAGGCAGGAAAATAGATTTGGGTTGTTATCGTTAATGGTAGTATGTCAATCCGGTGGAAATATATAGCAAATGCAAGAATGTTTTGATAATAGTATCTAGAAAATAATTTTTTGATGTCAAACGTTTGACCCCAGGTCACTGAATTTATCAAAAGGCACAACTAGATTGTATGGTCGATATTTTGGTAAAGGTCACATGTCCGTACGTCAATCCGTTGTAAAGATATGGCTACCACAAGATTTTGTAGTGACGGACGGACGGACGGACGGACGGAATACACTCGTGCATAAGAAAGTTTCACTTTCTAAAAACAGCTCCTGACTTCGACTTGTATCAGTATAATTCCCATGCCAACGAAAGCATTTTAGCTGAAACTTTGCTCAGTTTGTACAATTAGATTGGTCACTTCAGTACATTTAGTTCCTGCTTTTTGGCTAGAGCTGCACCACACTTCCGGTTTTTTTTGTGAGAATTTTCCAAACTGTTCACAGCAAAAAAATATACAATTGAATTCGCTTATCCAAAAGGTACTAGCTTTACAAAGTGTCAGAAAAATATCTTTGGATAGGAGTTTTAGGGTGGGCGGGAAGATCTTAGCATTACGCCGTGTTTATTCCTACGGGAATAACTTTGTCGGGAATTTCGATGGTGGAATCAAACTATGAAAGTCTGAAATAAAAATTCATGATACTTACAATTTTAGTAGTATATTTATGGCTTATGAAAGATTTACATACCAAATTATGTGAAATAGTCTGACAATGTAGCCTTGCCGTAGGAGAGTTTGAAGCCGCTCCAGATGCTGTGGCGTAATCCAGTATGGCCTTTACATAGTCTGCTCTGTTTTTAGCTTTCCTGAGAGAGTCGTGAAAAATATCACTCACGTCTTCCCTGTTTTGTTTACTTATTTCATAATTGCAAGGGTCACTGAGCACACTTTCTTTTAATTGGCATATTGCACTGTTATGAACTTTCTCGAAAACATAGGGCTCTTCATTTAAGCATCTACAACAGTCAAATGTAATGTCAATTATACTGGTGCAGGATTCACACCGCATGAAAATTTCTCCCATATTGCTTAACCCGTAGCAGGATAGTTCTGCCATTTCGGGCTTCTCTGCTAAATAACTATTTAAAACAGCTTTTAACGTTAATGCCTCATCAATATCAATTGTGTTGTAGAAGGGCTGGATGTACTGTTTGTACAGGTCCATGTTACACTTCCCGTTATATTTTGCAGTGGTTCCAATGAGAGGAGCCCAAACGTCATCATCTGCAACTCCATTATAAGGAATCAGCGATATCACCAAAAAATATTTTAAGGTAAGCCCGAACTTCGGGCCGCATCCGGTTTCAATCCCAGTATTTGATGAAACACTCTCCATATTTTTATGGCTATAAAATTAACGCATATTTAGTGGACTGAAAAAAATTGCGCAGACTGAAAAATAGTTGAAATAAATCTGGTTTTAAAAAACCAAAACGAAGATGCTTTTACGGTCGTAAAAAGTTAAAAACTAACATTTGATATGGGAGGAATTAGAGCAATAATGAACGAAACAAGGCATCTCGGGAGCGACCGAATAATATATTATGTAAGCATAGGAAACTTAATATTCATTGCCTGGTAATCCCGTGCACAGAACACGATACTTTCTGAAGTTTTGGAAATTTTGGATGCCTCTGCTTATTTTTGTACCCATAGTATAGTATGTTGCTGCAGCTTTGTATTTGCACCAGAGTTGCTTTGTTTCGTCCATTATTGCTAATTGTTATAATTCCGCCCATATCAGATTTATATTTATAAATTCATTACTGCCATTAAATTTATATAATGAATTAAAATTATTAATAAATTAAAATTATAGTAAGATAGTTTTTCACTTTTTAAAGCTTTAAAGCATCTTCGTTTTGTTTTTTTTAAACCTCAGTTTTTTCAATTTGATATTGCTATTTTGCAAGTTCTTGGTCTAATGGTATTGTCAAGATGTACTTAGATATATTATATTTTACACTATGTTATATTTTACGAGCACTGCACAGCACACTGGCTGATGGAATTATTAAATTGCTGGAAGTATTGAAGCCATGATACCATTGGAAATGTAAATAAAAATACATTTTCCAAAAATTTATTAAATTTATTAATCAAGTTTCAAAAATATAGTTGTCAACTAAAATTTTTAATAAGAAAGTGTTCGGCACTTTTTAACTTTGTGAGTCCAGAACTTTTATAACAGCTAATTAACTTATTTCTTTTTACATGCGCTAATATTTAGAGCTATCATGAATCTACTTGTCTTAAACGTTCAGAATTTTCATTACATGTAAAAATTAATCTTTTTACTGTATAGTAAATACAGCGTTAAGTGTGACCATTACCATTTCTCCCCTTGCCAAATTGTAAGCAAAAACTATTTAAGTCACCTTCTTAGGGGTGAAACGAAGCTGAAGACCCTCCAACGAAATCGTTATATATAAAAACACGAGGCAAACGTTTAAAAATTATCAAATATTTATGTGAGTTTCCATTCATCTCTATAGGGTTTTATAATGTGAATCAAAACTACCACGTTTTATACACGCGTTGATAGTGTTTTAAAGTGTAATAAACCAAGTCTATATTTTGCAAGGAGCTGAAGGAAGTTCGAATTTATGTATAGTTATGACAGGAAGACTGATTGAAAGGAAGACAAATAATTTTAAAGGATTTATTTATTAGTCGGAGAGAAAATAGTTTTTTGCACAAATTGGAATGCAGTTGCTTCTATGTCAGTCTTTACTTTGGATTTCTGCAATGCAATGATGTCAAGTAGTTCAAATTGTTTATAAGGGTAACTTAAATGAAACATATACTTTTGGAAAGACCCCAGTATTTGTACACTTGTTGTTGGCACAATATCTATCTACTGTATGTTACTATATGAAACAGATACCAACCCATCCTAAACTATCATATACATGTTCTAGGCTAATGTATTTACTACCTTATGGGAATGCATCACGTTATTTTATTTCCCCCTGGGTTAAATGCTTGCTGTAAATAATCTTCTAGCAAAATACATTTTAATACCGAACGAATATTTTATTAGTACATACAACAAAACCATCAAATGTAAACCAAAACAATTCCTTCAAAGTAATAATTTTGTAATGTTATTCATCATCATTTTGGTTAACGAAAGATAAATCATTTAATAACTCCACAAATTCTGGATCCAAGTGAATCTCGAAATCACCCAGATCTTGACATGTAATTGCGTTCCTTGTTGGCAACAGCATATCTATAACAGCAGCTGGTAACGGTACTCGTTTTCGTAACGACTTTCGTGCAGCCAATGTACCACTCGAAATAACTGGATCAGAAGAATCCATGGCGCGATAAAACACATCATGCATTGTAACACATCTATTCATCTTCCTAGCATGACGTTCACGATCTTGCCGATACATTTTATTTCGGCATTCTGACCCTTCTTCACTTAACATTCCCATTGGAAGTGAGCATGTTCTGATTACATCAGCTCCGTGTATTAGTATCTACAAAAACAACCTATAAGAGAAATTATTCACACTTCGTTTGTTTTTTTTCAATACCTTATGGACACTAGCTGGCAGCTTAAACCAGCTGTACAAGCTCATATAATGGTAGATCAATTGATGGCAGTGCTTCTGAAATTTGTCGTGATCAATGGGAAGTTGTGAACCAAACGCAATTAGGATTGTCCGCAAGTCTACAATAAGTTTTTCGTCAATTGTTAGTATACTGGACAACAGTTTATAATTTGAAAAAGCGCGCCTTGCTGTGTTTCCGTCATTGCTAGTTCCAGAACCGCCCGGGGCCGGGTAATCTACCCGCAGTCCCATCTCCTTCCAAAATCGTGCTTGAATTAATTTCTTTTGCTCGGCAGCAACTAGTTTGAATTCTGACTTTATTTGCCAGGATTTAAAAGGAATTCGGTAAGCTAAATGGAGTAAAAATTCAAAGAATCGAATCCAACAGTGCAATGGTGATACACCGTGCAGCAAGTCACCCTGTTTTGGTTGAAAGACGTCCTTGTTAATGTTATCCAGATTGTTAAAATCGTTGGGTTTAGCACCACATATGGGACAACACATCGACGACGCCACACCATTCAATACCGACAGAACTTTACCGTCAATGATAGTCAAATATAATTCAAATACAACTTCAATCATATGCCCGTTTTGCAAGACAATTGAGACATTTTTTAGATTTGAAACTTCAGAGCTTAAGACAGCTCTCTCGGATTCGATCAGCGCCTTAGTTTCTTTTGCAAACAGGATTCTCACAGGCCTGCAAAATCTTGTACTTTGCGGTGTAGTGTTTCGCCAGTACTCAATACCATTTTTATTCTCGAGAACTAGTGGAATCATTGTGGTCACGAAAAGAGATGCATCGTCGTTACTACTTGCAGATGATGAGTTTGCATATCCCTGTTTGTAGCTTGACTGTCCCGTACTACCATCAAAACCATAAGAGCATTTGAGTTTCAGCACTTCATGTGTTGTACCGGATCGATTTTGATTTTCAGAAATAAATTCATATGATAAAGTCACTATTCGCCGCAGTGTGTGTGTCAGAAGGTCCTGCAGTTTGACAAAGGCAGCTGTCTCAGATATAGTAACTGATTCTGCGGGAGGTCTACATTCATTCTTGGCTTCTGTCACGTGGTCATAACAAGGAAGAATTTTTTGGCCGCATGCATTAATTTTTTCCCGCAAAAGTTTGTACTGATACTTTGTTAGCTTGCAATCCAGAACCAGGCCAAGTGCTTCCAATTTTGGCAACTGCGTGACAGTACATTCCTCAGTTTTCATTTTTTTCCTTACAGTTTTTGTAAGTTCGGGGTTTTTAATCGCAGCTTTGATAACCGCTGCTAAATCTTTATCCCCGGTTTCATTTAGCATTTTTACGACTGCCCGCAAAACCTTTTCTTTAGGCATAATTTTAAGCTCTCTTGAAAATGCTAATATTTCTTCCTGTTTTGTTTTATCGGCTTTTTCCTCCCATGGAAGTGATTTGCGTCCCCTCTTGTTAGTTGTGGGTGCCAACACGTCCATCTGATAATTATATATATAATTATACATATAAAACAATTACCAGCAGTATAGGAAATTAAAACATTTTTTAGGCTATATGTGAGTTAATAGAGAAATCAACATCGCAGTTAAAACTTAATCATAATGAAGTAATACAAGTGAACATTTAAATTACAACCATTTTTGGAAAGCGTTATATATAGACCACATAATAAAAATGCATTTTAAATATTTCTTATTAAATGTATATTAAATTACTGCACCTTACAAAGTCAAATTATTGACACGTTTGACGCCGATCAATAAAATGTATATACGCTTTATGTATTACTTTACGGTAGTTTGCTATTATTTGTTAGCTGGAACGTCATGAATTTCCAACCCTTGCAAATGAAAGTTGGTTTTATATAGAAATTGTTGCTGGGATTACTACAAATATTTTCACTTAGAATGCATAACACTATATCATATAATTTTTAAACAAATGCTTATTTTGCGTTTATATGAATTAAAATATTTGTTTAGCAATCCAGACGACAATTTCTATTTATAATCAAAATTTATATGCTCAAGGGACAGAACACACAAACTTCCGACAAACAACTGCCAGTCAATTTGAAAATATTTAAACAATACTGTAACCAACTGTAATTCGTAATAAATGTTTTGAATTGAGCGAAATACACACTGCTTATTTTTGTGCCGGGGTCGCGTTCAATTTTAGCTGATGTAGTTCAGATGACATAAAGGCAGCACGGGATCAAAGATGGAGAAATGAGCCATCATTTACTCTAAGAATAATATAACGTGAGACACGTTCGGGGGTAGCGAGACGTCAATGTCTTCGGGACCACCTGAAACACATACCACTCCTTGCTATTATTTGTTTTTCGGAAATCCGTGTAAATTCATTTTATAATTTGAACAGTTTACAATGAAGTTGGTTTTTGTGCTAGAAACACATACCTTTCCTTGCTATTATTGGTTGGATTGATCCTTTTTTGTAATTCAGTGTGATGCTTTTTACACTGCAGTTTTTAGTTCGGATGACATAAAGGCAGCACGGGATCAAAGATGGGGAAATGAGCCATCATTTACTCTAAGAATAATATAACGTGAGACACGTTCGGGGGAAGCGAGACGTCAATGTCTTCGGGACCACCTGAAACACATACCACTCCTTGCTATTATTTGTTTTTCGGAAAGCCGTGTAAATTCATTTTATAAATTGAACAGTTTGAAATGAAGTTGGTTTTTGTGCTAGAAACACATACCTCTCCTTGCTATTATTCGTTGGATGGATCCTTTTTTTGTAATTCAGCGTGATGCTTTTTACACTGCAGTTTTTAGTTCGGATGACATAAAGGCAGCACGGGATCAAAGATGGAGAAATGAGCCATCATTTACTCTAAGAATAATATAACGTGAGACACGTTCGGGGGTAGCGAGACGTCAATGTCTTCGGGACCACCTGAAACACATACCACTCCTTGCTATTATTTGTTTTTCGGAAATCCGTGTAAATTCATTTTATAATTTGAACAGTTTGAAATGAAGTAGGTTTTTGTGCTAGAAACACATACCTCTCCTTGCTATTATTCGTTGGATTGATCCTTTTTTGTAATTCAGTGTGATGCTTTTTACACTGCAGTTTTTAGTTCGGATGACATAAAGGCAGCACGGGATCAAAGATGGGGAAATGAGCCATCATTTACTCTAAGAATAATATAACGTGAGACACGTTCGGGGGAAGCGAGACGTCAATGTCTTCGGGACCACCTGAAACACATACCACTCCTTGCTATTATTTGTTTTTCGGAAATCCGTCTAAATTCATTTTATAATTTGAACAGTTTGAAATGAAGTTGGTTGTTGTGCTAGAAACACATACCTCTCCTTGCTATTATTCGTTGGATTGATCCTTTTTTGTAATTCAGTGTGATGCTTTTTACACTGCAGTTTTTAGTTCGGATGACATAAAGGCAGCACGGGATCAAAGATGGGGAAATGAGTCATCATTTACTCTAAGAATAATATAACGTGAGACACGTTCGGGGGAAGCGAGACGTCAATGTCTTCGGGACCACCTGAAACACATACCACTCCTTGCTATTATTTGTTTTTCGGAAATCCGTGTAAATTCATTTTATAATTTGAACAGTTTAAAATGAAGTTGGTTTTTGTGCTAGAAACACATACCTTTCCTTGCTATTATTGGTTGGATTGATCCTTTTTTGTAATTCAGCGTGATGCTTTTTACACTGCAGTTTTTAGTTCGGATGACATAAAGGCAGCACGGGATCAAAGATGGGGAAAATGTGCCATCATTTACTCTAAGAAGAATATAACGTGAGACACGTTCGGGGGTAGCGAGACGTCAATGTCTTCGGGACCACCTGAAACACATACCACTCCTTGCTATTATTTGTTTTTCGGAAATCCGTGTAAATTCATTTTAACGTGAGACACGCTCAAGGATAGGGAGACCGAATTGTCGTTCGTGCCGAAATAAAACACATACCACTCCTTGCTATTATTCTTGTAGGAAAGAGAAAATGTGACATCATTTGCGTTAACAGTAATACAACGAGGTATGGACGAGGAAGTTTAAAACAATTCATCACTTAAATGCTATTTTTGACATTAAAAAAAAATCATTTAGCAGATTCTTTTATTTCGTTTACACTTGAAAACAATATTCTTTGTTGCCATGTGTTACAATTAATATTACCATTCAAATAATAATCCTTTTTCAGCAGTTTCGTTTAATTAAGCAAATTGCTGGCTTAGCGAGGAAAATGTAAAAAGGGTAGACAGTAAATAACAGTTGTATGCAAAAGCTAGCTGCACAACCCTAGTAAATGTGTTGAGTAATGTACGGTAAAACGATTTTTTCATTTAATTTTGCTTTAAATTTTTTAAAATGATTCTCTCTTCTAATTTGAAAGAGTGAGTGGGCCGTCTTGGTTGTGGACGGCTGCCCGTGCAACGTCGCCGCCCTTGCTACTGTATAATGCTTAATTTTTTTAGAATAATTTTCATAATTTATTTAGTCAGCTAATATAATTGCTGGCTCAGCAAATAAAAAAAAGCTCGCTTTTTGAATCTCAAATCCGCAAAAAAAAATTAAAAAAGTTTTTTAAAATAATTTCGAGTTTTAAGACTTTTTAACATCCTTTTTCATTTTTGAGCAACATTATTTTCATTCAAAAAAAAAAAGAAAAAGCGCAAAACAGTATAACGTTTTAATATTTTTTTTAATTTAAAAAAAATAATTTTAATAATTTATTTAGCCAGTTATTGCTGGCTCAGCCAATAAAAAAAGCGCGCGAATATTTGAATCTTACCATCACGGAGACGAAGACGGAGACGGAGACTATCCACTCTTTGAACTTAGAAGAGAGGATTGTACCTAATTTGTTTACATACCTAATTTGTAACCTTTTTTCAGACGTTACTCGTTACCGTTACTGATATGCTGACCTAACAAAATTATAAAAGTACTAGCAATCAAGCCATCCGCCGAGGCGAATGGGATATCTGGCAGTAATGAATTTCAATTTGATACAATTTTGAATGCACCATTGTTTTATGTACAAATACCCTAGAAGTTTTATTTTTTGCAGCAATTACACGGAATTATTGCATAAAATACCAAACAGCTAAATATTCTTAGCATGAGTTTAGTTATGCGATTTGCTCCGTCACTAGCCTATTTAATAAAGTATCTAATATTCAGTAATAATTAATATCGATTAGAGTATGTAATTATTACTCTTTTTACAACATTTTATATATAGCTGTTTATAGTAACTTCATCGCTGCAGTGGCTTTATCTGTTGTTACAATAAACAAACACCGTAAGGAAACTGACATGGATGTTTAAAACCTATCATCAACAAAAACATCCAATTTATGTTAGCATCATTAGCACAAATTTGGGCCAACCAGCTGTTTTTTTAAATTACGTTAGGATGCCTGTAAGTCGGTTGACAAAAATTACATTTCAGAATTGTTTTTAAATTAATTTGATGTTACGGTTGCGGGAATGTTTTTAAACAATTAAATGTTGTGATAAACTAAGGCTATACATGGTGCGTTTAAAAAGGTAATAATTAAACTATTTAAGCTGATAGAATGTTTGTAAGCCAGCCTTGCTTTGAAGTTAGCGTTGTTAATATGCATTATTCTGGACAACTTTACTAGAGTTATTAGAATTCTAATCTTTTTGGACACACAATTTTTGAATGAACGCTTTTCTAGGAAAAGATGCGTTTCATTAAGTAATTGTATGTCTGACATGTGTTGATGGACGATTTTCCCAAAGTTAGAATTTAATCGTGGTGGCTAAATGTTGATGATTGATCATATTAGCCACTAATATCATATTAATGATGAATGAGAATGCTACCAATGTATGTCAGCCACGTTATGTTAGATGTGTTGCTGGAAGATTTACTCAAAATTAGAATTTAGGTCAAAAGATGGTGACTGATCAAATTAGCCACACTGTATTAAATATTCAAAGGCGTACACAATAAGCAAGTGGTACTTTATTCGAATTGACCATACAAATTCCAAGATGCGAGAAAGTACCTTAGCATTTCATTGCATTATTCTCTCTCTCTCTCTCTCTCTCTCTCTCTATAACTTAAGCCTGTCCAAGTAAACAAAAAGGAAATACTAGAAAAGAATAGATGTTCATTTTTTCTTTCATTCGTGCAAAAAAATACTTTAAAATAAAAATTAAAGCATTTTTTTGCTTGAATGAAAAAAAAGAACCGCTATGCTTCAACATGTCATGTACATAAGTGACGACTGGCATCATCATCATCTTGACAATCACTTTCAAATTAGTATATAGGACGGATTTAGTATAAGTTAATATTCACTAGCATGCAAGCCTTCCACCAAGGTGGATGAGAAAATTGGGATATCATATCATAGGTTTGTAAATCATTTAAAATATTAAACTTCATATAATTAGGCCATTTTTACATGTAAGGTTGTTCTCCGTTTAAATAAATGCAATGGATCCTTTAAACCTGTAATCAGCTTCGATTGGGTAAAATATGTGACAGAAACCAACTTCGTCGCTTATTAATACCTTTATACATAATTTTTTCCTTACTTTCCTTGTAAAGGTAAGTTAAATTTAAATTTTTTTAAACCTATTTGAATTTAAGGGGGTCAACTCTGGTCAGGCCAGGGTACAAAAAAAATAACAAAGGCCCTCAGATTCCATGCAGAAATGCCTTTCTATTTATTTGACAATTTATATGTTATTCAAAGTCCCCCGTCACTGACCTACATACATAAGCAATGGCTTAATATTCACTGTCTTACCTACATTTCGTATATGGGTTTTTGAAGTAACTTCACTGTTGTATTGACTTCATATGTAGCCACAATTAAACATCGAATGAAACTGACAGAGTAGCTAGATATCAAACCTACTCTTAGGAAAACTAAATGCATCCTATTTATATTAGCAACATTGGCACAGACTTTGGTCAGAACAGGATTAACTGATTTTAAAAAACTGAAGCCTCTCCTTTTATTACGTGAAGTCCTCAAAGAATAATTTTTAGAATTGTTCTCAAACGTTTCCGTGGCATAAATGTTTTTTTGAAAATATTTAAATGCTGTTTAATAAATAGGTGCTGTGCAGGGTACTAATAAAATGGTAATTAAATTATTTAAGCTGAGCAATTGTTTGCAATTTGAAATTGTCCTAGTTTATATTCATTTTGCTGGAACCCATTATTAAAGTTATAAGAATTGACCACAAAGTATTAGCTATCAAAGACCCTAATTTTTGACCACGAAAGTGTAATTGCTTTTAGTAACCCAGAACGCTGACAATGCATGATAGCTACATCGTTTTAATTAATTTTATGTCTGACATGTGTTGGTGGACCCCAAAGTTATTCTTATACTCTATTTACTCTCATATCCAAAGTTAGAATTTACTCGTGGTAGTTAAAAGATGATGGCCAATAAATATTTACCAAACTGTACTAAATATTCAAAGACGTACACAATAAGCAAGTAGTAGTTGATTCGAATTAACCATACAAATTTCAAGATGCAAGATAGGAACTTGTTAAAAACTTGTTTAGCATTTCGGAATTTCTTTTCTCTCTTTTTTAATTTTTTTCTGGATTGTAATCTAAAATGGCATTATATTTTGTTGACTTGAACAGGATTAAGTAGTAACACTTGGTTACTATAACTTAACCTTGTCGAAGTAAACAAAAAAGAACTGTTAAAAAAGAATTGAGTATAATTTTTTTCAATCGTGCAAATAAAATGCTTTAAAATAAAAATTAATGCATTTTTTTCATGAATGAAAGAAAAAAAATGAACCGCTATGCTTCAACATGTCATGTATACATAAGTGACGACTGCCATCATCATCATCATCATCAAGACCACCTCTTTCAAATTAGTATATAGGATAGTTTACTTTAAGAAGGAAATAATCGTCTTCATTAACAGGACGGAGACATTAACCTGATCCACTTCCTCATAATACCGAACTTATAATAAAATTACGATGGAAGAAACCTCTGAAAAATGTAGTGGCAAGCAAAAGCTAATAAATTTTATTAAGGATGGATTGAGCGACGAAATAATGACAATTAAACAAGATCACGAACGTTTGCGAGTACTGGAGTATCAGCATTTAAAGGAAAATTTCAATGTCTTTGCCCAGGAGCAGTTGGAACTGGTCAATCTTGTTATGGCACGTACGTAAGATTTGTGAATTATCAAGTTGTACTTATTGTCCGTCTCCGTCAGTACCAGTATGTACCTAACTCCGTGCACATAAATAGTTACAACGTGCACTACTCCTATAAAAAGAAAATTTTGCCCATTACTTCCTTTTCAGAAACATGAAGTTATATTTATTTAAAAATAATTGACCTAATATACATAGATCACGGCTTCATCACAGTGTTACAAAATAAGCAGAATAAGTTAAAGTGTAAAGTGCTCGTTGACTCCGTGAAAGAAAATTGTACTAGCTCCAGCAGCACCGTTAAACCAGAGGATTTAAGTTTATCTACTACCCCAACGTAAGTGGAGTCGCAGGAATTGTAATTATTCTACTCCTGTTTATTACATTCTACAAAAGTAATCATCATACTTTCACTTAAGTATATAAATAAGGTGATTTAGCCTTTTGTGAATTCAACACCAGGGTTGATGAACAAATGAAATACGTGATGCAAGCCATTATGGGAAATTGCAAAGAGAGAATAGATTCGTTGAAATCTAGTGTGGCGGCAACTGAGTATCGAAGAAGCTCTTTGAACAACCAGCTTTGTCTTCATGAAGATGTCGCTGAGAAATTGGCTTCGAAAATGCAGTAAGCTATGACCTTTAAAACGGTTCCATGAATGTGTATTGATTTTACTAACCTTGAGCAAGGTCGGTGAAATTCGCTTTCAAAGTGAAAGTGAGAAGCAAGAAAGATGCGAAAAGAAGGAATTTCTGATCTTATCATATTTCACATACGGTACACCAAAGGTGTCCAAATGACTCTGCCTACCCTATATCCTTCCTATTTATAAAATTTGAACCGAGCCTACATATATGCCTACATTTTAACCACCGAATAGGCCAGCCTATCCTACATCCTTCCTATATGGGGAGCACCAAGCCTACATATTTGCCTACATTTCATTGACAAATTAGATCAACAAATACTACACCCTACCCTATGCTTTTCGTTACTGACAGACTATTTAAGAGCATTCCACTCTAATTAAAAACAATGTCTCAAGTCAATGGAATCGGAATAAAATAGTTTAGTCACCTTGGTCAAAGTTCCTAAGAGCGGAACAGTGTCGACCTCGCTTTGGATGTCATACTTAAGATTTCACAAATTAAATACCGCAAGAAACATTTCCAAAGTCAGCTTTATTACAAACGCAATAATTATTTATTTCAGTGGTATACAATCTGCAAGTACCAGTCGCGGATTATTCTTTAATTTTCATTTTGCCCGTTCCATATACCATTAAATGAAAATGATGTGCTTCAATAGCCTACATATATGCCCTACAATTTTATGACGGCTGAGCCTACCTATTTTGTAGGCTAGGTTTGAAGTGTATATTCTTGCACCCTATTTTGCCTACAAGCCTCTTTAATAAAATCCTCGCACCCTATAATTAGCCTACAAGTAGGCCTATATGTAGGATAGGCGGACACCTTTGCGGTACACATTTAATTTCCTTAATATCTCATTTAATTTTCTGTGATCAAAGGGATGACCCCATCTCTTTCAAAAACAGTAGACTATACTTAATACTTGCCTATATTAAGAAAATTTGTATTGCCTGGTGACATTGGTATATTTATATAATATTTTGATTTGTTTAAATGTGGTAGTACATGTTTACGAACTGAGGTCGCAATAATTGTTGACTTAGGAAGATGATATGAGACTAGAATTAATCCCTTTGCTACAAACACAGCATTAGTACTACAAAAATTTACGCACGCCGGAACGTCTAAGAAAAATCATCGCTACGCAATAATTTGAGGCTTCACGTAGGGGGGCGTCATGACGAGCTGCAGCTACCGCCGTCAAAGTAGGATTTTTCGTTTCAGAATTTTTTTCGAAAAAACTATCGGGCCGATTTCGACCACATAGACAGTAACCATTACTTTTTACATAAACAATATTCACAAACAGTTTCATTGAAATCGATTCAATAGTTTTTGCGTAATCGTGCGGAGGGACACACGCACGTACGGACGTACAGACAATGCTATTTTACTAGGTGGCTAACGCCACCCTAAAAACCAGTTAGTAATTCCTCTTACTAACTTTCAATCTTGAAGTTGAATTTATTCAAACTTGCTCCGGGTCCATTCCTGTCCTACCCGGAAAGCCCGAGCGTCAACACAAAAAAATGTGGAAATAAAAAATGAGGTATTAAAAAATTGGGTTGGAATTATTATTTTTTTAAATAATTGTAAATCAAAATAATAAATTATCTAAATAATGTAAGCACTTGGTTCAAAGTATACATAAACAAGACCAGCTAAACCAGTAAACAGTAAGGATTTACGAAATTCGATTCCTTTAAAATGATGGAGTTCGCTAAGTTCTCGGACTTTCTTGAAAATTCAAAAGGGAATTCTTAAAAAAAATTAAAGCACTTGTTTTTGTCTAGTACTTAATCTATAAAGAATTAGATCCCGAACCCATGTGCAAAACAACTTTCTCAGGATGCCTTAACATATTAAATACTAAATGTAAGTAATACAGTACAAGGCTACAAAAGAAAACCGAAAAAGAAATATTTGTGAGAATAGATATTTCCATGTGATGGTTTGCCTTCTATTTATT